>CM033752.1:13877131-14388316 GCA_019671005.1 Hibiscus mutabilis | reverse complement strand
TATTTTTTCTTCATTATCTTTAGTTTTCAGGTTTTCTTTATTTTCTTTTTCACAACAAGACTCACAACTACTATGCTAAGGAAATTTACTGCCAAGATCATTGCCCGGCAACCAATGAAGAAGATGCGCGACAACTTACTTCATGCATGCACAAGCTGATGCCACGGCAACCAACCCTGAAGATGCCACGGCAACCAAAGCTGAAGACATCCCGGCAACAAGAAAACAACCATTGCATTCAAGCAAGAAAATCAAGACGCCAACTAGAAGGAAACTAATCATCTACGATGACGAACTCTCAAGTAAGTCCTCGTATGCATTTTATTTTTATTTTCGTTATTTTTATGCATGCATTGAGGACAATGCCTCACTCGAGTTTGGGGGGGATTGTTATTAGTAATTACCATGTTTAGTTACATTAATCTTAAGCATTACATTTAGGATACATAAATTGCTTGCCATGCCTTTAATTGGAACAAGAATTGCTTAGATTTGATGAATATTCAATGATGACTTTACCAATGCACTTAATTGATAGAATTTTTATTCTAGGATAACCATGAAAAACTTAGAATTTTACTATGATGCTAAATTTGATGAAACACTGTTGTGGTTTGATTGATTTAAGGAGTTCTAGTAAACTTAGGTTGATAATTAACTAATTGGGGATTAGAATAAAAAATTGGATGAATGCTAGAGGTGCCCGAAATTGGCTCTAGCATGTGCTAAAAATTGATCACTAGAGGTGCCCAAACTGCTCTAGGAGGCGTTAAAATTTTTTTCTGGTTAACTAGAGGTGCCCAAACCCGGCTCTAGTCGATTAAATTAACTTAAGAAAACTAAAAATAAAACACTAGAGGTGCCCAAATTGGCTCTAGTTAAAACATGTTAAAAAGAACCCACTGAAGTAATTTGAAAACCTATTGTTTGCATAGAATCCGAAAAATCAACTTGCACACAACTCCGCACACACTCACAAGCATTATAGTTTGATTCCGAGTAATTCCTCGCTTTTCAAAAATAAAAAGCCAATCATACTTTGTGCCCCGGTTCAGAGAATTGAAATCAAGTTCAAAGCTAAGTTTGTGAAAATTTGAAGTCTTGGCAGGTAATTATGAGTTTGCATTGCTTGAGGACAAGCAATAGTTCGAGTTTGGGGGTGTGATAAGTGTTCAAAAGTACTATTTTTCTTACCCTTTTTACTCATATTACTGTTAGACTTAGGCTCATATTAGTTGCATAGTTAGTCATTCATGCATTAATCCATGTTTCCTTCAAACGTTGAACTTGATTACATAACTTGGTGATTTTTGTGGAAATAGATGCTGCTTTGGTGTGTTTTTGTGTGTGTATGTGCAGGATCACTTGCCAAAGCAATGCCGAGCTAGTTGCCAGGGCAGTGCATGAAGGAGACGCCGAGCTAGTTGCCATGGCATTTGTCGACAAAGACCAAAAGCAATATGGATGTCGAAATTCATGACTTTACAAGCCCAAGATAACATGGAGCAAGGCCCAAGCCCAAAGGAATTTGATTGCCATGCAGAGATTAAAGAAGAATTAAATTCCAAGAGGATAGGAGAAGTTCTAATAGGAATAAAATTATAATAAAGAATTATATTCTTTAAAGATAATTTAATTCCAACTCAAACTCCTCCTCAAAGAAGGACTTTGGCCTAGCCCTATAAATACCAAGGAGATTTCGACAAGATGAATAGAGAGAGCAAGAGGGAAATTTCGGCAAGTCCAAGTAGGGCAAGAGGAGAGAATTTTCGACAAGCATCAAGGGCAAGGAGGATTTCGACAAGCCTCTTCCTTCATCTTTGTTCGATTGGGTTCATGCTAGGGATTAATTATCTTGTGTTTCTTTGGAACCTAGCCATGAACTAAATTTACTTGGCTATGGTTATTGTGTTTTGTGGTTGTGAGAAACTATTGGTTTTTGTTTAGGTAATAAGAGTTTGCACTTTTCTATTTCAAGGTTTATTCATTCTTGGTTCCTATTATTGCTTTGAGTGAATTGGGAGAGGATCTCGTGATTTCATCCATTTATCTAATATCGGGAGAGTTAGATTCAAGAAACGAATGAATATGATCTTTATGCAATCCAATGATGGTGAAGATTAATCCGGCTTAGGAATAAGTTAAGGATTTCAACGGCTAAGAGGAGTGCAAGATTGGTTGTTGTTCACCCTTGATTCACGCAGGATGTATTATCAAGGCATGCACAAGTAGCTAGAGTTTCGACTTAGGGATAAGAAGAAACCATTGAAGAACGCTCTGCCGAACCTTGAAGTTGCTGCCCGATCGCCCAAGTAGTTGCCCAACTAGTCGCCCAAGCAACCATCAATTAGTTGCCAAGGCAACCCGTTGTGCAAGTCGCCACGGCAACGAAAGTTGCCCATGCACTCTTTTACCAAGACAATCCAATCGGCTATCACACCTCAACTCACGATAACCTAGCCTATCTCTCTCAATTGAATTCATCTTTTATTTTATTTTATTGCTTTCTAGATTAGTAATTAGTTAAACTTCGATAATCCTTTACTTGTGTTTTTACTTTTTACAGTGCAAGAGACTAGATTCTTGAAGTGGCACCAATCCCTGTGGAGACGATATCTTTTATACTATAACTTGCGACGTGTATACTTGCACATTTGCGTAGCACTTATTACACGCAACACTTACTCGCTGTCTAATAAAGTCCATTTCTCTGCATTGATGAGAAAAGAGAGCGTAAGCTATAAGCTTAGTGAGGGAATCTCAAAAACACTCATCAATGCATTTAAAATCATTTTAATCCAAACCAAATGTATAAGTCTCATGGCAAAACATCTCATGCTTCTATAATCTCTTCAAATATACACATTAAACCATTTGCAACACATGTATCATGGATTTCTATCACAAACCTCAATTTAAGCTTCACATACTAAAATCTCTAAATAGCAAGCTTAAAGAGCATCTCATGTATAAACTATATTATACAAAACATAATCCGTTTCTCATGATACATCATCTCATATATTGGCATTCAAGTGACTCAAAACAAGTTTTACTCTATTTTATCAAAATCACATCGGAAAGACGGATTCCCAAGTGGTTCTTTTGACCACTTTATATACATTCTCGAACCTGAGCAACCTCGACGATTATAATGTATAAATCCACTAGCTGGGGAATTGGCACACTCTTGACCCTTCGGCCGATGTGGTTCTCATGGTGGAGCATGACACACTCTTGACCCCTTGACACATATGAGGCAACTTATTATATTGTACTTTAAACCCCATGGCTAGCCAACTATATCCGATAACTTTTAATCCCTGCCACTTGCCAATATACTCAATAAAACCATATTAACTTACTATTTTACATATGCATCAATTTAAACCATTTTCTAATACATTAAACCATGTATTATAGCATTCTCAAAATACTTTCATAAATCATTTCTATGCTCAAATCTCATCATGTATATTCATTTGCATCATCTTTCATTTCTAAAATATGCATATAACAGTAAGTAATTAAATCTATAAACATGTGCATAAGATTGTATTTTGCAAAACTAAAAATGAGAAAGAGCTCAACCAATACTTACTTTCGAGCTTAGATAAGTGTTTAAAACTTATTCTAAACTCCTAAAACTTCTTTCAAACCTTTTAATAGCAGTAAAACAAGTTTCCACTCACCAACAATCCAAAGCTCTCAAAGGCGAGAATCAAGCTTCTGAAGCTTTCGCAACCTCTCCAAAAGCTATAGGATTCAACTCCCTAGCTTTACCCAATCAAAAACAGAGGATTAATGAACTTCCATGCATCTCTAATTGCCAGCAACCAACAAACACAACTTTGCCTCACTAGAAACCATCAAACGCCTCTCTAAAACAATTGAAATCATCATCAAACTTTATATAAACAAAGCCTATCCAAAACCTATTGATTTCAACACCTTAACAACATCAATTAACATCCAAAAGCATCATCCAACAACTCTACAACACCAATATCACTTGAAAATCTAACTATTTGCAAACTAGAAAATTAGCAATTCACATAGTTTTGAGATTTCTTTAGTTAACCATTTCTTACAACATTAAAACACATCTTATTAGAGATATAAATCAATTAGATTCAATACAAAATAGATCATAACAATGTTTAACAAATTTCCACATAAAATTTAATTTAATCATCATATTCATATTTTAATCATAATTCCATAACATAAATTAGTTATAAAGGATCAAGAACTTGAGAATTTCAATAAAGAACCTTTAATAAGAGGAGAGAAACAAAAATCACCTCTAATTGCTGATTTCTCCTTTAATTGACAAAGATAGGATGAGAGCTTCAAGAAATCAAGTAGATTTTGTTGTAGAAATCAAAGAAATCAAGTAGGAAATCAAAAGAGATTGATTCTGGAAATTTTAGAAGGAAAATGATAGTTTGGCTGCTGAGAAAGTTGAGAGCAAAATTAGTTACGTGAGAAAATGAATTGTATAATTAAAATTCCTTTTTATTAATTCTATTTATTTTAATATTTAAAAACAATTAAAACCTTTTCAAAATAGCCTAAATAAAGGGGGGAAATTTGATAGAAAAGTTTGGTTAATTAGCTCCTTGAAGATTCTAAGTTTTGACCCTTTTACGATTTAGTCACCAAAAATAGTTTTGAAAACTTTACATTTTAGTCATCAGACCAAAATGTCCCAAAATCAGATTTAATTTCTTCAAATTGAATTTACCAAAATATTTAAAATACTAATTAAATATTTTCTAGCATTTTTCCATATTTTATTTTAGCCAAAAACCATTTATTAAGATTTAATTTCTGAAACTAACTCGAATTGCCTAATTCAGTTCTCCTGAACCGTCTAATCGATCCATCTAACATCTAGGCCTAATTTTAGGGTGTTACATGGGGTCTGTAAAGACTCAATTCATCAAAATTTAACAAAGGGTATCAGTACGCTTAGCCACCATATCAGTACGCCTTGAGGAATTTCTGTACTAGTGTCGGTACATAGGCTCTCGTACCAGTACGCCTTCGAGCTATTGGAATCTGATATTTGAAAATGAACCATAAGGGATCAGTACGAGGTGAACCGTATTGGTACAGGCTTGCTTGGCATACTGTATTAATACGAAGCTTAGCGTATCGGTACGCACAGACATTAAGTTGGTTAAACCGTATTGATACAAGATTAGCTCGTATCGGTATGTAGTGTACAATTTTATGCTTTTGTCTGTGGAGGACTGAAAATGATACAATTTAGTCCCTAAATGTTATGTATGCAATTAATTGAGCTTGGATGATTGTTTTGAGCTAAAATTTAACATGTGAGCATGAAATTGGACTAATGAAAGATTGGTAAACTTAATTTTAATTAGGTCCCTATAATTTGTGGAAATTATGTTTCAGTCCCAATATGCGTATTAGAGCAATTGAACCTTGTTTTGAAATCTGATTTAAATATAATGTTTCCGCTAAAGCATGTTCACCATAGGAATTAATTTGATGCATTTAGACAAGATAAAAAGGAAAAAATAGACCCGATTTCGGTTATTAGCTCGAGTTTGCTTTGGCAAACCTAATATGACCCTTTTAGTTCAATTTTGGCTAGGTCGAGTTAAGAGGGTTACATTTGTTGGTATCAGAGCCAAGTTCTCAAAAATTGGGATGTTATTGATGGTTGTTCAATGCTGTTTGCTATGCACGGTAATTATTTATTATACGGTGATTGATATATGCCATACTGGGTATTTTGGGGACACATTGCCTTATTACTATAGCTATAAAATGATTTTGGTTTAAAATGAAAGTCTTGGATCCCTGCTTGAAGCTAGCCTGATTGTTTTTGTTTTGGTGTAATTATTATACCTTAGATACATTTTTATACGATGCCACCGAGGAGAGAATTGCGATTGAGAAGAAATACTACTGTCGGAGGGCAGAGAGTCGAGGGTAAAATAGTCATCATGAGGGATTGCCATCTTCTTCGCATAATCCTCCTGAGGGAGTAGAGCAAGTACCACCTGCACCACCTGGTCTAGTGTAAGGTGATATGACACCTTTGGTTTAGGCGATGACTGTAGCGTTCTAGGCCGCAATGGCTGGAGTGCATATACTCACACCGACACCCATTGCTGTTATTAATTTGGGGTTGCCATTAGAGCATTTGTGCAACCTGAGAGAAGTTGAGTTTAAAGGGTTGGCACCTGAGGCATTCGAGGAGTGGTTTGCCAGTACAGATCAGATTTTGGATCAGATAGGGTGCAATGACGTTCGTAAGCTGGGATGTGTTGTGTCCTTATTGTAGGGTAATGCGTACAGTTGGTGGACTACCGTGATCACGGGTATGGAACCCGGTGATATGACATAGAAATTCTTTTAAGCTGCCTTCAAGAAGAAATATCTAGGAGTTAGATACTTGGATGAGAAGAAACGTGAGTTTATAGCCTTAGTTCAGGGTAGTATGACAGTATCTGAGTATGAGGTACAATTTGTGAGGCTGAGTCAGTATGCGCCTGAGTTGGTGTCAGATAAGATGCATCATTGTGACCGATTTCATTACAAATCAGTGCATGATATTAAGACATATATGTTAGCCACTAACTATACGGATTTTAATATGTTGGATACATGGGTGAAGGACATTAAGCATAGTTTGCATTTATCTAACTGTCTAGGGGGTTCTAGCTCAGGAAAAAGAGCTGCACATTTTAGTTCCAGTGGTGGTTAGTCTAAGAGGCCCCGTGATAGGAGGTTCTGTTTGGATGCGAGACGTGGTAAAGATGGTGCTGCGTAAGGATTGCATGGGCAGAGTGCCCAGGTTAGAACAATGCATAATGTTTGATGAGTTTGCGGATCACGAGATTATTTGAGGCAAGATTGCCCACGTTTGGCCAGAGAGGGACATGACCCTTTCGCTATTACTACAAATACCTTTTAGAGCTGTGTATCTATGGATCATATGAGACGTGATTGTCTGTTGTTAGTTAGAGGTAGGCAGGCACCTGCCCTTGTTGTAGCACCACAAAGAGGCCATGGGCGCGGTTGCGGTACTTTCCAGCGGGGGAAAGAAGGATAGAGGACTATGGCGCATACAGTAGCAGTTCGACTTGAAGGTGGTAGACCAATGAGAATTGATGCGCATCGTAAGGGGAAGAATACAGTGGATGAGGGATAGGTAACAAGCTTTTGAAAGGTTGAAGGAAGCTTTGACACGAGCTCTGATTTTGGTTCAACTAGAATTAGGGAAAGAGTTCGTTGTCTATAGTGATGCATCCTATGAGCATAATTACCATACTCATGATTTTGAACTTGCCGCAGTGGTTTTCACCTTAAAAATCTAGAGGCATTACCTTTATGGTGAGAAATGTGTAGTTTATACGAATCATAAGAGTTTGGAATATCTAATGTCACAGAAGGAGTTAAATCTTAGGCAACGAAGATGGCTAGATTTGCTTAAGGATTATGATCTGACCATCGAGTACCATTCGGGTAAAGCTAATGTGGTGGCTGATGCTTTAGGTAGAAAAGATGTTGTTGAGTTGAGGGCTATGTTTGCTAAGTTGAGTGTAACTCGTGACGGCGGATTATTGGCTGAGTTACAAGTGAAACCATCCTTGTCACAGTTAATTAAAGAGAAACAACCACATGATAAGAGTTTGGTGCCACATGTGAAGAATATCATGGATGGAAGTCATACAGATTTTTATTTTAATGATGGCGGGGTGTTGTGTTATAAAGGTCGAGTGGTGGTGCCAGATGATGTAGAGTTAAGGCGCGCCATTTTGACAGAAGCATATGCTACTCCTTTTGCTATGCATCCCGGTAGTACTAAAATGTATCGAGATTTGAGGGAAGAGTACTATTGGGTTGGTTTGAAGAAGGATGTGGTTGATTTTGTTGCTCGATGCTTAGTATGTCAGCGAGTAAAGGCTGAGCACCAATTTCCTTCCAAGCTGTTACAACCGTTGAGAATACCGAAATGGAAATAGAAAAGAATCACCATGGATTTCGTATCTGGGTTGCCTTTGACACCGACCAAAAAGGATTTCATTTGGGTGATTGTTGATCAGTTTACGAAGTGTGGGCATTTTGTGCTAGTGCATACGATGTATACCTTGGATAGGTTGGCCAATTTGTATATTTCTAAGATTGTGCATTTGCACGGGGTGCCCAAATCCATAGTTTTGGATAGAGATCCGCGCTTTACAGTAAGGTTTTGGGAGTGTTTGCATCGTGCTCTAGGAACACATGGTTAAATTTCAGTACTTCATTTCATCCTCAGACAGATGGTCAGTCAGAGCTGTGACTTAGGTCTTGGAAGATATATTAAGATGTTGTATCGTTGAGTTCCAAGGATCATGGGAAAAATAGATGCCTTTGGTGGAATTTGCTTATAATAACAGTTATTAGGCTAGTATATAGATGGCATCGTACGAGGCTTTGTATGGTAGGAAGTGCCATATTCCTTTGTGTTGGCTGAGGTTAGGGCAAATAGGTTTCTATTCCTGATGTGTGAAAGACACCAATGAGAAAGTGAAATTGATATGTGAGTGCTTAAGAGCGATTTCGGGTCATCAGAAATCTTACGCGGATTTGAAGCGTAGGGATATAGAATATGTTCTTGGGGATCAAGTGTTTTTGAAGGTGTCACCTTAGAAGAAGGTAATGCTTTTTGGGCGTAAAGGAAAGCTTAGCCTGAGGTTTATTGGACCATATGAGGTTGTGGAGCGTGTGGGTCCAGTTGCTTAACGTTTAAGGTTACCTCATGAGTTGGAGAAGATTCATGTATGTTTCATGTATCAATATTGCGGAAGTATTGGTCAGATCCATCCATGTTATGCCGGTGGAGGATATTGAGCTGAGGTCAGATTTATCTTATGATGAGGAATCGGTGGAGATCCTTGACACCAGCAATAAGGTTCTGCGTGGTAAAACGGTCGAGCTTGTTAAGGTGTCATGGAGGCACCGCGGTGTTGAGGAGCCATGTTGGAAAGCAAGTCAGATATGTTGAAATAGTTTATGCATTTGTTTCCTCCAGGTAAATTTTGAGGATGAAATTTCTTAAGTGGGGGAGAGTTATAATGCCTCGGTTTTGGGCCTAGCGATTTAAGGGCTTGTTAGACGGTCCAATGGGCCGAGTCAGGGATTCAAGTAGGGTTCGAGAGTTAATGTTTTTGAGTAAGTTAAAACTATGGAAAAATGGTTAAAAATCATTATTTATTGTATAGATAATATTGGTGAAGTCAATTTCAGAAATTGGAATTGGAAGTGTGACATTTTGGTTGGTGACCAAAATCTAAATTTTGAAAACTGTTTTTAAATGTGACTAGTTTGTAAAGGGTCAAATTCTTAGAATCCTTAAGGAGCTATTTTACCAAACTTTGGCTGGTGGTTTCTTCCCTCAATTAATGATTTTTAACATGTGTTTTATTAAGTAATAAAAAGAGGTTTTAATATTAAAAGGTGGTTATTGATTTTATAAAGGTTTGACATAAGCTTTTCTCTCAACTTTTCTTATAACGACCCGAATCTTGGGCCTTGCAAAATTGGGCCTCGAACCTAATTTATTGGGTCTTATGTTGGAAAAGCCCAAGACTAAGATAATTGGATTTGGGCCTAGTGGCAAAGAAAATGTGATGGGCTTTATTAATTTATTTTATCCAAGTGATGATAATGTTTTGGAAATTTAAAATGGATAGTTTTGATAAAAGGGGGCTGGTGATGTGATGGGGGAGAGAAAAAAATAAAAAAAGAAATGAGAGAAAGAGATAAGGGAGAAAGAGAAGAAAAATATGGTTTTTAGAGAGAGGAAGAGTTTAAGAGGCTTTTTGCTGCCAACCACGTCGCCGTTGACGACACCATTACAAACATCTCACCGAGAAACACACATCGGTGGTTGCCTCATCGCCATCACCACCGCCACTCGTCGGGGTGAGAGAAAATGGTGGTCGAAATAGCTAAAACGGTATGAAGCAGTGCTCAACCCCGTATGTGAAATAATTGGTTGATAACTTGGTAAACATTGGGTAAACCGTGTGAGGTAGTAACCCATAGAGATCTTAGGTGGATCGATTGATGCTGTGCGGTAATCTGGGCCCTTGCTGTGTGCGAAAGGGGCGCCTATATGGTTAAGCCTTATTGAATAATAAGATAATTTAATGAGAATGGCTAATGTATACCTTCATAACATACTAATAATTAGATAAGCTCAATAGGGTGGTATAATAATTGATAGAAATCGTAAGGTGATGGTAAGTGTGTTAGAGCTGTACGCGGTAAGACCCTTATGTCGAGGTTGAGTGCTGTGTGGTGGCTAGGTTCCTTGTTATGTGCTGATAGGATGCCTAGATAGTCGAGTCATCCCTTGTTGTTGGGATTTGTATACCCTAAAAGTGTGTTGCAACACCTTAAAGATTTCTGAATGTTGGATCCTGATGCTTTGTGGACGCGGGCCTCATTAGAAGATACTTGATGAGAGATTCCAAGCATGGATGGAGGATCACGATGCTTTGTGGATGCGGGCCTCACTCGGAGCGTACGATCCCAATACTTTGTAGATGTAGGCGTCACTCCAGATTTTATGGTCATGACTTTGTGTGTTTCGCTCAGATGATCCGGGCTATGTATGATGTTTTTCTATGTTGAAAGTATGTGTTTAGGCAACTAGCGGTAGCGCTACATTTTTATTTATCTCTTCTTATTGCTCGTACTGGCTTGCATGATTATGTTTATGATTAGCATGAAGTATAGTAGAGTAGATGTGTACCACTGAGCTTTGTAAGCTCAGCGCTCGGAATTGTTGTTTCCGTGCGTAGGTTGATCACGGGATCGATGAGCACTGTATGTACGGGATTCCAGCAAGCGGCGTTGTTAGAGTATGATGCTTGTATTTAGTGGGCTGTGTATTCATAGAACCTTACACGTATGAGTCTGTAATCTTTATTTTGAAATTGTATTAATCAAGTTAAATATTTAGATGTTTTATTTAATTAGAGTTCCTTGTAAGTGTTTTAATCATTTATATATTTATTTTGATTTGTGGGTTTTAAATATTTTTGGTAATTATTTTATTCGGGCTAAACCAAGTTGAGAAATTTTATGATTTTGGTTTGGGCTTTAGGCCTAAATGTGACATCTGGGTATAGGGTGTTATATTTAGTGGTATTAGAGCTTAGGTTTAGCAGGTTCTAGGAAACCCCGGGGTGGTATAGGTGTTGTAGTAAGGTGTTTAGTGAATACAGGCCCTTAAATTAAGTTCATACTCCTTAAGACTGGAATTCTGATGGTGCGACCAATGTGGTGATGTTAAGATGGTTATGTTTGTGGTCGAGAGGACCGAGATAAGTGTTAAGCTGCTCATGGGAGCGATTCTGAGGGTTAAGGTTACCCCAGATTGTTGAGATGCGAGTTAGTTAAGTGATGTCAGATTCGATGACGTGTTCTCCTCCTGCCACCTAAATGTTGTTCTTATTGCTTGGTGTAATAGTTTTGGAGCCTTCAGATGCTTTATGGGAGTTTGTGGCAAGGAATGCTCTTCGTTATATATGTGAATAACGGTTATAATACGAGTACGGATGATCTGTTCTTGAATCAGTCAGTAGATGCACGTTGGGTGTTGAACCATTTTGTCTACTTAAAAGTGAGTTTGTTGGTAGTTGGGAGGTGTCGTCGCCCTTTGCGAAGACATTTCTTAGAGGTTCAGTAGATGCACGTCGGTGCCCATCGTCTTTGCTGGAGGACACCAACTCAGTTGAGAAAGTTAGAGGTTCAGTTGCGAAGGTGTAACTGGAAGGATGTTTCTTTTGTCTGAGTGTTTCGCCCTAGGGAGATGTGGGCTTGCTCGTTAGTAGTTGGTTCGTTAAAGTGATGCTTAAACCGTAAATAGTTATCGTATGACAGTAGAAGATCATTACGTGTCTCCTAAGGTGGAGGACTCGTTTAAACAATTACTAGGTATCTGTGTGCTTTTCTGAGTTTGGTTCGAGAATAAGATGGTTGTGGTTAAAGTGTTAAAGGCTTAGAGTTTTGAAATAAATTTTGGAATGAGGATTCCCATCTTTTGAGTGTGCTGTGGTAATGTTGGATACCTGCAGTGACGTTTGAGGTTTTTCAGCAATGATAATATAGGGGCCACCGTGTTGTCTCTCGAATATAAGTTGATGCTTTGCGTAACACGTGCGAAGGTACAAAGAAGATGGAAATATGAACGTTGGAAAGATAATTACCTTAAGGACCTTGTGCGTAAGAGAGAGGTTGGTTACCGTGTAATCAGTAAGAAATTAAGGGTTGAAGACTTCATAAATGCTTTTGTTTTGTATCACAGTTTCTTTGAGGCAATCGAGGAACATTAGTCGAGATTTGAGTTATGAGAGACCATTTTGATTGTGATAATGGTGCTAACTCGGTCAAAGACAAGTACAGTTTCGAGATTTTTGAGAATGTTTTATGGTTTAGTTAAGGCTATGTTTTTGTGCTATATGGGGGAAGGTTGTGCTTGCCTCAGCAGCGTAGAAATTTTGGGGTACTCGACCTTTAAGGAGTTTGAGATTTGAACAATGATGCGAGTCAAAGTAATTAAGAGTTGTTGATCGCGTGATCGATCACCGCCTAGGTAAGTGATCTTGGCAAGAGGTGGATTGTACGAAGTTAATTCGGGTTAAAGTATTATGCTACCTATGTGGGGAGCTCAAGGATCACAAGTGATAGTCGTAAGCATCGATGATAGCTCTATACAGTATCGATACTCGATTCATCTGGTGTTAGTACTGATCGGTTAGTATTGCTACCCGTGTGCTTGTTAGTTAAGCTTCGAGTTAAAAAATAATTTTTTTGGAAGTCATGGGAATTGGCTCCTGATTCTGATTAAGGGGACACATTGTAGTGATTGGATTTTGTTCTAATGGTTCTTGATGGACTTTGAGATCTTGTTGTGAGTGATTTAGAGAAAAAGATATATCAAGGTAAGAGATTCTCCTTTTATAGTATAGTGGTCAATATATGGTGAATTTTGAGAGCGACAATTGGTACCAAGCTTTCGTCACTTCTTCAAGAAACAACGTATAGTCGTATGCTGATATTGTGATGAGTGTTGACTTGACATTGGTTGGGAGTCGAATTTCTCAGAGTTGTGGTGATGCTTTAATGTTCCTCAGTAGAATTAAAATGATGACCGTAGAACTTGTGAAGGATTATGAGTGCACAATTTTGATGAAATTTCTTTGAGTAATGATGCAGTCCTTGGACGGTACCGTTTGATATTTCCGACAAAGGTGAGATCCAGATTGAAAATCTGCTTAGATTGTTGTGTTTGGGTTGTACGACACTGCGGTGTGTACATGTTACCTTTGGCACGAGATTCGAGGTTTGTGATAGAACCTTATCCCTTGGTGAGATTTCTATGTGATGACAGATCTGATGGTACAGATAACGTGTTTTCGAAGACGTTATAGTTGAGAGTGTAAGATTCTTGCATAAATCGTGTTAAGAAGATAAGCTTTAGTTACCGATATGAGTTATCATGCAAAGTTTAAGGTAAGCACTTGGGGCGAGTGAAGATGTTGTTCTTTTTCTGAAGTCTTGCACCGATCAAGCAATGTCTTAAATTCGTGAGGCCGTCAGGGTTAGAGAATCTTTTAGGGAGTCACCACAAGAGAATTGTCTATTTTGGCTGCAGCGGCTGTTTAACATCTTGTTCTTTTCAGATCGTACGCCATTGTGGAAGAATTTTTGTGTGCAGCAATCTTTTGAGTTCTATAGCGTAAGTTATGTTTCTTTGTTGACGAATTCGGGTGATAGTTTTATTGGGGGTACATCTGGATTTTGCTTGCCGTCTGTGATGTACCAAGCGAGGATGAAATTTTTTAGAGAAGAATCAGTTGAGACTATGATTGTAACATTCGAGGACAATGTTAATTCTGATAAGTGTCAAGATCAGAGTAGCGCAACATATTATATTTGAAGACCTTGAAGAGTTAAAAAGGTTTGTTTCTTTCTCGTTTTGCTAGTACAAATTTCGAGGACAAAATTTCTTTTAAGGAGGGGATAGTTGTAACGACCCGAATCTTGGGCCTTGCAAAATTGGGCCTTGAACCGAATTTATTGGGTCTTATGTAGGAAAGGCCCAAGACTAAGATAATTGGATTTGGGCCTAGTGGCAAAGAAAATGTGATGGGCTTTATTAATTTATTATCCAAGTGAGGATAATGTTTTTGAAATTTAAAATGGATAGTTTTGATAAAAGGGGGCTGGTGATGTGATGAGGGGAGAGAAAAAAATAAAAAAAGAAAGAAGAGAAAGAGATAAGGGAGATAGAGAACAAAAAGGTGGTTTTTAAAGAGAGAGAGTTCAAGAAGCTTTTCACCACCAACCACGTTGCCGTTGACGACACCACCGGCACCATCAGAAGCGCCTCGCCAAGACGCACGCGTCGGTGGTCACCTCGTCGCCGTCACCACCGCCACTCATCGGGGTGAGAGGAAATGTTGGTTGGAAGAGCTAGAACGGCATGAATCAGTGCTCAACACCATGAGCGGAGGTCACCTCTGGAACCACTAGCCCGAGAACTATCGGTCTGGAGCTCACCGTCGCTGGTCGACCATCGGAGGCCGCCCTATGCGACACACGCTCCGCCGCCTGCGCGTGGCATGGACTGACAGACAGGGCAGGTGCACACTGCTTTCCAGTGCACCTACCGCACTGGATTCCTGCCTGCGGGTGCATGCAGCTTATCCTGCACCTGCGCCGCACCGGATTACCAGGGACTTTGACCAGACCTCCTGTTGACTTTTTTTGAGGAACCCTACTTGGGGGTTTCTCGACGCTCCGGATCCATTGGCGTAGTCCGTTTTTCCAAATACGAACCTGATAAGCAATTTTTACGCATTTGACCCTATAAATAGTATAAGAGATGCATGAAAATAATGTATTTCATATTCTTTGGTATACAAGGATTATTCGGGATCGGATATCGGGTCAAGTGAAATATTTGAGAAGCTTAGATGAGGGTGTTAGTGATATTGGCTTAAGGTTAGTACACCTTGAACTCCAAAATGCTTCATGAGCATCATAAGTGTAATTGTCTTGCATGTTAGTGGTTGCAAATTAGGAGATGAGTATTAAGCATGTGTTGATAATGTTAGATCGAAGCTTGATGATTATTGGGGATGCTTTGTAATCCTCTCGACCCGACCTAGTCGTAAGACCTAACCGAGCAAGCTATATTAGATTTACCAAAGTAAACCGTATAGAGGAAACTCGAACCGCACCCCTTTTTTATTTTTATCTTCTCTAGATGCAAATTAAATCCCTACATGTTCATATTGACAACAGATGAAACCTCAACTCAATCGGGCATCAAATTGACATCCAATTGAACACAATTGTAATTCTGGGACCAAATTGCAATTTTAGAAAATTATGAGGACATAGCCCACTTTTAAGATGCCTTTCTTTAATTTGACAGTTTACATGCTTACACGCCAAAATTCAGCAAAAAATGATCATCTGATCTTATTCAATTGCATCCACAATAATTAGGGACCAAAACACAAGGAAATAGAACTTCATTCCCATGACATTAACAGAATCAACGGCCATGGGTACCGGTACGATCACAGCCGTACCAATACGGATTTACCACTCGTACCAGTACACTGTGTACCGTACGGTACGCCACGTCAGCTTGCAAAATAATAATACGTACCGGTACGAGCCTTCATTGTTTTGGTACACGAGTTTTTCCCAAAAATAATAATATATGACCTAGTATATCACTTTGGGGAGCTCCAGTCCTGTTTGTGAAAAAGAAAGATGGGATCAATGAGGTTATGTGTGGATTATCGTCAACTCATTAAAGTGACGGTGAAGAATAAATATCCTTTGCCAAGGATTGATGACCTCTTTGATCAACTTAAAGGAGCAAAGTATTTTCTAAAATTGATCTTCAATCAGGGTATCATCAATTGAAGATCAAAGAAGCAGATATACCAAAAACAACTTTCAGAACTAGATATGGGCATTATGAGTTTGTAGTAATGCCTTTTGGACTTACAAATGCACCAGCAACTTTTATGGATCTGATGAAACGAATATCTCAGCGATATTTAGATCAATTCGTGGTGGTATTCATAGGTGATATATTGGTTTATTCAAAAACCAAGGAGGATCATGATACTCATCTCCGAGTAGTTCTTCAGACTCTCCAAGAAAAGAAATTAGATGCAAAGCTATCAAAGTGTGAATTATGGTTGCCTGAAGTGGATTTCCTTGGACATATAGTTTCAACTGAAGGAATTCGAGTTGATCCTAAGAAAGTTCAAGCAATACTCGAATGGAAGTCCCTCATAATGTCTCTGAAGTGAGAAGATTCTTGGGATAAGCTGGTTATTATCGGCGGTTCGTGAAAGACTTTTCAATAGTTGCTACTCCCATAACTAAGCTACTAAGAAAGAATGTGCCATTTTTTGGACAGATAAGTGTCAGGAAAGCTTTGACAAATTGAAGAAGATATTAACAGAAGCTCCTGTTTTGGTACAACCAGAATCTGGAAAGGAATTTAAAATATATAGTAATGCATCCCATAATGGTTTGGGGTTTGTATTGATGCACGAAGGAAAGGTAGTAGCATATGCTTCTCGACAACTCAAAACTCATGAAAGAAATTATCTTACTCATGACTTGGAGTTGGCTGCAGCAGTGTTTACTTTAAAGATTTGGCGTCACTACTTATATGGTGAGAAGTGCCATATCTTCACTGATCATAAAAGTTTGAAATATTTGTTATCTAAAAAGGAGCTTAATTTGAGGCAAAGAAGATGGATAGAATTGATTAAGGACTATGATGTAGTCATTGATTATCATTCGGGGAAGGCTACTATGGTAGCAGATGCACTTAGCCGGAAGACATTTTTTGCTTTGAGAACATTGAATGCTCAGTTGAAATTATAGGAAAATGGTGTAATAATGGATGAACTTCAAATTAAGCCTACTTTGATAGAAATGATTAAAGAGTTACAAGCAAATGATGAAGAATGCTTGGAAAAGAAAAGCAAATTGAACGTGGTGAATCCAAAGACTTTGAAATAAAATCAAATGGATGCTTATACTACAAGGGATGTGTATATATTCCTAACGATGAGGGACTAAAAAGGGAAATACTTTCAGAGGCACATTATAGTCCTTTTAACTACGTATCCAGGAGGCAACAAAATGTATAAAGTTGTAAAGAGTCGATTTTGGTGGCCTGACATGAAGCGAACTATCACCGAGTTCGTTGCTATATGTTTAACATGTCAACAAGTAAAGGCAGAACATCAAGTTTCATTGGGATTACTTCAACCAATCTCAATTCCACAATGGATGTGGGAAAAGGTTACTATGGATTCTGCATCAGGTTTATCACTGACGCCAAGTAAGAAAGATTCGATTTGGGTGATTGTGGATCGATTGACTAAAACGGCACATTTCATACCAGTTCGAACAGATTACTCCTTGAACAAGTTGGCAGAGATATATATTAAGGAAATTGTTAGATTACATGGTGTTCTATGTGTATTATATTTGATAGAGATTCGAGGTTCACTTCAAGGTTTTGAAGTGCATTACACGAAGAATTGGTAACTCGGCTACACTTCAGTACTACTTTCCATCATCAAACAGATGGACAATCAGAGAGAACTATTCTAATACTAAAAGATATGCTTAGAGCGTGTATAATAAATTTTGCAAGCTCATGGGAAGAATATCTTCCATTAGCTGAATTTGCCTACAACAATAGTTATCAATCAAGTATAAAGATGGCACCTTATGTGGCATTATATGGAAGAAAATGCCGAATACCATTTAATTGGTTCGAGTTAGAAGATCGAAAAGTCACCATACCAGATCTTGTTCAGGAAATGGAGAATAAGGTAAGGATAACTCAAGATAATCTCAAGGCCACTTCTGATAGACAAAAGTCATATTCAGATCTTAAAAGGAAGGATATTGAGTTTAAAGTTGGAGACAAAGTATTTTTAAAAGTTTCACCTTGGAAAAAGATATTACGCTTTGGACAAAAAGGAAAGCTTAGTCCCAGATTCATTGGTCCTTATGAAATTTTGAAAAGGGTTGGTCCAGTGGCATATCAACTAGCTTTACCACCAGAAATGAGTAAGGTCTATAATGCGTTTCATGTGTCCATGCTTTGAAAATATCGACCAGACCCTTCGCATGTCATTACACCAGAAGAAATTGAGATTCAACCGGATTTAACATACGATGAAGAACCTATAAGAATCTTAGCTCGAGGGGAAAAGCAATAAAGGAACAAAAAGATTCCTCTAGTTAAAATCCTATGCAGAAACCACAAAGTCGAAGAAGCTACTTGGGAAACGGAGGAAGCAATGAAAGAGCAATATCCATATGTTTTTGAACCAAGTACGTAAATAAAATTTGAGGATGATTTTTTTAAGGGGAGAATTGTAATACCTCAAAATTTTGGTTAGTGACCAAAATGAAAAATTGAAGGTTTGGTGACTAAAGTATAAACATAGGAAAAGTTTAGGGACTAAATTGTAATTTTCAAAAGTTATGTATTTTAGTCCCGTAAATGAATAGTTTACCCACAAGAATGATGTTTCTATGTTACCCGGATTTTTTGTATGGAGTTTGTATTAAAGACTATAAAGCGATAAAGTTTAGAAAAATATTCGGATAATCTGATCAAATCAAATATTCAAGATATTTTAAAGGATGATAAGGCAAGGTTAATATTGTCTTTTACAAGTCTTAAAATGGTAGGATTTAACATGGACCATTAGATTAAAGTAGATTTCCATGTTAAATATGAGCCATTGGATGAAAAATGGAAAGATTATAGTTTTGGAAAATTCCAAGGGTAAAGTTGGTAATCACTAACTTCATGGTTTATTTTTCACGCTTGGATGAACAATTTGACATGTGGCAAGATGAGAAACATTGGATTATAAGGGAAAATGGTTATTTTGTCATAAAATTAATTTTTAATTCATTTCTTTACAAAAGATGACAAATGGCCTAATTTAAAAGAAATGAAAATTCAAGAAATTTCTTCATTTCTCTCTACTTGGCCGAAACCTTCATCCAAGGTATGGAAGTTTTATTTTTTTTATTTTCAAGGCAATTTAGTTGGAATTTGGATGAAAGCATGAAACATGAAATTGACCTCCTTGAAATTCTCTATCATTTGGCACCAATTGTTCATGCTTTCCTTGCTTGAAACCTTAATTTTATGATTATGATGAATGAAGGGGATGTTTAATTTTGATGATTTAAGATTAGATTTTGATGAATTTGATGTTATGGAATCATGTCCAAGCTTGTATGATGATTGAAAACACTTAAGAATAACTAAATCCAATTTGGTTAAAGTAGGGTTTTGATGTGAAGTTGAATTTGGATTGATTCTAATATTGAAATGTTTGTAGAAGCTTGGAAATGATATTAGAAGTTGAATTCATGCTTGAATCAAGTTGGAAATCTTGAATGTCCTGACCTTCCATATTAGGCCTTTAGGGAGGAAATTAGAGAAAATTATGGAAAAATTTTCCTAAGGTTAGAAGTGATGTACGAATGATTCTACAAGGTTTAGAATGCTGTTTGGACCAATTTGGAAGTTTGCAAAGTGTTGAGGACCAAATAACATATTAAAGGAAATATGGGATTGAAATGGAAATTAACTAGAAATTAGTGTGTTAAGCTTGAATGTATTGTTGGAATACTTGAATATGTTATTAAGTGATTAAATTTGAAGTTCAATGGCAAGGAACCATTTTGAATAATTTGGAAAGTTTGAGATGAATTTTAAACGAATTCATTTCATGGTTAAATTGTGAGAATTGAAATTTGTCTTGTGAATTATTGATGGATATGAATAGTAAAGGGTTTGAAATATTGTTCTGAAGTATTAAGGTCAACATTGATGTTGTGAAATAGAATTAGTACTGAATTCATATCGAAATGAGTTTTAGGAATTTATTCCTAATATGCGCATATGTTAGAATGATACTAACATATGCTTTGAACCGTATGTGTTGGTAAATGGTGTTTCTATAGATCGTGATCATGATCGAGATCGTAATACGAGCAAGCTTAAAGACAACGAAAAAGTTCAAGAATAAAGCAAAAATCGATAATATGGTTTACTAGTGAGGCACCAGGTGAGTGCAATGCATACATAACATGATACATGGATGTTTTATACATCAATAGGAAGACTTGTGATGAGTCTACCTTGTTTATATTATCATTATATTTATGTCATGGAGCATATGATTAACATATTTTAAATATATCAAAAGTTGAATATAAATACATGGATCACAAGTTATATATGATGTTATATTATGAATGTTATTTTTAAATTATGTTGATATACATTGCCATGGATGATATAAATAAGAAATATATGCCCAAGTATGTCATTGAGGGACATGGTATAGTTGGCATGCCATAGAGTCCAGCAGCACGCTGCATATTCGGTTTATCACTATAGTGTATATAAAGGACACTTAGTGTATATGGTGGGCACAACCTTATGTGTATTATGGTGGGCACGACCTTATGTGTATTAGCACTTCAGTGCATATTTGACTCGAGTACCCAGGGTCCATATAGGTTTATATTTGGGCTATGGATTATTGGTAAATAATTGATAGACATGTGAAAGAGTCTCAAAGTAAATGACAAGTATATTGGTAAGAAATTTATTATCCGGTTTATATTATGTTAATATATGATTAACATGATGGTGATACATATCTAGTGATCATGATGCATAAATATTGTTACATGATATTAATTATAGTCATGTTGTATTGCATTGGATATTATTATTATTATTGCCTCACTAAGTATATACTTAGCTTGTGATGGTTTTCACGCGTAGGTAGAAAGCAGAAATCAGAATAAGGAGCAGCTGGCATCCTACTTGTCAGAAGTATAATCGTAGTATCAGTAATGACATCTTTTGATGTGTTTTGATGTACTAGATGTCATGTATATGTTAATATTAGTCGATTTTATACTAGTTTAAAAATGGATTGTAATAGCTTATAATCTAGTTATGATATTAATGAATGATGAGTAGTTAAATTATGTTAAAAAGGGTTAGATGGATTGCTAGTATAAATCGGGTAATTAATAGAAAAGAATAAATAGAGTATTAAATTAGATTTTTAATTTAGGCAGTTTTTAGACAGTTATGTTCCTTATATATCATAGATATGAACTTCTATGTTACTTTCTGAAATTGGAATTTAATTTGTTGGTTAAAAATTTGAAATATGATGCTACGGGATAAATGACAAAATGAGTTAATTAAAATTTTCTAGTAAATAACCGTTATGGAATGTTAGCAATTCTTTATGTGACACTGTGACTAGTAATGGGTAAAGAATACTAGTAAGGGTGTTACATTTATTGGTATCAGAGCTACAGGTTTAGCGGTTCTAGAATACGAATCGGGTCTGTAAAGAGTCAGAATTATATACATGCCACTAAGATGTCAAAATTACTGATATTTGTATGAATATACTTTGATGCCTATTAATTAGTAATGTGCTCCTTACTTATGAGGGATTATTATGACATTAACAGATGTCAGATCATCAAGAATCCCGTAAGGGAGATGAGCGTGATATTTCTACACAAAGTGGGAGTAATGAGGTGAACCAGAATCCGCCTTATGCTCAGCAAAACGTAGAGGTACTAGCTTAGGAACAACGAAATATGCATGTACAAGATCAAGGCTTATTTATTTAGGCATTGGATGCTATTATAAATCGTCGAGCACCAATATCAGTTCAAAAAGAATTCAGGAAAATGAAAGCACTAGAATTTCGAGGTGATACTGATGCAGATCCAACGACCGCTGATTACTGGTTAAATGATATTAAAATCATGCTGAGCAGAATCCCATGTGATGATTAAGGAAAGTTAGAAGGAGTTGTATCCTTGCTGTTGGAACAAGCTAGTGTGTGGTGGAATGTAGTCACTGCACGGGTTCCCCCAGAGCATATCACGTGGGAATTCTTTCTAAAAGAATTCAAAGAAAAATATATTTGAGACTTGTTTATTGAAGAAACGAGGCAACAGTTCTTAGATCTGAAACAATCGGGCAGGCCAGTCTATGAATAAGAATGTGAGTTCAATAGACTGAGCCGATTTGCAGCAGAGTTCCTTCCAACCGAAAAATACAAAATTGACAAATTCATAGTTGGGTTGGATCCTCAATATAAAAGGGTATTGGTTTCTCATAATTTCACTGCTTTTCAAGAGGTAGTGAATCGATCAAAAGGTATAGAAAAAGTAGACCCTGAGGATAAAGCGGGGAAACAGGCTCAAACCGAAAAAACATCTCGAAGTTCTTTTGTTGCGTCGTCATTTAAACGCAGTAAAGGGTTTTCACAGCAAAATCCAGTAGCATTAGCTTCTTCAGCCAAAAAAAGATATTTTGGAGGAAAGTCAAAGTAGGCTCAGACTGTTACTACAAGTTCTTGAGGTTCCAGATTTCGTCCTATTCTAGAATGTGAACACTATGGTAAGAGGAATTCTGGTCAATGCCGGTTCGCTGGTGGAGCATGCTACCATTGTGGGCAAGCTAGTCATTTTAAAAAGAATTGTCCAAAGCTTCACCCTGATCAATCAGTTGCATCACCTTAGAAAAGCAGATGAAACAAAGGTGGCAAAGCAGGAGCATCTACAACCATACCTAATTGAGAAAATAAGACTGCTACTAGAGTATATAATATCAAGACTACTAATGATCGAGATGACTCAGAGATTGTAGCAGATATGATTGAACTCTTTGGCAGCCCTATTTTTGCATTGATTTATCCAGGCTCTACCCATTCTTATATTAGTTCTAAAGTAGTACTCGAAAGAAATATTCTAGTAGAACCAATTTTGAGTGAGGTAGTTGCTATTAGACCAATAGGACAAAGTGCCAAAGTAAGTCGAATATGCAAAAAGTGTCCTATAAAGATTCAAGAGAATGAGTTTCCAACTGACCTTAAGGAATTACCCTTCCAAGAGTTTGAAGTCATTCTTGGGATGGATTGGTTATCAGCGTACAATGCTACAGTTGAATGCCGATTGAAAAGATTAATTTTAAAAAGACCAGATGTTCTGAAGTAATATTTGTAGGCAAAAAATAGGATTATTTGAGCAGCGAGATGTCAGCTATAATTACTGGAAAGTTATTATCACATGAGTATGAAGCATATTTAGCTCATATGATATATATTCCAAAAACAAAGATATATCTGGAAAATATGCCCACAGTGCGGGAATTTCCAGATATTTTCCCAGATGAATTATCGGGATTACTTCTGGATCGAGAAGTGGAATTTGGCATTGATGTGCTTCCTGGAACAGCACCAATATCAATGGCACCTTACACGACGGCTCTTACAGAAATTAGAGAGCTGAAGGCTCAATTGCAAGAATTATTGGATAGAGGTTTTATACGACCTAGTATATCACCTTGGGGAGCTCCAGTCATGTTTGTGAAAAAGAAAGATGCATCAATGAGGTTATGTGTGGATTATCGTCAACTTAATAAAGTGATGGTGAAGAATAAATATCCTTTACCAAGGATTAATGACCTCTTTGATCAACCTAAAAGAGCACAATATTTTCTAAAATTGATTTTCAATCGGGGTATCATCAATTGAAGATCAAAGAAGCAGATATACAAAAAATAGCTTTCAGAACTAGATATGGGCATTATGAGTTTGTAGTAATGCCTTTTGGACTTACAAATGCACCAACAACTTTTATGGATCTGATGAACCATATATTTCAGCGATATTTAGATCAATTCGTGGTGGTATTCATAGATGATATATTGGTTTATTCAAAAACCAAGGAGGATCATGATACTCATCTCTGAGTAGTTCTTCAAACTCTCCAAGAAAAGAAATTATATGCAAAGCTGTCAAAGTGTGAATTCTAGTTGTCTAAAGTGGTTTTCCTTGGACATATAGTTTCAGCTGAAGGAATTCGAGTTGATCCTAAGAAGGTTCAAGCAATACTCGAATGGAAGTCCCTCATAATGTTTCTGAAGTAACAAGTTTATTGGGATTAGCTGGTTATTATCGGCGGTTCATGAAAGACTTTTCAATGGTCGTTGCTCCCATAACTAAGCTACTAAGAAAGGATGTGTCATTTATTTGGATAGATAAGTGTCAGGAAAACTTTGAGAAATTGAATAAGATATTAACAGAAGCTCCTATTTTGGTACAACTAGAATCTGGAAAGGAATTTACAATATAGTGATGCATCCCATAATGGTTTGAGGTGTGTATTGATGCAAGAAGGGAAGGTAGTAGCATATTCTTCTCGACAACTCAAAACTCATGAAATAAATTATCGTACTCATGATTTGGAGTTGGCTGTAGTAGTGTTTGCTTTAAAGATTTGGCGTCACTAATTATATGGTGAGAAGTGCCACATATTCACTGATCATAAAAGTTTGAAACATTTGTTATCTCAAAATGAGCTTAATTTGAGGCAAAGAAGATGGATAGAATTGATTAAGGACTATGATGTAGTCATTGATTATCATCCGGGGAAGGTTAATGTGGTAGCATATTCACTTAGCCGAAAGCCATTTTCTGCTTTGAGAACATTGAATACCTAGTTGAAATTACAGGAAAATGGTGTAATAATGGCTGAACTTCAAATTAAGCCTACTTTGATAGAAACGATTAAAAAGTTACAAGCAAAGGATGAAGAATTCTTGGAAAGAAGAAGCAAATTGAACATGGTGAATCCAAAGACTTTGAAATAAAATCAAATGGATGCTTATACTACAAGGGATGTGTATATATTCCTAACGACGAAGGACTAAAACGGGAAATACTTTTAGAGGCACATTATAGTCCTTTAACTATGCATCCAAGAGGCAACAAAATGTATCAAGATGTGAAGAGTCGATTTTGGCTGCCTGGCTTGAAGCGAACTATCACCGAGTTCGTTACTAGATGTTTAACATGTCAACAAGTAAAGGCTGAACATCAAGTTCCATCGGGATTACTTCAACCAATCTCAATTCTACAATGGAAGTGGGAAAAGGTTATTATGGATTTTGTAGCAGGTTTACCACTAACGCCAAGTAAGAAAGATTCAATTTGGGTGATTGTGGACCGATTTACTAAAACGACAAATTTTATACCAGTTCGAACAGATTACTCCTTGAAAAAGTTAGCGGAGATATATATTAAGGAAATTGTTAGATTACATGGTGTTCCTATGTTTATTACATTTGATAGAGATCCGAGGTTCACTTCAAGGTTTTGGAGTGCATTACATAAATCATTGGGAACTCGGCTATACTTTAGTACTACTTTTCATCTTCAAACAGATGGACAATCAAAGAGAACTATTCAAATACTCGAAGATATGCTCAAAGCGTGTATAATAAATTTTGCAGGCTCGTGGGAAGAATATCTTCCATTAGCTGAATTTGCCTACAACAACAGTTATCAATCAAGTATAAAGATGGCACCTTATGAGGCATTATATGGAAGAAAATGCCGAACACCATTGAATTGGTTCGAGTTAAAAGATCGAAAAGTCATTAAACCATATATTGTTCAAGAACTGGAGAATAAGGTAAGGATAATTCAAGATAATCTCAAGGCTGCTTCTGATAGACAAAAGTCATACTCAAATCTTAAAAGAAAGGATATTGAGTTTGAAGTTGGAGATAAAGTATTCTTAAAGGTTTTACCCTAGAAAAAGATATTACGTTTTGGACGAAAATGAAAGCTTAGTCCCAGATTCATTGGTCCTTATGAAATTTTGAAAAGGGTTGGTCCAGTGGCATATCAACTAGCTTTACCGCTTGAAATGAGTAAGGTCGATAATGTGTTTCATGTGTCCATGCTTTGCAAATATCGATAAGACCCTTCGCATGTCATTACACCAGAAGAAATTGAGATTCAACCAAATTTGACATACGTTGAGGAACCTATAAGAATCTTATCTCGAGGGGAAAAATAATTAAGGAACAAAAAGATTCCTCTAGTTAAAATCTTGTGGAGAAACCACAAAGTCGAAGAAGCTACTTGGGAAACAGAGAAAACAATGAAAGGGCAATATCCGTATCTTTTTGAACCAAGTACGTAAAGAAAATTCAAGGACGAATTTTTTTAAGGGGGAGAATTGTAATACCTCAAAATTTTGGTTAGTGACCAAAATGAAAAAAATTGAAAGTTTGGTGACTAAAGTACAAACTTAGGAAAAGTTTAGGGACTAAATTGTAATTTTCGAAAGTTATGTATTTTAGTCCCGTAAATGAATAGTTTACCCCCAAGAATGATGTTTCTGTGTTACCTGGATTTTTTGTACGGAGTTTGTAATAAAGACTATAAAGCGATAAAGTTTAAAAAATATTCGGATAATCGGATCGAATCAAATACTCAAGATATTTTAAAGGACGATAAGGCAAGGTTAATATTGTCTTTTCCATGTATTAAAATGGTAGGATTTAACATGGACCATTGGATTAAAGTAGATTTTCCATGTTAAATATGAGCCATTAGATGAAAAATGGCAAGATTGTAGTTTTTGGAAAATTCCAAGGGCAAAGTTGGTAATCACTAACTTCTTGGTTTATTTTTTGACCCTTGGATGAACAATTGACATGTGGCAAGATGAGAAGCATTGGATTATATGGGTAAAATGGTCATTTTGTCATAAAATGAATTTTTAATTCATTTCTTTATAAAAGATGACAAGTGTCCTAATTTAAAAGAAATGGAAATTCAAGAATTTTTTTCATTTCTCTCTACTTGGCCGAAACCTTCATCCAAGGTATGGAAGTTTTATTTTTTATTTTTTTGATTTTCAAGGCAATTTAGTTGGAATTTGGATGAAAGCATGAAACATGAAATTTATCTCCTTGAAATTTTCTATCATTTGGTACCAATTGTTCATGCTTTTCTTGCTTGAAACCTTAGTTTTATGATTATGATGGATGAAGGGGATGTTTAATTTTGATGATTTAAGATTAGATTTTGATGAAGTTGATGTTATGGAATCATGTCCAAGCTTGTATGATGATTGAAAACACTTAAGAATAACTAAATCCTAATTTGGTTAAAGTTAGGGTTTTGATGTGAAGTTGAATTTGGATTGATTTTAACATTGAAATGTTTGTAGAAGCTTGGAAATGATATTAGAAGTTGAATTCATGCTTGAATCAAATTGGAAATCTTGAATGTTGTGACCTTTCATATTCGGCCTTTAGGGAGGAAATTAGAGAAAATTATGGAAAATTTTTCATAAGGATAGAAGTGGTGTAAGAATGATTCTTAAGGTTTAGAATGTTTTTTGGAACAATTTGGAAGTTTGCAAAGTGCGAGGACCAAATAGCATATTAAAGGAAATGTAGGATTGAAATGGAAATTGACTAGAAATTAGTGTGTTAAGCTTGAATGTATTGTTGGAATACTTGAATATGTTATTAAGTGATTAAATTTGAAGTTCAATGGCAAGGAACCATTTTGAATAATTTGGAAAGTTTGAGATGAATTTTAAAAGAATTCATTTCATGGTTAAATCGTGAGATTTGAAATTTGTCTTGTGAATTATTGATGGATATGAATAGTAAAGGGTTTGAAATATTGTTCTAAAGTATTAAGGTCATCATTGATGTTGTGAAATAGAATTAGTATTGAATTCGTATAGAAATTTTTAGGAATTTTATTCCTAATACCCACATATGTTAGAATGATACTAACATATGCTTTGAACCGTATGTGTTGGTAAATGATATTTTTATAGATCATGATCGTGATCGAGATCGGAATACGAGCAAGCTTAAAGTCAAGTAAAAAGTTTAAGAATATAGCAAAAATCGATAATAAGGTTTACTAGTGAGGCATTAGGTGAGTGCAATGCATACATAACATGATACATGGATGTTTTATACATCAATAGGAAGACTTGTGTTGAGTCTAACTTGTTTATATTGTCGTTATATTTATTTCATGGAGCATATGATTGACATATTTTAAATATGTCAAAAGTTGAATATAAATACATGGATCACTAGTTATATATGATGTTATATTCTGAATGTTATTTCAGGTATGAACTGCCCAATGTTAAATTATGTTGATATACATTGCCATGGATGATATAAATATGGAATATATGCCCAAGTGTGTCATTGGGGGACAGGGTATAGTTGGCATGCCATAGAGTCCATCAACACTGCATATTCGGTTTAGCACTATAGCGTATATAAAGGACACTTAGTGTATATGGTGGGCACAACCTTATGTGTATTAGCACTTCGGTGCATATTTGACTCGAGTACCCAGGGTCCTCATAGGTTTATGTTTGGGCTATGGTTTTTTGGTAAATAATTGATAAATAGGTGAAAGAATTTATGAACTCTCAAAGTAAATGGAAAATATATTGGTAAGAAATTTATTATCTGGTTTATATTATGTTAATATATGATTAACATGATGGTGATACATATCTAGTGATCATGATGCATGAATATTGTTGCATGATATTAATTATAGTCATGTTGTATTGCATTGGATATTATTATTATTGCCTCACTAAGTATATACTTAGCGTGTGATGGTTTTCACGCATAGTTAGAAAGCAGAAATCAGAATAAGGAGCAGCTGACATCCTACTTGTCAGAAGTATAATCATGATATCATTAATGACATGTTTTAATGTACTAGATGGCATGTATATGTTAATATTAGTAAGTCCTATACTAGTTTAAAAATGGAATGTAATAACTTATAATCTAGTTATTCTATTAATGAATGATAAGTAGTTAAATTATGTTAAAAAGGGTTAGATGGATTGCTAGTATAAATCGGGTAATTAATAGAAAAAATAAATAGAGTATTAAATTAGATTTTTAATTTAGGCAGTTTTTAGATAGTTATGTTCCTTATATATCGTAGATATGAACTGTTATGTTACTGCCTGAAATTGGAATTTAATTGTTTGGTTAAAATTTTGAAATATGATGCTACGTGATAAATGACAAAATGAGTTAATTAAAATTTTCTAGTAAATAACCGCTATGGAATGTTAGCAATTCTTTATGTGACACTCTGACTAGTAATGGGTAAAGAATACTGGTAAGGGTGTTACAAACCAACATCAAGTTCCATTGCTAAACCTCAATTTAAGCCTTCCCATGCATAACCACCATATGCAAAGCTTAAGAGTAAGCATGTATAAATCACATTATACAACATAAACTTTCCAATGATACATCAAAAATTATATTGGCTCACAAGTGATCATTAACCAAGTTTATTTACCAAAAGAGTTCATCGGATACACAGATTCAACAAGTGTTTACCTAACAGTTCAAGCCATCTCAACCGAAAATAGCGATACAATCACAATCGCGGTACCTAACAACTGGGTACACTTTCAACCCACGGGGACACCAACCCCTTACCTCGGTTAGATGCTTAATCCATTAACAGGAGTATACGATACTGTAAAACCCCTCTACCCTTAGGGTACTTGGATGGAGTTTTCGGTACACGGATCTAAACCCCTCAACATCCAAGGCAACTTATTATAGTGCACTATCAATCTTATGTCCGGCCAACTATATCCGATAACAATTTTAAAACCATATCACTTGCCAATATAATTAACATTTACCTCACTGTTTTTAACAAGCATTAAACCAAACAATTTTCCAAAGTAACAACCATGCTTTAAACCACAAGTATAAACCATATACTTACAAGGATCATTTACCATGTGCATCCTTCAGCATTTCATGCTCAAAAACAGTATCTTATATACTTTAAAACATGCTTAAACAGTAGGTAACATGTAATAGAAAACAAGTGCATAAAACCATTTCAATCTAGCACGACTAAGAGAGAAAACCCACATTTATTTACTTCTGAGTTTAAACCAGCGTTTCAAGCTAAGTTTAAACTCCCATAAACCACCTTTAAAACATTCCAAAGATGGAACCCACGTTCTTACTCACCGATACGCGAAACCTCGATTCGCCGACGCAAAAATAAGTGTCTGAAGCCTCTAAAGCGTCATCGATCACTTCCAGATCCATCTACCCTGTTTTAACCATATTACAACAGAGGATTAATGCATCCCAATGCATTCAAAACATTGCAACAACAAATCCACACGAACTTCCACAATCTCCTCACAATTATCCAACCACAACAAACCGAAAACATCACCTAATCCCATCCAAACACAACCCAGCCATGACCTAACAATCTAACACTTCCATAATCATCAATTAACACTCAAAACAGAATTAACACATCAAAATACTTCCAGCAACCTCACAACCACCACAAAAACACACTTCCAACAACCTAAACAATTGGAGATTCAAGAGTTTCAGGATTCCATTGACTAAATTGACTTATCAACATTATTATATATCCAAAATATGTTTAAACTCAACCCATAACACTGGAAATCAGATTCAATTTGAACCTTTCTCTATTTGACCAATTTCACCCAAATAAATCAATTAATTTAATATAAAAACATCAAATCAGATTATAAAACATAAATCAAGGATCAAACACTTGGGAATATCAATAAAGAACCATTCAATAGAGGAGATCACAGACCTTACCCTATTGTGTGATTTCTCCCTCAATTGGCTTGTTTAAAGCTAAGAAAACACAAGATTTCAATGAGGTTTTGTAAATCAAAGTTAAATAATCAGTTGTAGATCAAGAATTTAAGTAAAATCGATCTCTCACCTCTGGATTTTGATGAAAACTTGAGTGTTTGGCAGAAAAAAGTCGAGAGAAAAGTTACGTCAATTTTCATTAACTAGTTTTCAAAATTTGCATTTTGGTCACTAGCCAAAATGTCACACCTCCAAACCTTATTTTCCAAAATTGATTTCACCAATATTAATCATACATTAAAAGATGATTTAACCATTTTCCATATTTTTATCTTACAAAAAATATACGGTCCCGAATCTAACTCGATTCTCTAACCCGGTCCACTAGACCGTCTAATAAGCCTCAAAACCGCTAGGCCTAAAACTGGGGTGTTACATACTTGATGAGCTTAAGAATGTTCAAGTCTGTTATGAGCTTTAGAGACCGCATATGATTGTCTGAATATCCATATGATTATCTAACTGTGTGATTGGGTGACTGATTGTTATATGATGATGCCTTGTATGCTAGCAGAATAAATTAATGTATTCGACTGAATATTGGTTAGAGATGATACTGATAAATACTCGATTAAATGTTTATGAATCCAAAGACTATATTCGATTAAGTGGATAAAAAGACAATAAGTACTAATAATTAATTAAGTACGCTAGCAACATACTTAAATAACTTTCATAAGCTTTAGGGGCTGAATAAGTGTATTCGGGTATCGTTACCCGCTGAACTAAATAATCAAAAATGCTGGATAGAGATAAAAGTGAATAAGGTATATTAATAAATTGATTTACGCCTTAGTAATAATAGGAGGCATTAGCATACCGGTACACAAGAGTAGGGGTACCAGTACGAGTTTGGATCGGTACACAGCGATCTGAGTACTGATAACGAGTATCGATATAGGGTGGAGCATATCGGTATGGCTTGAGAGACCAATCCTTTCGAGTCTAATTTGAGTATCGGTACTCATGGACGAGTACCGGTACCTAGAGGGGTACAGTGATACCCATCTAAGAGTATCGATACTCGCTGGGCAATCTATCCAAGAAATTTGAGTTCACATTCGGGGGTTCTATAATTTGAGGCAAAGGGCCCTAGGGTCTTTTAAGGTACAAAATAAATATTAAAATTGAGAAATAGATATTTCAACCCCGTATGTGAAATAATTGGCTAATAACTTGGTAAACATTGGGTAAATCGTGTGAGGTAGTAACCCATAGAGATCCTAGGTGGATTGATTGATGTTGTGTGGTAATCTGGGCCCTTGCTGTGTGCGGAAGGGGCGCCTATAAGGTTAAGTCTTATTGAATAATAGGATAATTGAATGAGAAAGGCTAATGTATACCTTCATAACATACTAATAATTATATAAGCTCAACAGGGTGGTATAATAATTGATAAAAACCATAAGGTGATGGTAAGTGTGTTAGAGTTGTGTGCGCTAAGACCCTTGTATCGAGGTTGAGTGTTGTGTGGTGGCTAGGGTCCTTGCTATGTGCTGATGGGACACCTCGATAGTCGAGTCATCCCTTGTTGTTGGGATATGTATACCCTAAAAGTATGTTGCAACACCTTAAAGATTTTCGAATGTTGGATCCTGATGCTTTATGGACGCGAGCCTCATTCGAAGATTATTGATGGGAGATTCCAAGCATGGATGGAGGATCTCGAAGCTTGTTGGATGCGAGCCTTATCCCCACAAGTATAGGATCCTGATGCTTGGTGGATGCGGGCCTCACTCAGAGCGTACGATCTTGATGCTTTGTGGATGCGGACATCACTCAAGATTTTATGGTTATGACATTGTGTGTTTCGCTCGGATGATCCAGTGGGATCCTGAGTATGATTGGGCATCATGGGCCATGTATGATGTTTTCTATGTTGAGAATATGTGTTTAGGCGACTAGCGGTAGCGCCACATGTTTATTTATCTCTTCTTATTGCTCGTACTAGCTTGCATGCTTATGTTTATGATTAGCATGAAGTATAGTAGAGTAGATGTGTACCACTGAGCTTTGTGAGCTCAGAATTATTATTTTCGTGCGTAGGTTGATCGCGAGATCGAGGAGCATTGTCTGTATGGGTTCCAGCAAGCGGCGTTGTCAGAGTATGATGCTTATATTTAGTGGGTTGTGTATTCATAGAACCTTACACGTATGAGTCTGTAATCTTTATTTTGAAACTGTATTAATCAATTTAAATATTTAAATGTTTTATTTAATTGGAGCTCCTTGTAAATGTTTTAATCATTTATATATTTATTTTGATTTGTGGGTTTTAAATATTTTTGGTAATTATTTTATTTGGGCTAAACCAAGTTGAGAAATTTTATGATTTTGGTTTGGGCTTTAGGCCCAAATGTGACATATGAGTCAAGGGTGTTACGTTTCTCTTCACTTTTAATCTGCCAAACACTCTTGTTTTCATCAAATTCTTAAGGTGAGAGATCTATTTTCTTGAACACTTGATTTATAATTGATTCTTCTTCTTTGATTTACAAAATCTCATTGAAATCTTGTGTTTTTCATGTTTTAATCAATCAATTCAGGGAGAAATCACGCAATAGAGGTAAGGTTCATTTTTCTCCTCCATTGAATGGTTCTTTATTGATATTCCTAAGTATTTGATCCTTGATTTACGATTTATAATCTGATTTTATGTTTTTAAGATGATTATTTGATTTAATTGGGTTTAATTGATGAAATTGGAGAAGATCCGTATTGGATCTATTTTTCAGTGTTGAGGGTTGATTTTAAACGAGTATTTGATGTTTTATAATGGATAAGTTGTTTTTAACATTGGAATCCCAAAACTCCTTGAATCCTTAATTGTTTGGGTTGTTAGATTTGTGTTTTTAAGCTGTTGTCGTGGCTGTTTAGATGATGGAGATATAAGGATAATCCTATTTTGAGGGTTGATTATTATTAATGGAAGTGTTAGATTGTTAGTTTGTGTATGGGTTGTGTTTGGAAGGAGTTAGATGATGTTTTTGATTGTTGTGGTTGGGTAATTGTGAAAGAATTGTTGAGGGTTGTAAGGAGTGTTGTTGAAGTGTTTGAATGCATTTAGATGCATTAATCCTCTATTGTTATGTGGTTAAAATAGGGGAGGCATATTCGGAAGCTATCGATGAAGCTTTGGAGGCTTCAGACGCTTAAATTCGCGACGGTGAGTTAAGGTTTCACATATCGGTGAGTGAGAACATGGGTTTCAGCTTTTAAATGGTTTAAAGGTGGTTATGGGAGTTTAAACTTAGCTTGAAACGCTGGTTTAAACTCGAAAGTAAGTATAAATTGGTTTTCTCTCTCGATCATGCTTTTACGAAATGGTTTTATGCACTTGTTTTGAGTTACATGGTACCTACTATTTAAGCATGTTTTAAAGTATGTGAGATACTGTTTTTAATCATGAAGTGTTGAAGGATGCACATGGTAAGTGATCCTTGTAAGTATGTAGAAATACTTATTGAAAAAGCATGGTTGGTTGCTTTGGAAAATGGTTTGGTTTAATGTTTATAAAAATAGTGGGGTATGTGGTTAATTGTGAATTATATTGGCCAGTGATGTGTTTAAAAATGTTATCGGATATAGTTGGCCGGCCATAAGATTATTAGTGGACTATAAAAATTCGCCTTGGATGTCGAGGGGTTTTATATGGTGTACCGAATACTCCATCCAAGTACCCTAACGGTCGAGAGGTTATATGGCATTGAGAACTCCCATTATTGGGTTAAGCATCTAACTGATGAATGGGTTGGTGTCCCTGTGAGTTGTAATTGTACTCGGTCGATAACGTACCGCGATTGTGATTGTATAACTATTCCGGTTGAGATGGCTTGAAGTGTTGAGAGGACACTTGTTGAATTTGTGTATTTGATGAACTATCTTGGTAAATGAACTTTGTAATGCCCTGATTTTAGGGCTTACCGGTTTAGTGGGTTATTAGATGGTCCGATAGACCAGAGTAGAGATTCGAGTCAGTTTCGGGATCACATATTTTTGGTATGGGAAAAATTATGGAAAATGCTTAAAAATCATTATTAAATATGTATTTAATAATGGCAGAATCAATTTTGAAAAATGAGTTTTGGAAGATGAACATTTTGGTTAGTGAGCAAAATGAAAGTTTTGAAAACTGTGATTTTCTAGTGACTAAAATGAAAAGGGTCAAATACTTAGAATCTTTAAGGAGCTATTTTACCAATTGGTTTATGGTGATTTCTCCCTTGATTTAACTGATTTTAACACGTGTTTTAATTAATAACTACAGAGGATTTTGTTAAAAAGTTAGTTATCTTTTCTAAAACAAAAATCACGTCATTTTCTCTCAACTTTTTCCTCTCCATTCTCTCCTCAGCCAAACACTCAGATTTCATCAAATTTCCAGAGGTGAGGTGGTTTCTAACTTGATTTTATTGTTTCAAAATGTTTTATAAAGATTGTTTACACAAAATCTTACAATAACCTTGTGTTTTCTTAGCTTTTCACAAATTAATTGAGGGAGAAACTTCACAATAGGGGTAAGGTCCGAGATCTCCTCTATTGTATGGTTCTTTATTGAAATTCCCAAGCATTTGATCTTTGTTTTTTTGTTTCTAATCTGATTTGGTGATTTTATAATGATTTAATGAATTCTTTGGGGGAAAATGAGTTGATTCGTGAATTGGATCTGATTTTCAGTAAGTAATGGTGATTTGATTTACATTTTGGATGTTTAATAATGTTGATAAGTGATTTTTATCAACGGAATCCCGAAACTTAAGAGTCTCTATTTGTTTAGGTTGCTAGTTTTGTGGTGTTTTTGTGGTTGTAAGGTTACTGGAGGTGGTAGGTTGTTTTGGATCTGTTTTTAGATGTGTTTTGAAGTGGAGAATGATGCTAGGTTGATAGATTTTGGCTGGGCTGTGAATCGAAGTGTGTTGGTCATGTTTTTGGTTGTTGTTGAGGGTTAATTGTGGGGGTTTTGTGGAAATCTGAGAAGGATTGTGGTTGTTGTGTTTAGAATGCATTATGATGCATTAATCCTATGTTGTTTTGTGGTAAAAACAGGGGAGGTTGATACGAAAGTGATTGGAGAAGCGTAAGAGGCTTCAGATGCTTGATTTCGCGCTGACAAATTGAAGTTTCGCATATCGGTGAGTGAAAACGTGAATTCCAGCTTTGGAATGTTTTAAAGGTGGTTGTTTGGAGTTTAGGTAGAGCTTGAAACGCTTACCTAAGCTCGGAAGTAAGTAAAGTGATTTTACTCTCTCGATCGTGCTAGTAGAAAATGGTTTTATGCACTTGTTTTGATTTACATGATACCTACTGTTTAAGCATGTTTTAAAGTATTTGATATACTGTTTTTGAGCATGTAATGCTGAAGGATGCACATGGTAAGTGATCCTTGTAAGTATAGTCTATACTTGTGTATTAAAGCATGGCTGTTGCTTTGGAAAAATGGCTTGGTTTAATGCTTGTTAAAAACAATGAGGTAATGTTAAAATGATTAATTATATTGGCAAGTGATGTGGTTTTAAAATTGTTAGCAGATATAGTTGGTCGGCCATAGGATTGAGTGCACTGTAAATAAGTCGCCTTGGATGTTGATGGGTTTATATTGTGTACCGAATACTCCATCCAAGTACCCTAATGGTAGAGGGGTTCGACGGTACCGAATACTCCCGTTAGTGGGTGATAAGTGTTCAAAAGTACTATTTTTCTTACCCTTTTTACTCATATTATTGTTTGACTTAGGCTCATATTTGTTGCATAATTAGTCATTCATGCATTAATTCATGTTTCCTTCCACTGTTGAGCTTGATTACATAACTTGGTGATTTTTGTGGGAAAAGATGCTGCTTTGGTGTGTTTTGTGTGTATATGCAGAATCACTTGCCAAAGCAAGGCTAGAACCAGTTGCAAGGGCAATGCATGAAGGAGATGCCGAGCTAGTTGCCAGGGCAGTTCTCGACAAATAATAAGGTGATATGGTAGTCTAAATTGATGACTAGACAAGCCCAAGATGACATGGAGCAAAGCTAAATCCCAAAGAATTTTGATTTCCATGAAGAGGTTAAATAAGAATTAAATCCCAAGAAGATAGGAGAAGTTCTAGAAGGAATATAAATATAATAAAGAATTATATTCTTTAAAGATAATTTAATTCCAACTTAACTTCCTCCTCAAAGAAGGACTTTGACCTAGCCCTATAAATAGATCACCAAGCTGTCAACTCCAAGGGAGAGAGTGGAGAGAATTTTTGACAAGCTTCAAGGGGAGATCTCGACAAGAAGGCTTCATCCATTCTTCATCTTTTTCTTTCTTGTTCAATTAGGTTCATGCTAGGAATTCTTTGTCATGTGTTTCTTTGGAACCTAGCCTTTACTAAATCTATTTGGCTATGGTTAGTGTGTTTTGTGGTTGTGAGAAACAATTGGATTTTGTTTAGGTAATAAGAGTTTGCACTTTCTATTCAAGGTTTATTCATTCTTGGTTCTTATTCTTGTTTGCGAGTGAATTGGGAGAGGATCTCGTAACTTCATCTATTTATCTAATATCGGGAGAGTTAGATTCAAGAAACGAATGAATATGATCTTTATTCAATCTATTGATGGTGAAGATTAATCCGGCTTAGGAATAAGTTAACAATTTCAACGGCTAAGAATAGCGCAAGATTGGTTGTTGTTCACCCTTGATTCACGCAGGGATATATTATCAAGGCATGCACAAGTAGCTAGAGTTTCGACTTAGGGATAAGAAGAAACCATTGAAGAACGCTCTGACGAACCTTGAAGGTTGCTGCCCAGACGCCCAAGTAGTTGCCCAACTAGTCGCCCAGGCAACCATCGATTAGTTGCCAAGGCAACCCCGTTGTGCAAGTTGCCACTACAACTGAGTTGCCCTTGCACTCTTTTACCAAGACTATCACACATCAACTCACGATAACCTGGCCTATCTCTCTTATTTGATATCATCTATTCTTTTACTTTATTGCTTTCTAGTTTAGTTATTAGTTAAACTCCTATAATCTTCTATTTGTGTTTTTACTTTTTACAATGCAAGAGATTAGATTCTTGTAGTGGCACCAATACCTGTGGAGAAGATATCCTTTATACTATAACTTGCGACGTGTATACTTACACAATTGCGTAGCACTTATTACGCGCAACAAGGTTTTGGCGCCGTTGCCGGGGATTGGCAATAGCGACTTTGTTTTTATTTTCTTACATTTTTTTATTTTTCTTGTTTAAGATTCAAAGGGTTAACAAACTTTGGTTTTGCATTGGTATATGACCAGGGCGAGACCGATTACACCAGAATATCCCTTTGATCCAGAAATCGAACGAACCTTACAAAGACTTGACGAAGGTTAAGAGTAGCAATGGCTAATCAAGACGGCAATATGAATCAAGATGTACCAGGAGGATGAGGAGTGATTCTTGAACGAAATAGAACTATTCGAGACTATCTTGAAGAAGATCTTGATGGACTTAATCCAGGAGTTGTCGCACCTGAAATTGAAGTCGACCAGTTTGAGTTGAAACCGGTGATGTTTAATATGATCAACACAATTGGTCAATTTGGCGGCTCAGCAACTGAAGATGCACGATGACATCTTAAATCTTTCCTCGAGATTTGCAACTCAATCAAAATACACAGAGTCACCCCCGATGTTTTACGATTAAGATTATTCCTCTATTCACTGAGAGATAGGGCGAAAGCATGTTTGAATAGCATTTCTGCCGGATCAATAGGATCTTGGACCGATCTTTGTCGTGATTTCCTTGCTCGGTTTAATCCTACAAATTTTACTGATAAGATTCGTAACGACATTACTTCTTTTCGGCAGGCAGATGATGAATCCATATACGAGGCTTGGGAGAGATACAGAGAACTTCTACACAAATGCCCCCTACACGGATTCCCAATGTGGACACAAGTAACAATGTTTACAACGCCGTGAATACATCAACAAGGATGATGCTAGATGCCTCGGCAAATAGCATACTCCTAGATAAGTCACCGGAGGAAGCAATGCAAATTCTAAACAGGCTGGCCAAGAATGATTATCAATTCCCCTCTACTAGAAGAGGAGGAGCTAGACGCCAAGCCACAATATGTGAACTAGGATCATCAGATTCAATTTCAGCACAATTGGCTACCATAACCAAGATGGTCCAGAACATGAAGAAACCAAACAACACACATGAGGTCAAGGTAATGGACTCTTTTTGTGAGTTATGTGGTGGTAACCATGATTCTTCTGAATGTATGCAGAATCTGGAATCCAGCTTCTATGTGGGGAATTACAACCAGAACAACAATGTGATGTCCAATACATACAATCCAGCTTGGAAGAAGCACCTAAATTTTTCATGGAGTAATCCCAACAATGCTCTAAACCATAACAATCAGAATGCACAAGCATCGGGATTCCAGCAAAATATGCTACGGCAACAGCTGCCGCAGCAACAACCGACAACATCTAGTTCTTTGGAAAATTCTCTCAATGCTTTTATGTTGAAAACTGAATCTTATATGGCTGAGAATAGTAACTTCATAAAAAGAACTGATGTTTTTATTAACAGGACCGAGATGAGATTGCAAAACCAAGAGGCGGCAATCAAATCATTAGAAAATCAAGTCGGACAATTTGCTCAAAACCTGAATACTAGACCGCAAGGAGGTTTACCTAGCGATACTGAAGTCGCAAGAGGAACTGGCCATGAGAAATGTAAGGCGATCACCACTAGAAGTGGCCAACAACTTAAAGAGGCTCAAGCTCGCTCACCAAACAAAACTCCATAAAAAGATCAAGACGAACCCAGCGACAAAACCTCAGAGGATGAACCAGGAATTGCCGCAGCAACCAGCAATAAGCATGCCTCGGCAACCAACGATAAGCATGCCACGACAACCCCAGTTAATGATGCCTCGGTAACTCTAGTTGTTCCAGCAATGCCATCAATCAGATTCCAGACCAATGAAAGGATCGAAGATATCTGACTTCCACCACCATTCCCACAAAGGTTGAAGCGACAAAAGCAAGAATACCAATTCAAGAAGTTTCTTGATATCCTAAAGCAAGTCCACATCAACTTGCCATTGGTGGAAGCAATTGAACAAATGCTGAACTATGCCAAGTTCCTTAAAGACATTGTGTCCAAGAGAACAAGGCTAGGAGAGTTTGAAACAGTTGCCGCAACAGAGGGATGCATGGCCATGTTGCACAATCGTATGCCACCTAAGTTGAAGGATCCCGGAAATTTCACAATACCCTGTTCCATTGGAAACCACTATGTCGGGAAAGCATTATGCGACCTTGGGGCTAGCATAAACTTGATATCTAAATCGGTTTTCCAGAAACTAGGAATCAGGAAGACAAGACCTACAACAATTATGCTACAGCTAGCCGACAGATCCTATGTGCATCCAGAGGGAAAAATCGAAGACATACTGGTAAAAGTTGATAAATTTATTTTTCCTGCTGGCTTTATTATTTTGGATTGTGAAGCAGATGAGCATGCACCTATCATTCTTGGGAGACCATTCCTAGCAACAGGGAGAACCTTGATCGATGTTGAAAAGGGAGAACTCACAATGAGGGTGAATGACCAGCAAGTTAAACTAAATGTGTTCCAAACACTAAGGCACGCCGATGATCCAGAAGAATGCCAACTTCTTCATGCCACAACAAAGTTTAACTTCGACGAGGAATTTAGTTGCCTCGGCAACTACATTGCTGATCAAGAGGAACCTGAGGAGTATGATGAACTGATCGATGAGGAACAACAAGAAAAGGCAAATTGGCTAGTCAATCGACCAGGTACATACTTTGAACCACTAGATTACTCAGGTAAGGAAGGTAAGCTCGAAAAGCCCTCTATTGAACAACCACCGATTCTTGAGTTGAAATAGTTGGCAGAGCAACTAAAATATGCATACTTAGGAACCGATAATACATTGCTTGTAATTATTTATTCTAAGTTATAGCCTGAGCAGGAAAAGAAGCTGATCAAAATGTTGATGCTACACAAGAAGGCAATAGGGTGGACAATTGCCTACTTGAAGGGAATTAACCCAGCAGTGTGCATGCACAAGATTTTGTTGGAAGATGATCACAAACCTTAAATTGAGGCCCAGAGGAGACTGAATCAGGCCATGAAAGGGGTTGTAATGAAAGAAATCATCAAGTGGCTTGGCGCTGTCATTATATACCCTATCTCTGATAGTACATGGGTAAGTCCAATACAATGTGTACCGAAAATGGGAGGTATAACGGTGGTAAGTAATGAAAACAATGAACTCATTCCAACCAGGACTGTGACCGGTTAGAGGGTTTGTATGGATTATCGAAAGCTAAACAAAGCCATTAGGAAAGATCACTTCCCATTACCCTTTATTGATCAAATGCTTGACCATCTTGCAGGTAAACCCTTTTATTATTTTCTTGATGGTTATTCAGGTTACAATCAAATTACCATAGCACCAGAAGATCAAGAAAAGACAACCTTCACATGCCCATATGGTACTTATGCTTTCCAAAGGATGCCGTTCAGATTGTGTAATGCCTCGACAACCTTCCAAAGATGCATGATGGCACTCTTTTCAGACATGGTCGAAGACTTCCTTGAGATCTTCATGGATGATTTTTTTTGTTTTCGATAATGACTTCGATAGTTGCCTCGGCAATTTAGAGAAGGTGTTGGCAAGATGTGAGGAAACTGATTTAGTCCTCAATTAGGAGAAGTGCCATTTTATGGTAGATGAAGGAATAGTGCTCGGCCACAAGATTTTATCCAAGGGAATTGAAGTAGATAAAGCCAAGGTGGACGTGATCGAGAGATTACCCCCACCAAGTTCAGTTAAAGGAATTCGAAGCTTTCTTGGACATACAGGTTTTTACAGGAGGTTCATTCATAATTTTTCTAAAATCACTAAACCCTTGTGCAATTTGCTTGAACAAGATAAAGTCTTCGATTTTGATGATTCTTGTGCCCAAGCATTTGAAACCCTAAAGGAAAAGCTTGCCACAGCACCTATTATCGTTCCACCAGATTGGACGCTACCTTTTGAGCTCATGTGTGATGCAAGTGATTTTGCGGTAGGAGTAGTCCTAGGCCAACTCACAGGTAAGACCTTCCATGTGATATACTACGTTAGTAAAACTCTTAATAGTGCTCAAGTGAATTACACAACAACGAAGAAAGAATTACTAGCTGTAGTTTTCGCATTTGACAAGTTTTGATCCTATTTGATTGGTACAAAGGTAATTGTTCATATGGACCACTCGGCAATTAAATATCTATTTGCTAAAAAGGATGCCAAACCTCGTTTGATTCGTTGGATATTACTTTTACAAGAATTTGATATTGAAATTAAGGAAAGGAACAAAAAATTAAGTGGTCGATCACTTATCACGTTTAGAACGCAATAGGGAAGAGGATGTGGATTTAGGATATGCGATGCATTCTTGGATGAGAAACTTTTAGTTGCCTCGGCAACCCTCGACGCCTCAGTAGCCCTTGACGCGCATGCCTCGGCAACCACGGATGCGCATGCCTCGATAACCCTCGACGCCGTAGCAGCTCTTGACGCGCACGCCTCGACAACCACGGATATGCATGCCTCGACAACCCTCGATTCTGCAGCAGTTCTTGACGTGTACACCTCGACAATTTTGGGCGCAGTCGACGCGGCAGCACATACCTCGGCAATACCCTGGTACGCAGATTTAGTTAATTTCCTTGTTTGTGGTATTTTACCTTATGGCCTTACTCACCAAGGGAAGAAGTGGTTCCGCCATGATGCTAAGCAATACTTTTGGGACGAGCCTCTTTTGTTTAAATAATGTGCAGATCAGGTTATACACCGATGTGTCCCTGAAGAAGAGCAGCAGAATATACTCTGACAATGCCATTCTTCGCCCTATGAAGGACATTTTGGAGGAACTCATACCGCAGCCAAAGTTTTGCAATCCGGTTTGTACTGGCCAACATTGTACAAAGATGCCCAAGACTTTTACAAGCAATGTGATCGTTGCTAGAGGACGGGCAATATCTCTAGACGATATGAGATGCCACTCCAAAACATCATCGAGGTGGAATTGTTCGATGTATGGGGGATCGATTTTATGGGACCTTTACCATCTTCATTCGGAAACCTCTACATTCTACTTGCAGTCGACTACGTGTCTAAATGGGTTGAGGCAGCTGCAGTTCCTAACAACGATTCCAAGACCGTGCAACGATTCTTGCAGAAAAACATATTTACACGGTTTGGGATACCGAGAGCAATTATCAGTGACGAAGGCAAGCATTTTGACAATAGACTTATTGCCAAGATGTTGCAACGCTTCTGCGTATCACACAAGATTGCCACGGCATATCACCCACAAACCAATGTGCAAGTAGAAATTTCCAACCAGGAATTGAAGGGTATACTCGAGAAAGTTATAAATCCCTCTAGGAAGGATTGGTCATTAAGACTAGATGACGCGCTTTGGGCATATCGCACTGCATTCAAAACACCCTTAGGTATGTCCCCCTTCCGACTTGTCTATGGCAAAACATGCCATCTACCAGTCGAAATCGAACACAAGGCATATTGGGCAATCAAGACCGTGAATATGGATTGGAAAAATGCCGGACAAAAGCGTTTGCTGGACCTCAATGAGATAGAAGAATTTCGTGCACTCGCCTATGACAATGCACGAACCTACAAGGAGAAAACAAAGCAATGGCATGACAAGAAACTATTGTCGCAGCAATTCATGCCAGGGCAACTTGTTCTTTTATTCAATTCTCGGCTAAAACTTTTCCCGGGAAAACTAAAATCAAGATGGTCAGGACCATTCGAAGTTGTCAAACCATTCTCCTATGGTGTCGTGATAATCAAGTCCATCACTGACAAACATGAATTCAAAGTTAATGGACAAAGATTAAAGCACTACAATGGTGCCCATGTGGAACGTAACAAAGAAGTGGTCACCTTAGGAGATGCATGAGCATGCTCTCCTTTCGATATTTTCTTTTTATTTTTATTTTTTTCTTTTTATTTTTATTTTTTTGAACTATTTAATTTTTATTTTTATTATTATTTTTGATTATTTGCTCTTTTAGGATATATTTATTTTTTTTAAGATTAAAACTACATCTTTCATATTTATCTTTTTAAGTTTAAGAATCCCTTTACACATCTTTATTTACTTTTATTAGTTTATCTTTAATTTTAATCCTTATTTGATTTGTCTTTGAATTGTAGGAAAAGAGTTCAAGATAAAGAGGAATTTTTTATTCAAAAAGGAAACTTCTTCAACAAGGAAATTAATGGGCTGAATCTAAGGCTTATATAAAGCCTCCAACTTACCCTAAATAAACCCCCTAGCCGTCACCCTTCCCCTAAACTGAAACCCTCTTTTTCTCCTTTCCAAAATTAATCTCATCCACCATATTTACTACCTATCTTTTCTATACTACCCATCACCATTAACTTCCAAGAAACCTATTCCTACTTTTCATCTTGCAACTCTTTAGTTTCTTTTATTTTCTTTGTTTTTACAAAACTCACAACCAAGATTATCCATGGCATCCAAAAGTAATTTTTTGGTTCATCCAAGTTCCTCCAAAGAACCAATATACAAGAAGTTTGCTACACCGGTGGTTCAAGAAAGATTTCACTCCAAGTTTGAAAGCCGATAGATTTGCGAAGAATAAGGCTTTAAATACTCCAACTCTCATTAAGATTTCGGCCTTGAACCATTCATCTTCGAGAGGATTGCACATCAAAAGTGGCAAACTTTTGCCATCAATCAGAACCGGGTAACATCTCATCGGTAAGAGAATTCTATGCTCACTCACCTAACCTGGATAATCCTTATGTTTTTGTTCGTGACAAGGCCATACTCATAAGCCCCGAAAAAGTCAACACCTTTTACGGGCTCTATATTGAGAATGACGAGCATCAAGCCTTTGTTGATCAAATCACGCCCAAGCAACTCGACAAGGTGCTTCAAGAACTCACTCTACCGGGAACTCATTGGAATGACGGTAAATACAAGGGCACGGTAAATCACCTTCGGCTTAAACCTGAGGCAAAACTATGGAATAAGTTTGTTAAAACTTCTTTAATACCTACCACACACAATACCATCATTGATATACTACGTATTTTGCTCATACATTCTATCTTGCATAATCGCATCATTAACATTGGAAAAATTATTTGTGATGAGATTTTTATATGTAGCTCAAAGGACAAGGGTTCTCTTTTCTTCCCTTGCTCAATTTCCAATATTTGCAAGGAGATGCATGTCCCAAGTGAGTCCACCGATGAAAAGGCCCTACCAAAGTTTGGTTGGAATCAAGCACAAATTCAAAAGCTAATGGGAGAGGCACCGGTAAAATCCTCAAGGCCTCCAATTACTGCAGCAACCCCTGCCGCCTCGGCAACCCCTAATGCCCAAGCACCTAATGCCTGGGCAACTCAACCATCAACCCCGGGACACTTTGAAGCACTATTGCAACCATTGGCGAGCCACCTTAGGCAAATTGAAGACCGTCAACTAATGTTCACGCGGTACATGAAGGAGAACAACAATGCCATCACCCAAGTCATCCTAGAAAAGTACCCGGACAGCCGCGTGCCGTTCCTAATCTTTCCAGCCGAGATCCTTGCCACGGCAACCAATGAAGTAGTCACCACGAAAACCGCAATAGATGATGCCGCGGCAACCTACACTGCAACCAACCCTGAAGATGCCATAACAACCAACCCTGAAGATGCCACGGCAACCAGAGCTAAAGACATCCCGGCAATCATTGCAAAAGCCAAAGGTAAAACACCTATGCCCGAATCAACTCCTACGGAATCATTGTCTGATTTTTCAGATTCAGACGAGTCCTCCATTGCACCAACAAAGACCGCACCAATTGAATCCTCCAAGCGAAAAGCCAATGACATTAATGAAGAGGACGATGAGGACAACCCCGTACGAGGATCGATTCCACCATCGACAACAAGAAAACAACCATCACGTTCAAGCAAGAGTATCAAGACACCGACCAAAAGGAAACTATTTATCCACGACGAAGAACTCTCAGAGTAAGTCCTCGTTTGCATTTTACTTTTCTTTATTTTTATTTCTCTTTAATGCATGCATTAAGGACAATGCCTCACTCGAGTTTGGGGGGGGGGATTGTTATTAGTTAGTTACCATGTTTAGTTGCATTCATCTTAAGTATTGCATTTAGGATACATAAATTGCTTGCCATGCCTTTAGTTGGAACAAGAATTGCCTAGATTTGATGAATATCCAATGATGACTTTGCCAATGCACTTAATTGATAGAATTTTTATTCTAGGATAACCATGGAAACACATAGAATTTTACTATAATGCTAAATTTTGATGAAACACTATTGTGGTTTGATTGATTTAAGGAATTCTAGTGAACTTAGGTTGACAATTAAAAAAAATTGGGGGATTAGAATAAAAATTGGATAAATGCTAGAGGTGCCCGAAATTGGCTTTAGCATGTGCTAAAAATTTGATTGCTAGAGGTGCCCGAAATTAGCTCTAGCATGTGCTAAAATTTGATCGCTAGAGGTGCCCGAAACCGGCTCTAGTCGAATAAATTAATTAACTTAAGAAAACTAAAAACAAAACACAAGAGGTGCCCGAAACTGGCTCTAGTTAAAACATGTTAAGAGAACCCAATGAAGTAATTTGAAAACCTCTTGTTTGCATAGAATCCAAAAAATCAACTTGCACACAACTCCGCACACACTCACAAGCATTATAGTTTGATTCCGAGTAAATCCTAAGTTTTCTGAAAAATGAAAAGCCAATCATACTTTTTGCTCCAGTTCTGAGAATTGAAATCAAGTTCAAAGCTAAGTTTGTGAAAATTGAAGTCTTGGCGGGTAATTATTAGTTTATATTGCTTGAGGACAAGCAATAGTTCGAGTTTGGGGGTGTGATAAGTGTTCAAAAGTACTATTTTTCTTACCCTTTTTACTCATATTATTGTTAGACTTAGGCTCATATTAGTTGCATAATTAGTCATTCATGCATTAATTAATGTTTCTTTCCACCGTTGAGCTTGATTACATAACTTGGTGATTTTTGTGGGAAAAGATGCTACTTTGGTGTGTTTTGTGTGTATGTGCAGAATCACTTTCCAAAGCAAGGCTAGAACCAGTTGCCAGGGCAATGCATGAAGGAAATGCCGAGCTAGTTGCCAGGACAATGCATGAAGGAGATGTCGAGCTAGTTACCAGGGCAATTCTGGACAAAGAATAAGGTGATATGGTAGTCAAAATTGATGACTAGACAAGCCCAAGATGACGTGGAGCAAAGCTAAATCCTAAAGGAGTTTGATTTCCATGAAGAGGTTAAAGAAGAATTAAATCCCAAGAAGATAGGAGAAGTTCTAGAAGGAATATAAATATAATAAAGAATTATATTCTTAAAGATAATTTAATTCCAGCTTAACTTCCTCCTCAAACAAGGACTTTGACCTAGCCCTATAAATAGATCACCAAGCCGTCAACTCCAAGGGAGAGAGTGGAGAGAATTTTTGACAAGCTTCAAGGGGAGATCTCGACAAGAAGTCTTCATCCATTCTTCATCTTTTTCTTTCTTGTTCAATTAGGTTCATGCTAGGAATTCTTTGTCTTGTGTTTCTTTGGAACCTAGCCATGAACTAAATCTATTTGGCTATGGTTATTGTGTTTTGTGGTTGTGAGAAACAATTGGATTTTGTTTAGGTAATAAGAGTTTGCACTTTCTATTCAAGGTTTATTCATTCTTGGTTCTTATTATTGTTTGCGAGTAAATTGGGAGAGGATCTCGTAACTTCATCTATTTATCTAATATCGGGAGAGTTAGATTCAAGAAATGAATGATTATGATCTTTATTCAATCTATTGATGGTGAAGATTAATCTGGCTTAGGAATAAGTTAAGGATTTCAACGGCTAAGAAGAGCGCAAGATTGGTTGTTGTTCACCCTTAATTCACGCAGGGATATATTATCAAGGCATGCACAAGTAGCTAGAGTTTCAACTTAGGGATAAGAAGAAACCATTGAAGAACACTCTGCCGAACCTTGAAGGTTGCTGCCCAGACGGCCAAGTAGTTGCCCAACTAGTCGCCCCGGCAACCATCGATTAGTTGCCAAGGCAACCCCGTTGTGCAAGTTGCCACGACAACTAAGTTGCCCTTGCACTCTTTTACCAAGATGATCCAATCGGCTATCACACCTCAACTCACGATAACCTGGCCTATCTCTCTTATTTGATATCATCTATTCTTTTACTTTATTGCTTTCTAGTTTAGTTATTAGTTAAACTCCGATAATCTTCTATTTGTGTTTTTACTTTTTACAGTGCAAGAGATTAGATTCTTGAAGTGGCACCAATCCCTGTGGAGACGATATCTTTTATACTATAACTTGCGATGTGTATACTTGCACAATTGAGTAGCACTTATTACGCGCAATAGTGGGTTAAGCATCTAACCGATGAGATAGATTGGCATCTCTGTGGGTTGAGATTGTACCAGGTTGTTATTGTACCGCAATTGTGATTGTATCACTATTCCAGTTGTGATGGCTTGAAGTGTTGGGTTAACACTTGTTGAATCCGTGTATCCGATGAACTCTTTTGTTATTGGTCTTGCTAATGATCACTTGAAAGCCAATATAATTGTTAATGTATCATTGAAATGTTTCATGTTGTATAATGTGGCTTATACATGTTTCTCTTTAAGCTTTGCATTTGGTAGTAATGCATGGGAAGGCTTAAGTGGAGGGTTAGCAATGTGATTTGCTGTTAATTAATGATGCATGTAGCATATGGTTTGATATTCTGGTTTTATTGTTGTAAAGTGCACATTTTAAAAGAGGCATGATGTTTTAAAAGATGATTTGAGTAAATGGTTTTAAATGTATTGATGGTGTTTTGTTCTGAGCTTTCCTCATAAGCCTAGAGTCCTTACACTCGTATTGTCCATCAATGCAGATAATTAAAGTCTCGGAAGGCAACAAGAAGCAAGGGGATTTTGGCAAGACTTGTTTCTAAAGTATGTTAAAGACTAGACTATAATGAATAAGGGCAATGGGGTACTTGTTTTGGTTTTGGGAGATGTTAAGTTGAACTCCCTGTTTGAGCATGTTTCTTTGGTTGCTCTTTGGTTGTAAATGGCCTTTAAGGATTGATTTTGCTGCTGGTTTATCTTTTGGTATGTTGCTTGGATGCAAAGTTAGGAAGCGTGCCTATAGATTTCCTTTTGAATCATGAAGCCTTGTTGTGTTGTTAAAGTGGTGTTGCTAGTTGGCTTGTGATATGTTTTGCATGTTGGTATTGTGTTTAAAGCATGTTAGATTGATTAGAGTATGCTTTTTGGATGAAAGACCATCAAAATGTAGCATTATAGTCTAGGCGTATCGATACGTCGGGGACCATATTAATACGGCTAGGCAAATTCAGGCTTGAAGGATCGGTACATGTACTATGTGTTTCGATATGCCTAGGCAAATTTGGCCAGGCATTTCGATACGGGTTTGGGTGTTTCGGTACGAGTTTTAGCCTATGGAATTCACTTTTTCAATCTGAACCCGCGTATCGAAACACCTAAAGAGCCGTATCGGTACGATTTGTAACATTTCAAAAGTTAGGTAATTCTATTAGACGTATCAATACGACAAGGTGGTGTACCAAAATGAGGTGTTTTAAACCGTATCGATATGGGCTTACTTGTATTGGTACATACATCTGATTTTCGGTAAATGTCTTTTGAGTAGTTTTGTCATTCTTGCATTTTAGTCCCTGAATCTTGCCAATGCAATTGTATGTGATAAAATAATCGGTTTGAGTGGTAATTTGAGGCATATGCATGAAACCTGACTAATTAAGGTTGGTAACTCGAAAGTGGGTTTTGGTCCCTAATTTGGAAGTATAATCAATTGGATGTCAAATTGATGCCCAATTGAGACGGGGTTACACATATTATTTGCATGAACATATAGGATTAATAATTGGCATCTAGATAAGATAAAAAGAAAAAATGGACCGGGTTTTACGTATCTCTTCGGTTTGCTTCGACAAACCTAGTGTAGCTTCTTTGATTCGGACTGGCAGCTAAACCAGGTCAAGGGGGTTACATTTGGTGGTATCAGAGCCAGATTTCGTTTGTTTTGGAGGTTGTGTTGTTTCCGTGAGTTATGCTCTGTTGTTTGATTTGTACGGTAATAGTTATATATATGCTGGTTGCTATACACGGTGATTGATATATGCACGTTGACTGTATTATGCCATGTTGGGGGGAAATTGGGGTACCCATTGCCTTATTATTATAGTCTTGAAAATTGATTTTTGAGATGAAAGTCTTGGATCCTTGCTTGAGGCTGGCCTGACTGTTTTGTTTTGAAATGATTATCATGCCCTAAGATATATTTTAGCACGATGGGACCGAGGAGAGAGTTGCAATCTAGTACGGTTGCTACCACCGTTGGGCAGGATGATGAAGGAGAAGTTGTACCTCCTGGGAGGGTTGCCACCGCCCCGACCTAATCTACCTAATAGAGTGGAGCAAGTACCACCTACGCCGGCTGGGCCAGGAATGGGTGATATGGCACCATTGATACAGGCCAAGACCGGTGCGTTCCAAGCAGCAGTTGCGGGTGTTCGTGTGCCAGTACCACCAGTTGATGGGCAAGGTTTGCCGCTTGAGCATCTTTGTAGCTTGGGCAGAGTTGAGTTCTGAGGTTTGTCGCCTGAGGCTTCCGAGGGTTGGTTGGCCAATACTGAGAGGATACTGGGCCAGATGGGGTGCACCGATGCTTGTAAGCTGGGTTGTGATGTTTCCCTGCTACAGGGTGATGCCTATACGTGGTGGACTACCATGATATCGGGTATGGCAACCGAGGATGTGCTTAAGAGTTATTCTGTGAGGTTTTTGGAAGAAGTTTTTGGGAGTCCGATATCAGGATGAGAAAAAATGTGAGTTTATGGAATTGGTGCAGAGCAGTATGTCTGTTGTAGAGTACGAGGTGTAGTTCGTGAGGTTGAGTTAGTATGCACCTGAGTTGGTTCCCTACGAGCGTACTCGATGTGATCGTTTCCGTTATGGGCTTGTGCAGGATGTTAAGACATACATGCCTGCTGCTGATTATACCGATTTTGACATGTTGGTTTCGCGAGCCAAGGATGTGGAGTAGAATTTGGGTCTGGCTTATGGATCGCGAGGTTCTAGCTCGGGTAAGAGAGTTGTTGATTCGGGTTATAGCGGTGGCCAGGCCAAGAGACACCGTGACAGGAGGTTTCGCCCGGAGTCGAGGCATGGTGGAGGTGCGGTTGGACGTAGAGTCCAAGGGCAGGGAGCCCAGTCTATAGCACCCTTTAGCACATGTTGTGTTTGTGGGTCGCAAGATCATTTGAGGTGAGATTGCTCGCGTTTAGACAGGGAGGGTTTGGCACCTGCGCCTGTGGCAGTTAATGCTTGTTGGAGTTATGGGTTAGGCGACCACCAGAGGCGTGATTGTCCGTTGTTGGCTCGAGGTGGGCAGGGTGCTACACCTTGGGTTGGAACTTGGCAGACATCCGAGATATTAGTCCAACCATATGCATACACAAGATAATCCTGGAAGAATATCATGGCAAAATGATTGAAGGCTAGAAAAGATTGAACCTGAGCATTAAGGAAGTCGTGAAAAAAGAAAGTATCAAGTGGTTGGATGCTGGGATAATTTATCCCATGTCAATTAGCTCGTGGGTCTGCCCGGTACAATGCATGCCAATGAAAGGTGGCATGATCATGGTTCAAAATAGCAAGGATGAGTTAATTCCTTCCAGAACTATTATCGGATGGAGAATATGCATGGACTACAGGAAGCTGAGTAATATAACCAAGAATGACCACTTCCCGATGTACTTCATTGATCAAATGTTGGACAGATTAGCATGTAAAGCTTTCTATTGTTTTGAGATGGTTATTCAGGATATAACCAAATTGCCATAGCTCCAGAGGACCAGGAAAAGACCATATTCACATGTCCATATAGGACGTTCGCCTTTAGAAGGATACCATTTGGACTATGGAGTGCACCGGCAACGTTTCAACGATGTATGATGTCCATCTTTTCAGACATGATTGAGCATAACCTACAGGTTTTTATCGATGACTTCTCAGTCTTCGACAAGACATTTGATGAGTGTTTACAAAGTCTAGAGCTTGTTTTGGAAAGATGCATAGAGACTAACTTGGGCTTGAACTAGGAGAAGTGCCACTTCATGGTGAAGGAAGGCATAGTTCTCGGTCATAAAGTGACCAAGAAAGGCTTGGAAGTTGACAAGGCAAAAGTAGAGGTAATTAAACAGTTGCCACATCCCTCAAGTGTAAGAGGTATAAGAAGTTTTTTAGGTCATGCGGGTTTTTACTGCCTTTTCATTAAAGACTTTTCCAAAATTTCTAAACCTTTATGCTTGCTATTAGAATAGAATGCCACTTTTGTGTTTGATGATGCTTGCTTGATAGCGTTTCAGGAACTTAAGGAGAGACTGATCAATGCCCCTATAGTCGTGGCACTAGATTGGAGTAAGCTATTTGAACTCATGTGCGATGCCAGCGATTATGCCGTCGGAGCAGTACTGGGACAATGGCATGGAAAGTTTTTTCATGCCATATACTATGCCATCCGAACTTTGAGTAAGCACAACTCAACTACACCACAATAGAGGGAGAATTCTAGTTGTTGTATTTGCTTTTGACAAATTTAGATCATATTTGGTTGGTAATAAAGTTGTTGTGTATAAAAATCACTCGGCATTAAAGTACCTCTTGGCAAAGAAGGATGCCAAGCCTAGATTGATCCGGTGGACACTTCTACTACAGGAATTTGACCTTGAGATCTGAGACAAAAAGGCAGTGAGAATTTAGTGTCTGATCACTTATCACGCCTAAAACATCACTGTTAAAATGGTAAGACCACTGCTATAAGAGATGAATTCCCAGATGAATCGTTGCTTGCAGTCCAAGCTATGCCATGGTATGCTGACATAATCAACTACCTGGTCAATAATATTCTGCCACCAGTTTTAGCGTATAATGCCAGGAAACATTTTCTGCGAGAAGTCAAGAATTACTATTAGGATGAGCCAATATTGTTCAAACTGTGTGCTGACCAAATAATAAGGCGATGTGTGCCAGAGGATGAGCAGCACAACATTTTGCATTTATGCCACGCTCCCTATAGAGGTCACTTTGCCGAAATAAAGACTGATGCCAAGGTGTTGTAGTCTGAATTCTTTTGGCCTACACTATACAAGGTTGCTCACAACTATGGCAAGGCATGTGACCAATGCCAACGGACAAGGAACATCTCTGGCAGACACTAACTGCCACTCCAAAACATTATGCCTATGGACTTATTTGATGTATAGGGGATAGACTTTATGGGTCCATTTCCTCCATCGTTTGATAATTTGTATATCCTTGTAGCTGTGGATTGCACATCCAAATGGGTTGAGGTTATGGAATTGCCAACAAACGATGCCAAGGTCGTTGCCAAATTCTTGAACAAACACATTTTTACTCAATTTGGTGCCCCTAGAATGATTATTCATGATGAGGGTACCCATTTTAAATGAAACTAATTTCTAAAGCTTTGTGTAGATATAGAATTCAGCAAAGGATTGCCATGGCATACCATCCTCAGACAAATGGGCAAGCCGAGATTTCAAACAAGGAAATCAAGAGTATCCTTGAAAAGACTGTGAATCCATCTAGGAATGACTGGTCCTTAAAACTAGATGAATCCTTGTGGGCTTATAGGACAGTATTTAAAACTGCCTTGGGCACTTCACCATTTAGACTCGTGTTTGGAAAAGCATGCCATATCCTGATGGAGATGGAGCACTATGCATATTGGGCTATCAAAACGCTTGATATGGCATGGAGAGCTGTTGGAGAAAAGAGATTACTAGACCTAAACGAGCTGTAAGAGTTTAGATCACAAGCCTACGAGAATGCCAGACTCTACAAGGAGAGGACAAAACACTGACATGACAGGAGAATCATGCCAAGACACTTTGAAGTAGGTCAACGTGTTCTACTATTTAACTCAAGGCTTAAATTGTTTCTAGGCAAGCTCAGGTCGAGATGGCCAGGCCCGTTTAAAGTTATAAAGCCATATGTCTATGGAGCTATGGAGATTAAAAATTTGAACTCGAGAGAAATTTTCAAAGTAAACGGCCAGCGTTTAAAGCACTATTGGGAAGGTGCTCAGAAGAATGGCAAGGAGGTTATCCTCTTGGCAGAGATACCATAACTTCATCATCAGGTTTAAATTTTTGTAAATATTAGGTTAGATGTTTTTTTCTTTTTCAGCATTTTCGTTATTTGATTTTTTTTCTTCTTTTTATCTTTCATTTTCCTTTGTTGCGTTGAAAGGTTTTCTTTGAGTGTGTGCAGATCTAATATGTCAGGAATAACACCAAGGAAAGACTTGGATGAGACGATTTCAAGAGGGAGAATTCTGCATGCCAGTCACAATGCCAGCACAAGCTTGGCATGCGGCAAATGTAATTTTGGGAAAAGAATATTTACCCTAGCTTGATTAAATTCAGCCCATGAAAAGTGAAATTTTGAAACCTAACCCTAGCCACCCAAATAAGGGATAAGTTTTAATTTAAATTAAACTTAACCTCTTGTCACTCTAAAACTTTAAAACTTACCTTACCACTTACACCCTTATCACATCATCCCCATCACTTACACCCTTATCAAATCAAACCTTTTTCTTTTCCCCACATACGCATAATACCATATTACCCCTCTTTAATTTGGCCACTTTAATAACCCCCATTAAATAGTCAACCTTTACTTCATCTACCCTAGCCGTTTGAAACCCTTTCACTTTTCCCTTCGATCCTTTATCAAGCAAGAAACAAAGACTCAAGAACTTTCTCTTCTCTTTTTCGACAATCATTCAAACTTTCGACTTTGCTCCTATGGCTTCTTCATCAAAACCTTTCAAGACCTTCTTCATCGAAGATGTTTTCCTATGAAAATAGCTTCGAGTTCAAGAATGAGAGAAATTTGGGCTTTACCCTAGATTTCATGGCAATAGTCACCAAGCACAAATGGGAACTATTTTTCCAGTAAAAAGGAAAAATCTTTCCTAACATTGTTTGAGAGTTCTACGCACATCTCACGACTAAGGCCAATCCATTCTTGATGATCAGAGGATGCGGTTCGATGAAGGATACATCAACACTATGTTTGAGTTAGATGATGAAGACGAGCATGCAGAGTTTTTTGCCACCATGACTATTGCCAAAAGAAAGAATATGCTGATTGATTTATGTGAGTCAGGCACTGAGTGTATTGTGTCCTCAAAAGGGCACCGAATGATCAAGCAGTTGGCAGTGACATCGCAAATGAGAGGGTGGAACCACTTTCTCAAGGCAAACTTATTGCCAATGATTCACAATGAAACTATATTAGAGGAGAGGGTGGCACTACTGCATTCCATTATCACGGGCAGAAAGATCAATGTTGGCTAGATCATCATAGATGAAACATACAAATGTGTTGTAAGACAACTGGTGGTTTGTTCTTTCCATTATTAATCTCTAACATTTATATGAAGCATGATGTGCCCAAGACCGATTTGGACAAAATCCAAGAAGTAAAAGGAACCACAATCCCACCGGCTGTATGGAAGAGCCTTACGGCTACCGATTCAAAAGACAAAGGTAAGGGAAAGGCTACTACACCAACACCAATCCCACAATCAATTTTGGAAAATGAGTTTTGGAAGTCGGACATTTTGGCTAGTGACCAAAATGCAAGTTTTGAAAATTGTGCTTTTTTAGTGACTAAAATGAAAAGGGTCAAATTCTTATAATCTTTAAGGAGCTATTTTACCAATTTGTTTCTGATGGTTTCTCCCTTAATTAGACTTATTTTAACATGTGTTTTATTATTCAATTAAAAGAGATTTTTGGTTAAAAGGTGGTTATTGGTTTTGGAAAATCAATCACGTTATTTTTCTCTCCATTCTCTCCTCAGCCAAACACTCAATTTCTCATCAAATTCTAGAGGTGAGATGGTTTCTAACTTGATTTTATGGTTTCAAATTGTTTAAGTAAGATTGTTTATACAAAATCTTACATTAATCTTGTATTTCTTAGCTTTTATAAAATCAATTGGGGGATAAACTTCACAATAGGGGTAAGGTCTGAGATCTTCTCTATTGTATGGTTATTTACTGAAATTCCCAAGCATTTGATCCTTGATTTTGTGTTTCTAATCTAATTTTAATGATTATTCAATGATTAATTGAGTTAATTGGGGGAAATGACTTGATTCACGGATTGAATTTGTTTTCTAGTAATTAAGGATGATTTAGTTCATATTGTGGGTGTTTTATAATGTTGATAAGTTGTTGTCAATGGAATCCCAAAACTCTTGAATCTCTAATTGTTTAGGTTACTAGATTTGTGTTCTTGGGGTGTTTTGGTGACTGCGTGAATGCAAGGGGTGTTAGGCTATTTTGATCCTGTTTTGAGAAGGCTAGGTTGTATTTGAGAAGGCTTTGATGATGATTTCGGTTGTTGTGGATGGGTTATCTTGTGAGGATTGTGGAAATCATAAAGGATTTGTTAATGCAGTGTCTTGAATGCATTGAGATGCATTAATCCTCTATTGTGTTGTGGTCAAAGCAGGGGAAGTTGATTCGAAAGTGGTTGGTGAAGCGTTGGAGGCTTCAGACACTTGATTTCGCATCGGCGAATCGAGGTTTCACGTATTGGTGAGTGAGAACGTGAATTCCAGCTTTGGAATGTTTTAAAGGTGGTTTATGGGAGTTTAAACTTAGCTTGATACGCTGGTTTAAGCTCAGAAGTAAGTAAAATGGATTTTCTCTCTCGGTCGTGCTATGTTGTAATGGTTTCATGCACTTGTTTTAATTCCCATGTTACCTGGTGTTTAAGCATGAAGTATTTGAAATACTGTATTTGAGCATTAAATGCTGAAGGATGCACATGGTAAGTGGCCCTTGTAAGTAAGTGGTCTATACTTGTGGTTTAAAGCATGGTTGTTTCTTTGGAAAAAAGAATTGGTTAATGCTTGTTAAAAATAGTGAGGTAAATGTTAAAATGGTTAATTATATTGGCAAGTGATGTGGTTTTAAAATTGTTATCGGATATAGTTGGTCAGCCAGAGGATTGAGTGCACTATAATAAGTCACCTTGGATGTTGGGGGTTTCGATCCGTGTACCGAGAACTCTATCTGAGTACCCTAACGGTAGAGGGGTTAAACAGTACCGAAAACTCTCATTAGTGGAATAAGCGTCTAACTAATGAAAGGGGTTGGTGTCCCTAAGGGTTGTGTAGGTGCCCGGTTGGTAATGTACCGCGGTTGTTATTGTATCGTTATTTCGGTTGAGACGGCTTGAAGTGTTGGTTGAACACTTGCTGAATCCGTGTATCCGATGAACTCTTTTGGTATTGGACTTGTTTAATGATCACTTGTAAGCCAATATAATTGTTAATGTATCATTGAAAGGTTTATGTTGTATAATGTGATTTATACATGTTTACTCTTTAAGCTTTGCATATGGTTGTTATGCATGGGAAGGCTTGAATTGAGGTTAGCAATGGGATTTGCTGTTGGTTAATGATACATGTAGCATATGGTTTAATATGCTGGTTTTGAAAGTGTTAAGTGCATGGTTTTTAAGTCATGAAATTTTATATGATGAAAAGTATGACTTAAAAAGAGATTTTTGGCATGTTTTGGATAATGGTTTTAAATGCATTGATGGTATGCTGTATTGAGCACTCCTCACTAAGCCTAGTGTGCTTGCGCTCTCTTTGTCCATCAATGGAGAGAACTAAGGTCTCGGAAGGCAACAAGAAGCAAGGGGATCCTTGCAAGACTTGGCTAACAATCTATGTTGAATTAGACTATAAGAATAAAGGCAATGGGATACTTGTTTTGGTTTTGGGAGATGTTTGTTGTACTCCCTGTTTGAGCATGTTGCTTGCTTACTCTTGAGTTGTTAAAGGCCTCTAAAGTTGGTATTTTGGTGTTGGTTTACATTTTTGAAATGTTGCTTGGATGAAAACTAGGATGAATGCCTCTAGCTTTTCATTTGATGCAAATGTGCCATGCTAGGATGCTAAGTTTATGAAGCTTGGATGCTTGTGGTATGCCTAGCATGCTGAAGTTATGTATTAAACTTGGAGTGATTTGAGTGTGTTATTTGGATGAAAAATCAGCAAAAAAATGACATTACAAGTCTAGGCGTATCGATACACGTGAGACCGTATCGGTACGCCTGGGTATTTTCAGGCTTGAGGGATCGGTACGAGCTATGGGTGTTCTGATACACCAAGGCAATTTTGGCCTAACATACTGGTACGGAGAAGGGTGTTTCGGTACCGGCTATAGCCTCTAGAAAATTGCTTTTTCAATCCAAACCCGTGTACCAAAACACATGAACCTGTATTGATACGGTCATTAAGGATTTCAAAAGTTTGGTAAGTTAGTTGGCGTATCGGTACGGCATGGACATGTATCGAAATGGGGCATTTCATATCGCATCGGTACGGTTGCAACCATATCGGTACAGACACTAGCCAAAGCTATTATTGTCTTGGAAATGAGGTTCTATTTTCTTACATTTTAGTCCCTGAGTTTTGTATATTCTTTTAAATGCCCATGAGTGATCGGTTTGAGCTAAAATTTGAGATGTATGATTGAATCCTGATTAATTAAGGTTGGGAAACATAAAATGAGCTTTAATCCTGTAATTTTCTGGAATTGCAATTTGGTCCCTAAATTGCATTAGAGATTAATTGGATGTCAAATCGACACCTGATTGAGTTGGGTTTCATCTGCTGTCAGCATGAACATGTAGGATATTAATTAAGCATCTAGACAAGATAAAATAAAAAAGGGTCACGTTTTGGGGTTTCTCTCTCGGTAAACCTAATGTGACTCGCTCTGGTCGATCTAGTAACTATGCCGGGCCAAGGGGGTTACATTTATTGGTATTAGAGCCAGGTTTGCGAATGGTTGGGATGTTGTGTTTATCAATGATATCCTCGTGTACTCTGTACCGAGGAGGATCATAATAGCCATTTGCAGATTGTGCTTCAAAAGTTGATGGAGAATCAGTTGTATGCCAAGTTAAGCAAATGTGAGTTCTGGCTTGGGGAAGTCATATTTCTCGGGCATGTTGTGTCGACCGAAAGAATTCGTGTCGATCTGCATAAGGTTGAGGCTGTAATGAGTTAGAAGGCGCCCAAGTCTGTGACGGAGGTTAAGAGCTTCCTTGGTTTGGCGGGTTACTACCGAAGGTTTGTGGAAGGGTTCTCTAGTTTGGCGGCTCCGTTAACTAAGTTGCTATAGAAGAATGTTCGATTTGAGTGGACAGAAGATAGGCAGCGAGCTTTTGAAAGGTTGAAGGAAGCCTTGACGCAAGCTCCAGCCTTGGTTCATCCAGAATCAGAAAAGGAGTTTGTTGTTTATAGCTATGCATCGTATGTTGGGCTTGGTTGCGTGTTGATACAAGAGGGTAAGGTAGTGGCGTGTTTATAGCTATGGGGAGAAGTGTGTGGTTTTCACGGATCATAAGAGTTTGAAGTATTTAATGTCTCAAAAAGAGTTAAACCTAAGACATCGTAGGTGGTTGGAGTTGTTGAAAGATTATGATCTCGCTATTGAGTACCATTCGGGTAAGGCTAACATGGTTGCTGATGCTTTGAGCAGGAAGGTAGCGGTAGAGTTGAGGGCCATGTTTGCACGTTTTAGTGTGACACATGATGGTGGGTTGTTGGCTGAGTTGCAAGTAAAGCCGTCTTTGTCATAGATGATTAAGGAGAAGCAACCGTATGATGGGAGTTTGGTACCTCGTGTGGAAGATATTAGGTATGGGAATCCTACGAATTTTCATTTCAACGATCATGGGGTGTTGTGTTTCAAAGATTGAGTAGTGGTCCCTGAAGACAAAGAGTTGAGGCATACTATTTTGACTAAGGCACACACTAGTCCTTTTGCGATGCATCCCGGTAGTACTAAAATGTATCGAGGGTTGAAGGAGGAGTACTATTGGGCTGGACTGAAGAAGGATGTGGCTAATTTCGTTGCTTGATGTATGGTTTGTCAGCGGGTAAATGCTGAGCATCAATTTCCTTTAGGGTTGTTGCAGCCGTTGAGAATACCGAAATGGAAGTGGGAATGAATCACCATGGATTTTGTGTCTGGGTTGCCTTTGACGCCGACCAAAAAGGATTCCATTTGGGTGATTGTTGACCGATTTACGAAATGTGCATATTTTGTGCCTGTGCATACTATGTATACCTTGGACAGGTTAGCTAAATTGTACATCTTAGAGATTGTACAGTTGCATGGGGTGCCCAAATCCATAGTATCGGATAGGGATCCGCAGTTCACCGCAAGATTTTGGGTGAGTTTGCATCGTGCTTTGGGAACCCGATTGAGTTTCAGTACCTCGTATCATCCACAATCGGATGGCCAGTCAGAGCGCGTGATTCAGGTTCTCGAAGATATGCTGAGGTGTTGTATTATTGAGTACCAGGGAACGTGGGAGAAGCAGTTGCCGTTGGTGGAGTTTGCTTACAATAACAGCTATCGTGCTAGCATACAGATGGCACCTTATGAGGCGTTGTATGGCAGGAAATGTCGTACGCCCGTGTGTTGGGCAAAAGCGGGGGGAAAGTTTGTGTCGATGCCCAATGTTTTGAAAGGCACAACCAAAAAGCTAAAGTTGATATGTGAGCGCTTAAAAGCAACTGCAGATCATCAAAAGTCCTATGCGAATTTGAAGCGTAGGGATATAGAGTACGTTGTGGGTGATAAAGTGTTTTTGAAGGTGTCGCCTTAGAAGAAGGTGCTGCGTTTTGGGCGGAAAGGGATGCTTAGCCCGGGTTTATTGGACCATACGAGGTTGTGAGCGTGTGGGTCCTTTTGCGTACCGCTTAAGGTTACCTCCGGAGTTGGGAATGATTCATGATGTGTTCCACGTTTCGATGTTGTGGAGGTATAGGTCGGATCCATTGCGTGTTATGCCGGTGGAGGAGATTGAGTTGAGACCGGACCTATCTTACGATGAAGAACTTGTTAGAGATTCTTGATACCAGCAATAAGGTGCTGCGTGGCAAAACAGTAAAGCTTGTTAAGGTGTTTGGTTTTGGGAGATTTATTTTCTCACTAGGTAAATTTTGGGGACGAAATTCTTAAGTTGGGGAGAGTTGTAACGCCTCGATTTTTAGGCCTAGCAATTTTGGGGGTTATTAGATGTTCTGGTGGATCGGGTTAGAGATTCGAGTCGGATTCAGGATAATATATTTTTTTGGTAAGATAAAAATATGGAAAAATTGTTAAAAATCATCTTTTAATATATAATGATTTTTTGGTGGAATCAATTTTGGAAAATGAGTTTTGGAAGTCAGACATTTTGGCTAGTGACCAAAATGCAAGTTTTGAAAACTACGATTTTCTAGTGACTAAAATGAAAAGGGTCAAATTCTTAGAATCTTTAAGGAGCTATTTTACCAATTTGTTTCTGATGGTTTCTCCCTTAATTAGACTTATTTTAACATGTGTTTTATTATTCAATTAAAAGAGATTTTTGGTTAAAAGGTGGTTATTGGTTTTAGAAAATAAATCATGTTATTTTTCTCTCCACTTTTCTCTCCATTCTCTCTCAATCAAACACTCAAGTTTTCATCAAATTCCATAGGTGAGATGGTTTCTAACTTGATTTTATGGTTTCAAATTGTTTAACTAAGATTGTTTATACAAAATCTTACATTAATCTTGTGTTTCTTAGCTTTTATCAAATCAATTGAGGGAGAAACTTCACAATAGGGGTAAGGTCTGAGATCTCTTCTATTGTATGGTTCTTTACTAAAATTCCCAAGCATTTGATCCTTGATTTCCAATTTTAATTATTTTTCAATGATTATTTGAGTTAATTGGGGGAAATGAGTTGATTTATGGATTGAATCTGTTTTCTAGTAATTAAGGATGATTTAATTCATATTGTGGATGTTTTATAATGTTGATAAGTTGTTGTTGTCAATGGAATCCTGAAACTCTTGAATCTCTAATGGTTTAGGTTGCTAGATTTGTGTTCTTGGGGTGTTTTGGTGACAGCGTGAATGCAGGGGGTGTTAGGTTGTTTTGATTCTGTTTTTAGGTGCTGATTGTTGATAAAAGTGGTGTTAGATTGTTAGGTTGTGGCTGAGTTGTGCTTGAGAAGGTTTTGATGATGATTTCGATTGTTGTGGATGGGTAATCTTGTGAGGATTGTGGAAACCCGAAAGGATTTGTTAATGCAGTGTCTTGAATGCATTGAGATGCATTAATCCTCTGTTGTGTTGTGGTCAAAGTAGGGGAACTTGATCCGGAAGTGATTGGTGAAGCGCTAGAGGCTTCAGACACTTGATTTCGCGTCGGCGAATCGAGGTTTCGAGTATTGGTGAGTGAGAACGTGGATTACAGCTTTGGAATGTTTTAAATGTGGTTTATGGGAGTCTAAACTTAGCTTGATACGCTGGTTTAAACTCGGAAGTAAGTAAAATGGATTTTCTTTCTCGGTCGTGCTATGTTGTAATAGTTTCATGCACTTGTTTTAATTCGCATGTTACCTACTATTTAAGCATGTTTTAAAGTATTTGAAATACTATATTTGAGTATTAAATGATGAAGGATGCACATGGTAAGTGGTCCTTGTAAGCAAGTGGTCTATACTTGTGGTTTAAAGCATGGTTGTTGCTGTCAAAAAAAAAAGATTGGTTAATGCTTGTTAAAACAGTGAGGTAAATGTTAAAATGGTTAATTATATTGGCAAGTGATGTGGTTTTAAAATTGTTATCGGATATAGTTGGCCGGCCATCGGATTGAGTGCACAATAATAAGTCGCCTTGGATGTTGAGGGGTTTAGATCTATGTACCGAAAACTCCATCTGAGTACCCTAACGGTAGAGGGGTTAAATAGTATCGAAAACTCTCGTTAGTGGATTAAGCGTCTAACCGATGAAAGGGGTTAGTGTCTCCAAGGGTTGTGTAAGTACCTTGTTGGTAATGTACCGCGATTGTTATTGTATCGCTATTCCAGTTGAGACGGCTTGAAGTGTTGGTTGAACACTTGTTGAATCCGTGTATCCGATGAACTCTTTTGGTATTGGAATATAATTGTTAATGTATCATTGAAAGGTTTTATGTTGTATAATGTGATTTATACATGTTTACTCTTTAAGCTTTGCTTATGATTGTTATGCATAGGAAGGCTTGAATTGAGGTTAGCATTGAGATTTGTTATTGGTTAATGATACATGTAGCATATGGTTTAATATGCTAGTTTTGAAAGTGTTAAGTGCATGGTTTTTAAGGCATGATGTTTTATATGATGAAAAGTATGACTTAGAAAGAGATTTTTAGTATGTTTTGGACAATGGATTTAAATGCATTGATGTTATGTTGTATTGAGCACTCATCACTAAGCCTAGTGTGCTTACGCTCTCTTTGTCCATCAATTGAGAGAACTAAGGTCTCGGAAGGCAGCAAGATGCAAGGGGATCCTAGCAAGGCTTGGCTAACAAAGTATGTTGGATTAGACTATAAGAATAATGGCAATGGGGTACTGTAATCACTCATTTTTACCTGTAAATACATATTAGTTTTGCATGTATATTATATTATATGTTTATTGTTTGCATGAGTATTACTAATATATATATAAGGTGTGGTGTGCATGTACATTATAAGCTATGTATGTATACGTATTAAGGGTGTATTTATGTCGCGTACATATCTATTTAGTACGAGTGTATTTGTTTAATGTGTATAGAGGTTAAGTCAATTATGTGTATGATTATACGTACGTATGCTAGAATGTTATATTAATTAATGTTTGTATAATATAAGTATACGTTTGCGTATGTATGTGTATTGCTATTATAATACTAATTATAATATTATTAATGGGCTGATATAAAATGAAATCCAAAAATTAAATATATTAAACCCAAAAAAATTACAGTCCAAGTTCAAATATCATTACAAGGCCCAAACCCAAACCCTATTTAATTACAATTGTGTGTGCAGGTGACTGTGGGCCGTTGGATCAAGATCTGATCCAACGGCCACGATCCAACCAAGAAGTCAAAAATATCAGCCAGCCGCGTGTTCCACACGTATGGACCGTTCGAGTGCCACGCGCGCGTGTGGTCCACGCGCGGACGCTTTGATATCCCACGCGCGCGTGAGCCCCACGCGTTCTGACTCCTCGACTGTGGAGCTCCACGTGGCAAGATCTGGAGCCGTCTCACCAAATCGAGGCTTCATCCAGGCCGTTCGTCCTTCAAGCCATCTCGACCGTTAGATCAGATCTGATCTAACGGCCGAGAACGCGTTTGGCCGCTGGCAGAACACCCATACCGCCACCATGCCGATATTCAACCACCGTGCTCAGAACATGCCAAATACAACAAGCAACAAGTTGTCAGTCCAGATCTGAAAAAAGCAGGTATACAACTTGCACCAAAACAAAGACAAGCTTATATACGAAACAGAGATCTTGTAGAGAAAAAAAAGAATAGAGAGGAGAGAACAGAGAGGTGGTAACAAAAAAAAAACAGAGAGTGTATTGTAACAAGTTTTTTCAGAAATACAAAAAAGAAGCAACGCAAGTCCAGTGGTACATTTCTTGTTACTTTTATCGCATGCATACAAAAGATACGTAGTAAAAGAGAGAGAGAGAGAGTTAGAGGTCGTTACCGTCACCGTTTGTGGGTCTCCCCTCCTCAGTGATAAGCCTTTCGGCTTCCCCAAGCCGGATATGGTGAACTGGAGGAAGGGGAAGGCCCCCTTTGTAGTTTTGTTTTTGGTTAAAAGTGTTTTTTTTGTTCGTATTTCCTAGATCTAGGGCGAATAGAGGTGTATCCTCTGAATCCAACCTCGGATTTGTGTCAAGGATGAAAAGGGGGTCATTTTGGTGTGTTTTGGAGGCTCGCCGGCGCCGGTTAGCGGCGGCCAGCCGCCGGATTCTGGGTTTTACAAGGGATAGTTGAGAGAAAATGAAGAACATAAGCAATATTACAAAACCGAAAAATGAAAGAAATGAGGGGAAATTTGATTTCGGCCTAAAAAGAGGGCTTTTATAGTTGTTATTATTTTTTGAAATGGGTAAATCACACACTTAATCCCCCCGCGTTTCCAATATTTTCATTTTTGTCTCGTCGCATGGTATAATTACAACCCCAGTCCCCCTGATATTTCAAAAGCTTACAATCTAGTCCCTAAATTACACTGAATCAGTTTTTAAATGGTAAAATTACGCCTTTAGCCATCTCGCGTTTTTGAACTTTTCATTTTGGGTCTGCCCCTTGGTCCAATTACAATTTTGATCCTTCTAGGTTCTGTTTACTTCGCATTTTAGTCCTTAAATTACTTATTATTGTTCTTTAATTTCTATCACTAACTTTTATTTTTCTTTCATTTCAGTCCTGTTTCTTTGTAAATACTCATGTTCGTATTATAATCGTATATGTTGATGTATTCTATTGTTTTATTTTATGTCCCTCGTATATGCCTCGTATTTTATGTTTATATGTATATGTGTATTAAGATTATAATAGTCATGCGTCTTTTATCCGGTTAATCATATTAAGCATGTTATGTTTTAGTTGATTCGTACATGGTATATTTTGTATTTTTGTATGTGTGTATGTTTTTTTAGAATTGCATGCTAGTATATTTACCTTTTTGTATGATATATTGTCACATATATGTAGAAATATGTCTTATTACTAGTATGTATGTCTTTTTGAAATATTCGTTCGTCTTTACGTACCTTGTTATTCTGACATGTTAAAGTTGTTTTTATCTATTATTTAGATTAATATGTATATATGCATGTTTTAGTCTAGTATATTATTTATGTTAGATTAGTATTCTGTTGTGTCAATATTTATTGCATTTAAATATTTTGCCATGTTTTATATTTTTGTCACTAAGATTGCATATGATATATAAATTGTCAATGCGGTGTCCTTTTATCCGAGTGTAAACGGGGCCAGTATCAGGCGTAGTGATAGTGGTTGTGCGTTTACTCTCAGATAACGGGGCCCTTAAAATTTATTTGCAATTATGACCGAATTTTAAAATAATCGTCACTTTAACCCGGAAAATCCAATATTAATAAAGCGGTAATTATTAAAGTACCAATTTTGGGCGGTGTGGGGGTGCTAATCCTTCCCCATCCGTAACCGACTTCCGAACCCAATCTTTATGAATCTCTGGTTTTATGGTGTCCGGCCTACCTAAGTGGCCGGTGGCGACTCTATTTTTTTAAATGCGGTTTCTTTTAAAACCCCATGAAATAAATATTTTATATCCAAAAGAATAAAAAACACTTTCAAAAATCCTCGTTTTAATTAGCGATGAGAAGCGAAAGGGACATCGCTACAGATGGCGACTCCGCTAGGGACATTTTTTGTTTTTTCGAAAAAAAAAACAAATGAGAGTCAAGCTTTTAAAATAATTATCGCTTTACTAATATTAGCAGTTCCGGATTAAAGTGACTATTAAATTAACATTCGGTCATAATTGCGCTTTTATTTTAACGCATTTAAAATATGGCATATAAACCCGTCTTTTTAAATGGGGGGAAAACGCTAAAGCTTTCGTGGAGATATCGTTCTCCCGTATGGGCCTAGCAAGTACCTTCGGGGCTCGAGTACCTTATGCTTTCGTAAGGATATCGTTCCTTCGTACGGGCATAAGCGAATGGGTCCCCTGAATTGAACCCGGTTGAAAGGAGCCTATAATGGGTGATGATCGGGGGCCTTGCTACTCTTAGTAGAGGACAGCGAGGACAATTCAGGTACCTCCTAGAACCAAAACTGCATATAGAGAACACATAGAAACCCACCCTGTTAGAGCCATGCGGATAACCTAGGTGTCTTAGATGGAATGTAAATAGGATTGCCTTGTTTGCTTATCGCATTTAATTTGCCCTTTTATTACGTACTTATCATTTTTGTCCGGTACTGACTTGTTTTCTTTTGCTTTGTTTTTGCATATCATCGCATTCGCATTACACAGGGGCATTGATTCCCGAGTGATTTCTCCCATAATAGAAGATTGTTCATGATGGACCAAAGGTTCTTTGACCTGAAGGAAGGGGGTCCAATTCCAGAGTTCCATCCCAAGACTAGGACAGTGACAGCCGAAGAAGAATCATTCAAGGACTTCAGAACAGTTTCGGTAAGCAGTGTCAATCCTGGTGACAAACAAGATGCAATACAAGAACTAAAGAAACAAATGTCTGAGATGATGGACCAGATGAATGCCATGATGAAAGGCAAGCAGCATGTCGAACTCAGAAAAGATTTGATCAGGGAGCAGAATGCGGAACAGAATGGTCAGAATGTCAAAATAGACAACACCGTTAAATATGACAAATCAAATCCCTTTGTGGTCAATCTCAAGAAGCAGACAAGTAGCACATCTAGGGTAGATACCCAGGGAACATAGGCAAAACCAGGGGAAGTTCGAGAATCTAATGACATCAGAAGACATTATTCAATACCCATGAGATACACCGAGTTACTTCCGTTGCTTGTCGAAAGGAACCTTATCATACCAGTGAAGTTTGTACCGAGAAAACCTCCTTATCCGAAAGATTACAATAGTCGTGTATGGTGCAGCTACCACATAGGCGATTCGAGTCATCACACTGAAAATTGTAGGGCCCTGAAGGACAGAGTTCGAGATCTTATCAGAACGGGAATTTTGGATTTCAAAGACGGACAACCCCGATTCTTCAGCCAGCCAGCCGTTGCCCGAGGGGTAAAGTCGAAGGAAGGTCAATACCCAACCCAAGGTTCGGATAACACAGAAGTGGGTCACTCAAGCGGGATAAAGTTAGGAGTCAAGAATAAAAGCGTCTCAGAAGGTGAACTTGCACACAAGCGCGACCAGCTCGAGCATGAGAGGCACAATCTGAGCATGAAATCAAAGAATGTACAAGACGAGTACTAGAAGCTGCACTTTGAATTCAAGAGTTTCGGCCTGGATGACACCGCGGAAGAGTGGGTCAATGGTATGATTCAGCTGAGGAACGGTTCAGAACGCTGGAAGCAGAAATGCAAGAATAGTAAGAATAAAGTCAGATCATTATCACAGAAGCTGGAAGAAGCTGAGGGCCAACGCGACTTTCTCCAAAATGAGTTGGAAAGCAGTCTGGCCATGGAAGATATCCTGAAATCAAGTCTGCACCAGGAAAGGAATGAATCACAAGCCTTCCAAATGGAAAACGCAACACTCAAAGAATAGATAGTGAGGCTCGAGACTGCTTTACATACCAGTGAGATCCGTGCTGGGGCAATGACCGTTAAGCTACAAAAGGCCGAGCAAACAATACGGGAGAAAGACCGAGACATGAAGATGGTTAAGACTCAAGCCCGACAAGTAGCTCAACAGGTAGCAGATTTAGCCGATGCAGCAGCACCAATAAGCCAGAATATGGATCCGGCATTGGGCCGCGAAGGAAAACTGACAGGACTATTGAATGAGGTCAAGACATTAGGTGCCAGGGCTCACCGCTATCTGTAAAACCCTAATACCGAATGTAATGAAACCTCTTGGTCTGAATGAAAAATGTCCTATAGGGACAAATCACTTGCGGAATCAATGCTTTATTGCATTCATGCATTGCATTTGCATCATGTTCTTTGCATTGTTTTATCATCGCATGGCACTTCATCATTTAATACATGGGGTTTGGTGGCAGAATTAATCGGAAAATGGAACGAATTGAAGAGTCGAGGCTTGACCAGTTAGAAGAAAAAATCGAGAAAGAGCTTATGAAGAAAAAGAAGATAAATGTCTTCAATACGAGAGAACTCTGCCTAGTCCCTGATTTGGTCATTCCTCCGGATTTCAAGGTTCTCGGATTTGCGCAGTATGACAGAACCAGATGCCCGAAGATTCACTTAACCATGTTTTGTAGAAAAATGGAAGTATACATGAAGAACGAAGAATTGTTGATCCACTATTTCCATGATAGCCTGATGGGACCAGCAGCAGTGTGGTATAACCGTTTGAACAGAAACCAAGTTAGGTCATGGGGTGACCTCGCTAATGCCTTCTTGGATCAATACAAATATGCTTTAGATTTAGCACCCTGTCGACAGTTTCTTCAGAATGAGAAAAAGAGACCAAGTGAAAGCTTCAGGGAATATGCATTAAGGTGGCGATGTCTGGCGACCCAAGTCCAGCCCCCTATAGCGGAAGAAGAGTTGACTCCCCTATTTCATGCAACGCTTTCCTCTCCCTTCTTCGATGTGATGTTGGAGAAATCGAGAAACGGATTCGAAGATTTCATGACGATTGGAGAGAGGATAGAATATGCAATCAAAGAAGGAAAATTGGGCCTAAAGTCTAAGGACCGAAGCGAAGATAAGATAGATAAGGATGGAGAGGTAAATGAATGTCATCTCCAGGGTTTGCGTGGCCGTAAAAGAATGAGACAGACTGACAAATCGGGGTCATCAAGGAAAATTCCTCGGACGAGCGCAAATTTGGAAGTGTTTGGAATATCTATCTCAGACATTTGGCCTCATCTGGTAGAGGGTCACTATCTTGTTCCTAGGCCGATGAAGAGTGCACCTGATCTGTATGCCCATAGTTTTGACTTGAGTAGCACTTGCGAATTCCATATGGGGGCACCGGGGCATCCCACCAGAAAATGTAGACCTTTACTGGAGGAAATCAAGAAGCTGGTCAATGATGGAACCCTGACACAAGAGCTGATCAAGCAGTGGAAGACCAAGGATGAGAAGCAAATCTACATAGTGCTGAAGAAGCCATAGATGTCTCTACATTAAAATACCTTCCTGAAGTAATACAAGGAATCAACTCTATGTGGCCCCCATGTGGCAAAGATCTTTTGTGATGGGGCATGTTTGTTGATTTTTATTTTCAATAAAGAACACATTTCGCTTAACATATAATGTTTTTGAAAGCACATAGATATTTTCTCGCCGTTGTAGGACGCTGGATATCAATTGCAAGATGTGACATTAGAAGATAGATGTCGTGACAACGATGATGTGTGATTTTCCCCACCGGACTCTGGTCAGCAAAGCGAGATTATTACTCTTTCGATGATATTCAAGGATAAAAAAAGCTCTAAATGTCAACCATGTAGAGTTGCTTGAAATTGAAACTGTAGGCATAATCTTCTAGGTAGTAAATAAAAAAATAAACAAAAAAGGAAGAAAAAAGAGAAGAAAGAAAAAAGAAATGAAAATAAAGAAATGAAAATAATAATAAAAAGTACTCCTATGTTCGAAACCTGGTAATAGGCTTGTTCGGATAAGAGTATGGAAATTTTGAGGCACTCCGCTGAAGCGATAGGGTGGAGATATATCATCCAATTCAAGAAACCTTAGCTTCATGAGTGATGGTAATATTTTCAAATCGTGACTATGCCGAGTAACTTGGGGCAGTGTTGTTTGCTCCATCGTTGTCCTCAAGACAAAGGGCTGTGACGAATTGATTTCCTCAAATAATGATAAAAGCAAACAAAAAAAACAAAAAAGGAAAAAATGATGAAAAGATGAAAAAAGAAGAAAAAAAAGAAAATAGGCGATATCATGGGAAAATTAAGACTCGCACCACCTAGAACTCTATTCCTAGAGTAATATTTCTGCGCTCGAGTGGTTATACAAGCCAACCCTTTTGGGGGGGAGTAGATAATGAGAATTGAGAAAGAGTAGCACTCTGCAGCAACGCGGTAATCATGAGGATGAACCGAGTCACCAGGGAAGACTTCACATCTTTGAATTACCAAGTGGTTGAATCTAAGCCACTCTTGCACATGATATCCAGAGCTCCTATGCTGTGTTTTCAAAATCTTGTATGTTAATCTAAATGATACCCTTCAGTGGAACACCAATCAGCAAATTGACAAGTTAAAGCAACAAAAATTTCCATGTATTACTTCAGGGGTAAGATCCAGAACACAAGGATGCAGATACTATTGGAGCCCCTAACCAGAAATGACCTCACAATGCATAGAATGAAGATGATAACAGAGGTATAGGTGTCAGACAACTCAAGAACAAGAAGCGAATTCCAGCCACGATGCCTTGTTTGGTTCAAGAAAATGAAGGACGAAACATGACAAGAATGAGCTTACAAAGTGTGGGGACGGTAAAAAAGTAAACATTGAGTCTCCAAAGAATTAAAGCACAGAAATCGATGAATGGTGTCTGTCAAGAGGCAACAAGAAGATTGAGGTTAAGAAGCATTTCGCTCACCCCGATGATGAAATTAACAAATACTCAGAATGTTGGGTCAAAAGAACTAGAAGATAGCCGAGCACGATTGAATGGGGTAATGCAGAACAGAAAAAATAGCAAGAATCTCTGCACACGCATGATATAATGTTTGTTGGTAAAGCAGACAGAGACCTCGAAGAAGAAAGGCGGGTGCTCGTGCAAAAGAACAAGAGCAGATGCCTATTGAGCAAAATTTGACAGAAATGAAGATCAAAATTGAGCATACCACAAAAGGAAAGGAAATAGAGAAATCAGAAGAATGACTTTTCAGAACATAAGATTAACAATAAAAAGAAAAAAAAGGGGAGAAAAAGAAACAAAGAAAAAAAAAGAGGAGAAAGAAAGCACAACATTACATGCATCATATAGATAGGGGCATGTCAATTTTGCTTGTTCCTAAACAGGTATTTGAAGAATTATCGAAGAATTTACCAAAGTCCCGAAAGAACCACAGCCATGGCGGCGTGATATCCAGATGTTAAATCCTTCGGGTCATCGATAAGTCCTTCGGGCACGATGTTAAGTCCTTCGGGCCACCAATAAGTCTTTCGAGCATGGTGATAAGTCCTTCGGGCCATCAGTAAGTCCTTCGGGCATGATGTGGCAGCATATCAGCGTGAGTCCCTAAAGAACAATAGCCATAGCGGCGTCAGATCCAGATGTTAAATCCTTCGGGTCATTGATAAGTCATTCTGGCACAATGTTAAGTCTTTCGGGCCATCAGTAAGTCTTTCGAGCATGATGATAAGTCCTTCAGGCCATCAGTAAGTCCTTCGGGCATGATGCGGCAGCATATCAGCGTGAGTCCCCATAGAACAATAGCCATATCGGCGTCAGATCCAGATGTTAAATCCTTCGGGTCATCGATAAGTCCTTCGGACACGATGTTAAGTCTTTCGGGCCACCAATAAGTCTTTTGAGCGTGGTGATAAGTCCTTCGGGCATGATGCGGCAGCATATCAGCGTGAGTCCCCATAGAAAAATATCCATAACGGCGTCAGATCCAGATGTTAAATCCTTCGAGTCATCGATAAGTCCTTCGAGCACGATGTTAAGTCCTTCGGGCCACCAATAAGTCTTTCGAGCGTGGTGATAAGTCCTTCGGGCAATCAGTAAGTCCTTCGGGCATGATGCGGTAGCATATCAGCGTGAGTCCCCATAGAACAATAGCCATATCAGCGTCAGATCCAGATGTTAAATCCTTCGGGTCATCGATAAGTCCTTCGGGCACGATGTTAAGTCCCTCGGGCCACCAATAAGTCTTTTGAGCGTGGTGATAAGTCCTTTGGGCCATCAGTAAGTCCTTCGGGCATGATGTGGCAGCATATCGACGTGAGTCCCTAAAGAACAATAGCCATAGCGGCGTTAGATCCAGATGTTAAATCCTTTGGGTCATCGGTAAGTCCTTCGGGCACGATGTTAAGTCCCTCGGGCCATCAGTAAGTCTTTCGAGCATGATGATAAGTCCTTCGGGCATGATGCGGCAGTCTTAGTAGCGTAGGTCCAAAAATGGCAACAGCCTCGTAAAAAAAAAGAACCTGCATTTTCAAGCCCCAGTGAAAGGTTCCATAGAGGGAGAACCCTAAATCCAGAATCTCAAAAAGAACTCTCAGTCGAAGGAATTCACCTATGACACAAGGTTATATAGGAAACCTTTTGTGTCGAAAGCGAAGAGTCTTATATAGGAAAGGCTCTGATCTTCACTGTCTTAGAATGAAAGATTCTATATAGGAAGAACCTGTAGCCCTGAGATTTCAGACGCCAAAAGTTCTATATAGGAAGGACTGACGGCTCCAGGGTTTGAAGACTAACAGTTCTATATAGGAGGAACTCTCAGTCGGAAGAATCCATCAACGGCGCAAAAGGTTTTATATAGGAGAAACCAGCGTTGAAGGCGAAGAGTTCTATATAGGAAGGACTCCAAGCTTTACTGTCTCGAAGTGAAAAGTTCTATATAGGAGGGACTCATAACTCGAGGCTTCAGAGCGAAAGGTTCTATATAGGAAGAGCCTGTAGCTCCAAGATCGGAAGGTGACGAAGCTCTATATAGGAAGAACTTACAAGCCCGAAGATTCAGCTAAGGAAGAGCGGAGATGTCCAAAAGAACACGTTTTTCCAAAGCTACAAACAGGGAAGTCTGATAAAAATGAGTGCTTATGAATCTTTTCTTTGTTTCCCATTCCATGAGAACAAGCAAAGAGGGGCAACTGTAATCACTCATTTTTACCTGTAAATACATATTAGTTTTGCATGTATATTATATTATATGTTTATTGTTTGCATGAGTATTACTAATATATATATAAGGTGTGGTGTGCATGTACATTATAAGCTATGTATGTATACGTATTAAGGGTGTATTTATGTCGCGTACGTATCTATTTAGTACGAGTGTATTTGTTTAATGTGTATAGAGGTTAAGTCAATTATGAGTATGATTATATGTACGTATGCTAGAATGTTATATTAATTAATGTTTGTATAATATAAGTATACGTTTGCGTATGTATGTGTATTGCTATTATAATACTAATTATAATATTATTAATGGGCTGATATAAAATGAAATCCAAAAATTAAATATATTAAAACCAAATAAAAATTACAGTCCAAGTCCAAATATCATTACAAGGCCCAAACCCTATTTAATTACAACTGTGTGTGCAGGTGACTGTGGGCCGTTGGATCAAGATCTGATCCAACGGCCACGATCCAACCAAGAAGTCAAAAATATCTGCTAGCTGCGTGTTCCACACGTATGGACCGTTCGAGTGCCACGCGCGCGTGTGGTCCACGCGCGGACGCTTTGATATCCCACGCGCGCGTGAGCCCCACGCGTTCTGACTCCTCGACTGCGAAGCTCCACGTGGCAAGATCTGGAGCCGTCTCACCAAATTGAGGCTTCATCCAGGCCGTTCGTCCTTCAAGCCATCTCGACCGTTAGATCAGATCTGATCTAACGGCCGAGAACGCGTCTGGCCGCTGGTAGAACACCCATACCGCCACCATGCCGATATTCAACCACCGTGCTCAGAACATGCCAAATACAACAAGCAACAAGTTGTCAGTCCAGATCTGAAAAAAGCAAGTATACAACTTGTACCAAAACAAAGACAAGCTTATATACGAAACAGAGATCTTGTAGAGAAAAAAAAGAACAGAGAGGAGAGAACAGAGAGATGGTAACAAAAAAAACCGAGAGTGTATTGTAACAAGTTTTTTCAGAAATACAAAAAAGAAGCAACGCAAGTCCAGTGGTACATTTCTTGTTACTTTTATCGCATGCATACAAAAGATACGTAGTAAAAAAAGAGAGAGAGAGTTAGAGGTCGTTACTGTCACCGTTTGTGGGTCTCCCCTCCTCAGTGATAAGCCTTTCGGCTTCCCCAAGCCGGATATGGTGAACTGGAGGAAGGGGAAGGCCCCCTTTGTAGTTTTGTTTTTGGTTAAAAGTGTTTTTTTTGTTCGTATTTCCTAGATCTAGGGCGAATAGAGGTGTATCCTCTGAATCCAACCTCGGATTCGTGTCAAGGATGAAAAGGGGGTTATTTTGGTGTGTTTTAGAGGCTCGCCGGCACCGGTTAGCGGCAGCCGGCGGCGGAGAACACGGCGGCCGGCCACCGGATTCTGGGTTTTACAGGGGATAGTTGAGAGAAAATGAAGAACATAAGCAATATTACAAAACCGAAAAATGAAAGAAATGAGGGGAAATTTGATTTCGGCCTAAAAAGAGGGCTTTTATAGTTGTTATTATTTTTTGAAATGGGTAAATCACACACTTAATCCCCCCGCGTTTCCAATATTTTCATTTTTGTCTCGCCGCATGGTATAATTACAATCCCAGTTCCCCTGATATTTCAAAAGCTTACAATCTAGTCCCTAAATTACACTGAATCAGTTTTTAAATGGTAAAATTACGCCTTTAGCCATCCCGCGTTTTTGAACTTTTCATTTTGGGTCTGCCCCTTGGTCCAATTACAATTTTGATCCTTCTAGGTTCTGTTTACTTCGCATTTTAGTCCTTAAATTACTTATTATTGTTCTTTAATTTCTGTCACTGACTTTTATTTTTCTTTCATTTCAGTCCTGTTTCTTTGTAAATACTCATGTTCGTATTATAATCGTATACGTTGATGTATTCTATTGTTTTATTTTATGTCCCTCGTATATGCCTCGTATTTTATGTTTACATGTATATGTGTATTAAGATTATAATAGTCATGCGTCTTTTTATCCGGTTATTCATATTAAGCATGTTATGTTTTAGTTGATTCGTACATGGTATATTTTGTATTTTTGTATGTGTGTATGTTTTTTTAGAATTGCATGCTAGTATATTTACCTTTTTGTATGATATATTGTCCCATATATGTAGAAATATGTCTTATTACTAGTATGTATGTCTTTTTGAAATATTCGTTCGTCTTTACTTACCTATCCCTGCCTTGTTATTCTGACATGTTAAAGTTGTTTTTATCTATTATTTAGATTAATATGTATATATGTATGTTTTAGTCTAGTATATTATTTATGTTAGATTAGTATTCTGTTGTGTCAATATTTATTGCATTTAAATATTTTGCCATGTTTTATATTTTTGTCACTAAGATTGCATATGATATATAAATTGTCAATGCGGTGTCCTTTTATCCGAGTGTAAACGGGGCCAGTATCAGGCGTAGTGATAGTGGTTGTGCGTTTACTCTCGGATAACGGGGCCCTTAAAATTTATTCGCAATTATGACCGAATTTTAAAATAATCGTCACTTTAACCCGGAAAATCCAATATTAATAAAGCGGTAATTATTAAAGTACCAATTTTGGGCGGTGTGGGGGTGCTAATCCTTCCCCATCCGTAACCGACTCCCGAACCCAATCTTTATGAATCTCTGGTTTTATGGTGTCCGGCCTACCTAAGTGGCCGGTGGCGACTCCATTTTTTTAAATGCGGTTTCTTTTAAAACCCCATGGAATAAATATTTTATATCCAAAAGAATCAAAAACACTTTCAAAAATCCTCATTTTAATTAGCGATGAGAAGCGAAAGGGACATCGCTACAGGTACTTGTTTTGGTTTTGGGAGATGTTTGTTGTACTCCCTGTTTGAGCATGTTGCTTGTTTACTCTTGAGTTTTTGAAGGCCTCTAAAGTTGGTATTTTGGTGTTGGTTTAAATTTTTGAAATGTTGCTTGGATGAAAACTAGGATGCATGCCTCTAGCTTTTCATTTAATGCAAAGATGCCATGCTAGGATGCTAAGTTTATGAAACTTGGATGCTTGTGGTATGCCTAGTATGCTGGTGTTATGTATTAAACTTGTTGGAGTGATTTGAGTGTGTTATTTGGATGAAAAATCAGCAAAAAAATGACATTATAGGTCCAGGCGTACCGATACGCGTGGGACCGTATCGGTACGGTGGGTATTTCCATGCTTGAGGGATCGGTACGAGCTATGGGTGTTCCGATACGCCAAGGCAATTTTGGCCTAGTGTACCAGTACGGAGGAGGGTGTTTTGGTACGGGCTTTAGCCTCTGGAAAATTCCTTTTTCAATCCAAACTCGTGTACCGAAACACATGAACCTGTATCTGTACGGTCATTAAGGATTTCAAAAGTTCGGTAAGTTAGTTGGGCATATCGGTACGGCATGGAGGTGTATTGAAACAAGGTATTTCATACCGTTTCGGTACGGTTGCAACCGTATCGGTACGGACAGCAGCCAAAGCTATTATTATCTTGGAAATGAGGTTCTATTTTCTTACATTTTAGTCCCTGAGTTTTGTATATGCTTTTAAATGCCCATGAGTGATCGGTTTAAGCTAAAATTTGAGATGTATGATTGAATCCTGATTAATTAAGGTTGGGTAACATAAAAATGAGTTTTAATCTTTTAATTTTCTAAAATTGCAATTTGGTCCCTAAATTGCACTAGAGATCAATTGGATGTCAAATCGACGCCCGATTGAGTTAGGTTTCATCTGCTATCAGTATGAACATGTAGGATATTAATTAAGCATCTAGAAAAGATAAAAGAAAAAAGGGTTACGTTTTGGGGTTTATCTCTCGATTTACCTCAGTAAACCTAATGTGACTCGCTCGGGTCAGTCTGGTGACTAGGCCGGGCTGAGGGGTTTATAATAATCTAACAGATTTTTGTATTAATGATAAGGGTGTGTTGTGCTTCAAGAGTCGAATGGTATGCTGACAGATGAGGGGTTGAAGTGCATTATTTTGACTGAGGCTCATTCTAGTCCTTTTGCTATGTTACGCCCCGATTTTGGGCCTAGCGGTTTTGTGGCTTGTTAGACGGTCTAGAGGACTGGGTTAGGGATTCTAGTCAGATTCGGGGAGTAAATATTTTTTAGTGAGATAAAAATATGAAAAATGGTTAAAAATCATATTTTAATATATGATTAATATTGGTGAAATCAATTTTGGAAAATGGGTTTTTTTAAGGTGACATTTTGGTTAGTGACCAAAATGTAATTCTTGAAAACTATTTTTTAAAGGTGACTAAAATGAAAAGGATCAAATTCTTAGAATCCTCCAATTATGATATTTAAACATGTGTTTTAAAGATAATTAAAAGAGTTTTGTTATTAAAAAGTTAGTTATTGGATTAAAAGAAATTTGATGTAACTTTTCTCTCAACTTTTCTCGCCACTTCTTTTCTTCCAAACACTCTTGTTTTCATTAAAATCCAGAGGTGAGTGATCATTTTACTTGGATTCTTGATTTATAATTGATTCTTTAACTTTGTTTTACAAAACCTCATGGAAATCTTGTGTTTTCCTAGCTTTAAACAATCAATTGAAGGGGAAATCACACAATAGAGGTAAGGTGACTGATCTCCTCTATTGAATGGTTCTTTATTGATATTCTCAAGTATTTGATCCTTGATTTATAGTTTATAATCTGATTTTGTGTTTTTATATTTATTTAATTGGGTTTAATTGATGAAAAAGTGAAAGATCCATATTGGATCTGTTTTCCAGCATTGAGGATTGATTTTATTCATATTTTGGATGTATTATAATGTTAATAAGTTTTTTTTAACAATGGAATCCCGAAACTCTTGAATCCCTAGTTGTTAAGGTTGTTAGATTTGTGTTTTGTGGAGTTGTGGTGACTGTGTGGTTGCTGGAAGTATTTGGATGGATTAATCCTATTTTTAAGTGTTAATTGATGATTATGGAAGTGTTAGATTGTTAGATTGTGGCTGGGTTGTGTTTGGAAATGATTAGATGATGATTTCGGTTGTTGTGGTTCGGTAATTGTGAGAGGATTGTGGAAGTTCGTGAGGATTTGTTGTTGCAGTGTTTTGAATGCATTGAGATGCATTAATCCTTTGTTGCAATGTGTTCAAAATAGGGGAGGTTGATCCGGAAGTGATCGGTGAAGCTTTGGAGGCTTCGGACGCTTGATTTCGCGTCGAGAATCAAAGTTTCGCGTATCGGTGAGCGAGAACTTGGATTCTAGCTTTGGAATGTTTTAAAAGTGGTTTATGGGAGTTTAAACTGAGCTTGAAACGCTGGTTTAAACTCGAAAGTAGGTATAACGTGGTTTTCTCTCTCGGTCGTGCTATTATTAAATGGTTTTATGCACTTGTTTTGATTTACATTGAACCTATTATTTAAGCATGTTATAAAGTATGTGAGATACTGTTTTTGAGCATGAAATGCTGAAGGATGCACATGGTAAGTGATCCTTGTAAGTATATGGTTTATACTTGTGGTTAAAGCATAGTTTGTTGCTTTAGAAAATGGTTTGCTTTAATGCTTGTGAAAACAATGAGGTTATTGGTAAATGGTGAATTATATTGGCAAGTGATGTGTTTTAAAAATTGTTATCGGATATAGTTGGTCAGCTATAGGATTGATAGTGCACTATAATAAGTCGCTTTGAATGTTGAGGGGTTTTGATTTGGTGTCCCGAAAACTCCATCCAAGTACCCTAACGGTCGAGGGGTTATATGGTACCATAAACTCTCGTTAGTGGGTTAAGCATCTAACCGATGAGTGGGGTTGGTGTCCCCGTGGGTTAAAAGTGTACCCGGTTGTTAATGTACTGCAATTGTGATTGTATCACTATTCCGGTTGAGATGGCTTAAAGTGTTGCGAGGACACTTCTTTGATTACGTGTATCTGGAGAACTATTTTGATAAAGGAACTTGGTTATGATCACTTGTAAGCCAATATAATTGTTGATGTATAATTGGAAGGTTTATGTTGTATAATGTGATTTATACATGTTTACTCTTTATGCTTTGCATATGGTTGTTATGCATGGGAAGGCTTAAACTAAGGTTGGGCAATGGGAGTTGTTGATTAATGATACATGTTGCATATGGCTTAATATGTTGGTTTTTAAAGATGTTAAGTGCATGGTTTTCAAGGCATGATAATGTTTTAAAAGATGATTGAAATGAGATTTCAACGTAATGTTGAGAAATGGTTTTAATGCATTGACGGTGTGTTGTTTCTGAGCACTCTTCACTAAGCCTAGTGTGCTTACGCTCTCTTTGTCCATCAGTGCAGAGAATTAAAAGCTTGGAAGGCAGCGGAAGCAAGGGATTACAACGAGACTGGGTAACCAAAGTATGTTTTTGGTATAGACTATAAGTAATAAGGGCAATGGGGGTTCCATTGTTGTTTTGGGAGGTGTTTTGTTAAACTCCCTGTTTGAGCAAATTTGTTTTGTTGCTCTTGGTTTGTAAATGGCCATTACTGAATGTTTGTGGTGATGGTTTGACGTTTCATGCTTTGCTTGATTGGTTTTCTTCGAAGCATGCCTCTAGATTTACATTTGAAGTATGATGCCATGAATTGATGTTGAAATTAGGTTGTCTTGGTGTGGTTTTATCCTTGAATATGTTGGATGTGTGTTAGGGGCATATTAGGATGTTTTAGAGTAGTCAAAAGCATGTTAAACCAGCAAAAATGGACATTATAGGTCCAGACGTACCGGTACAGGTGTCCATGTTTCGGTATGAATAAGCCATTCCAGGCTTAGCGTATCGGCATGCGAGCAACTATTTAGGCACGGGCCTAGGCAATTTTGGCCAGTGTTTCAATACTCGGGGAGGCATTTCGATACGGTACAGTGTTTTCATGAAGGGCGTTTCGATGCGCGGGGGTGTATCGGAACGAAAATTGGCTATTAGAATCTTGGGTTTTGAAATTATGAAGGCGTATCAAAACACCCCATGTCCGTACCGGTACGGTGGCAGTTAAGTTGGTTTTTGGAATATTCTGAAGTTCTAATTTCTTACGTTTTGGTCCATGAGTGTTGTGGATGCAATTGAATTAGCATGAATGATCCTTTTGAGTTGATTTTTGGCATGAATGCTTGAAACCTGCTTAATTAAAGGTTGGTAATATAAAAATGGGCTTAACCTCATAGTTTTCAAAAATTGCAATTTGGTCCCGAAATTGCCAAATTGCAATTGAGTTCAATTGGATGAACAATTGAGTTGGTTTACTACGACGCCCAATTGAGTTCGGTTTTCACCTGAGATCAGTATGAACATGTAGGATAATAATTATGCATCTAGACAAGATAAAATAAAAATGAACGTGTTTCAGGTTTTATCTTCATGGTTTACTTCGGTAAACCTAATGTAGCTCGCTCGGTTCGGTCTTGCGACTAGGTCAGGTCGAGGGGGTTACATTTTGTGGTATCAGACCCAGGTTTGTAACACCTCTTTTCATATCCATACGAAGAATACGAATCAGGAATGTCACAACTTTACTATTCTTAAATATTAATGATATTTGAAACAAATCAAGTTTTGATAATTTTGATCCCAAATCTTAAGTACTGGTACACCCTGTCCTAAAATGCACATTCTTGCATTTTTATATTTCTAATTCATCCTAATTCAATTTCCAAATGTCTTAAAATGTTATGTATGCTTATAGGGAACAATTGACTATCATAAAACATACATGCTCTCAATTATCTTAGCATGCAACTTATCACCTGAGGTTACTCTTAACTTTGAATTTTCTAGAAACGCCAATTATCATGAAACCATAACGAACTTTAAAGGCCAATCACAACTCAAATAGGTTTAGCAAGTATACATGCAACTATAATAATCAAACCTCAATTAGGATGTCATTACTGTGATTACCTGTTGAGCTTTCCAATATTGATGCAATGCTCTTCTCACTCTCATCTTGATTTACCTACGTGTGCACAATCAAACACACGCTAAGTATGAACTTAGTAAGGCAATAAAGGAAGTTAATAACTATAATTTAAACTTTATTTGACTTCATGGATACATTTATATATAATGATATATGACAATGCATCAACTTTCACATTGCATTAGTAATGATTTACTATATGCCAATGTCATAAGACTTTCATGCTTGTCCATTTGTCATAATATGCCATATATGCATAAATGCATCATGATCACTAGATATGTAATACCATTATGTTAATCATATATTAACATAATACAAACCGAATATAAATTTCTTACCAATATACTTGCCATTTATTCCAAAAGCTCATAAGCTTATTCACCTATTTATCTTTTATTAATCAATAAACTATAGCCCAAACATAAGCCTATGAGGACCCTGGGTACACGAGTCAAATATGCACTGAAGTACTAATACACATAAGGTCGTGCCCACCATAATACACATAAGGTCGTGCCCACCATATGCACTAAGTGTCCTTTATATACACTATAGTGCTAAACCGAGTATGCAGCGTACTGCTGGACTTTCTAGCATGCGAACTATACCTTGTCCCTCAATGACATACTTGGGCATATAATCCATATTTATCTTATTCATGGCAATGTATATCAACAAAATTTAACATTGGGTAGTTCATACCGAAATAACATTCATAATATAACATCATATATAACTAGTGATCCATGCATTTATATTCAACTTTTGACATATTTAAAATAGTCAATCATATGCTCCATGACATAAATATAATGACAATAAAATATGGGTAGGCTCATCGCAAGCCATCCCAATGACTTATAAAACATCAATATGTCATGATATGTATGCAATTGCACTCACCTTGGCCACTTAACACAATGCCTCACTAAGTCCTCGTTTGATTCTCTTTCTTTCATAGTACCTCGAACCTTCTTTGATTCAGACATAACTTCATTAATCATGCAAATACAACAAAATATTTGTTAGATTCAAATCTAACATTACCTTAAACATGTTGTCTAATATAATCATTTGAATATAAAATTTCCAATTTTTTTTTCCTTTTACTGTTCAAAAACTCATTATGGTCCTTAGTGACCAATTTAAACTTCCCTTAATTCTTCCGAGCTTGCTGACTAACATCTAAATACAAAATGTTTCAAATTCCATTTTCTAACAGCTTGCACTACCTTCAAAGATTTATTTCTATAAAATAACCTACAACTCAGAATTCAATTTCGTTTGTTCTAAAAGAAACTAGATTCGATAAGCTTTTCAACCATATAATTTAATCGCCCAAATTCAACTAGTACCGACGAATTTTCAAAGTCAATTACAGTGCTAAATTTTAGAGCAGACAGGTACTTTGTTTTCTGACCTTTCATCACTTAAAAATTCATATCTTTTGATATACAAATTGAAATCAGTCACCGTTTATTTTAAAAGAAACTAGACTGAACCATGAATACAATGATATAAGGATCACTTTCATATTATTTTTGTAGAATTTAGGGTGAACTTACAAACTTACTATCACATACTAAATTTTCTAGGCAGATTCATAAATTTGATCTTTAACATCCTTTAACCATTTCAACACTTCAAATTAACCTTCAATTGCATTATTCCAATATTTTCCTTTCATGAAAACTCCAAATTAAACTTATATCCAATAACCCTAAATTAACCCCAACTTTCCAAAATTAGGGGGTTTACTTTACACTTGAAATCAAGCTTGAATCAAGCTTAGAAAAGCTAATTAAACACTTAATCCTTCAAAATCAAACAACAACTAAATTTATATCCATAAACCCTAAACTTTAATCCTTCAATTTCATGAGCATTGCTTAACCAATCCATGAAGTTTTTATAACCAAATGATAGAGAATTCAAAGAGGATCAACTTTGCATTTCATGACTAAACCCTAAATCCAAGCCACTTGGGGAGAAAAATCAAAAATAACATTCTTAACTTGGCCTCTTGGAACCCTATGTTGGAGAAGGAAGATGAGAAAATTTTTGTATGTTCTTTTACCTTTAATTAATGCCATTTGGCATTTTAAAATCCATAAATATTGAAAATATCCTTTAAATAGTAAAATGACCATTTTGCCCTCAAATCCAATGAATCCATAATTTACCACATGTCATCATCCTTCATCCAATGGCCTAGATTTAATCTTAAGTTAGTAGTTTACCAACTTTGCCCTTATAATTTTCTAAAATTACAATATTGCCATTTTTCATCCAACGACTCATATTTAACATGGAAAATCAACTTAAATCCAAGGGTTCATATTCTTCCAACACAAAGAAAATATCTTAGACATGTAAAATGACATAATTTACCTTGCCTTACCATCCTACAAAATATCTTGGATATTCGATCCGATTATCCGAATATTTTTCTAAACTTTACTACTATATAGTCATTAATACAAACTCCGTACAAAAAATTCGGATAACATGGAAACGACATTCTTGTGGGTAAACTATTCATTTACGGGGTTAAAATACACAACTTTTGAAAATTACACTTTGGTCCCTAAACTTTTCCAAAGTTTATACTTTAGCCACGAAACTTTCAAAATTTACATTTTGGTCATTAGCCAAAAATTGGGATATTACAATTCTCCCCTTTAAGAAAATTCTTCCTCGAATTTTTAATACGTACCTAGTTCAAAAAGGTGAGGAAACTGCTTTCTCATATCTTTTTTTTCTTTCCCAAGTGGCTTTTTTGACTTCATAATTTTGCCAAAGAACTTTAACAAACGAGATCATCTTATTTCTTAGTTCTTTGAATCCATGTGCCAGTATCTTTACCGATTCTTCCTCGTAATCAAATTCGGTTGAATCTCAATTCCTTCTAGGGTAATGATATGTAAAGGATCTGATCGATACTTCTTGAGCATCGATACATGAAATATATTGTGAATCTTGTCCATTCCCGGAGGTAAGGCTAGCTAATAAGCCACCAGACCAACTCTTTTCACAATCTTATATGGTCCAATAATTCTCAGACTCGGCTTCCTTTTTGTCCAAACCATAACACCTCTTTATAAGGTGAAACTTTTACGGAATACTTTATCCTTCATATTAAATATCTTTTCTTTCAAGATCAGCAAATAATATCCATCATTCTAAAGCAATTCTATATTGCTTCGAGCCATTCTTACTTTATTCTCCGCATCCTAAAATAAATCAGATTCAAGCACCTCTTAGTTCTCTTTTTAACTCATTATCATTGGGGATATAAATTACCCCTTGATAATATGAACATCCTTTAGACTTAATATCGAATTCTTTAATTTTCCCTTTTCACCTTATTGAATTCTTTCCAAGTATATCTTTTATTTCATCTGTAAATTTTTTTTATCCGATTTGTCAAAGTAGACTTGAGCTAAAGTTGTGTAATCAATATACTATTTTCTTCCAAAGGTAATTGGGCATTTAATGCTTATAAGCCAAAGAATGACTTTTGGCTAAATACATCAACTACTACTTTAGCCTTATTACATCAATACATATCCCAACCTATTATGGGACGTATTATTTAATAAGGTAGAATCCTTACTAGATTCATACTACACTGATACTAGTGCTACTATCAAATCTTATTCTACTGGTAATAATATAATCATAATTTAATCTTAGAGGAATATTATTGCTTCTTTTGACTAACATCACTGGAGCTTCCTAAGGTGATATAATGGGTTGTATAAAACCTTAATTTAATGACTCTTGCAACTAGACCTTTAGCTTTCTCAATCTAGTAAGAGTCATTATGTAGGGTGCAATCGATATAGGTCCAATATTGGATTAAAATCCAATCTTAAACTTAGCCTCTCAATTAAGCGTCAAGTCTGACAGCTCCTCTTGGGCAACCCATTTAAAACTCACAAACAATAGGAATACTCTCCCAGCTTACCATTGATGTTCAGTATCCATAGCATAAGTTCAATAATCTTCACATTGGTAACAAATTCCAATAAAAACTTTGCATGCTCATGCATGCCAATTATTACAACACTCACTTTACTGGTTTTGTGGTTTTCTTGAATCTCCAACATTAATTATAAATGTTAGAGAGTTCTTAATTTTCCTTGTCCCGATCTCTTAGCGGAACTATGTAATAAATTCAGTTTGATATATTTTTTGGGAATCCTCACCACTTTTTAAAAGTGGTGCAATAAATAATGATTCACTACTCCTCTTTACGAGTTGTGACCTCTGTTTAGATATTTTCTCATTCTGAACCCTTTGCATTGCATTTGTCATAATTTACTGCTTCATGGAATTTTGAAATACATAGGGCAGTCAATACTTCTTTATACCTAACCTCTAGCCCTCTATGAGCTGTCATAACAGGCTCTCTTTCTGTCTATAGGAAACAATTTATTAAACTTACACTTATACCCGTAAATAATCCAATTGCCCTAATTAAGATGCAAGAAAATTCGTTGCATCTCTAGGATAAACTTTGTTATGGAACTCTAAAAAAAAGAACTTCTAGTTAATAGACTTTTGAGTATGTACCATAACATTACTTTATCAAATACGGGTCTAATCCTTTCAAATGAGATACTACTTTTTTTAGTCTCCTCTGATCATCAATACAGAGTTCCTTCAACATAACTTTTATATCATCAAACCATAGATTAACAATCATAGGATCTCCATTAATATCTTTCTGAAAATCTATTGTGTTAGAACTCTCAATTCTTTTGCAATCGGTGCATAAGCAGGCTAATTCATGATCGCATCTAATGTCTGGAAGAAAAGCTCTTAATCCAGAACATGTATATCATGTTACTATGGTGCCTCTGCACCATGCTAAGCTGAGGGTAGAATATTATCATTAACCTTATCACTCTTGTTGATCCACTCGCCTAAACACCTGACATTATTCTTTTACCCTCACACATTGGAATTTAACATTATTATTATAATGAAGTAAGCAATTGCATCCATTCAAACAAGTAAAATCACTAGTAATTCTGACATCCTAGTGGCATGTATACACTTTTGACCTTTACCATGCTTCGTTTAACTCTAGAACCGGCTAAACCTGTAGCTCTGATACTGATAAATGTAACACCCCTTTTTACATTCATACGACGAATACGATTCAGGAATGTCACAACTTTACTATCCTTAAATATTAATGATATTTGAAACAAAATTCAAGTTTTGATAATTCTGATCCCAAATCTTAAGTACTGGTACACCCTATCCTAAAATGCACATTCTTGCATTTTTATATTTCTACTTCATCCCAATTCAAGTTCCAAATGTCTTCAAATGTTATGTATGCTTATAGGGAACAATTGAATATCATAAAACATACATGCTCTCAATTATCTTAGCATGCAACTCATCACCTAAGGTTACTCTTAACTATGAATCTTTCCAAAAACGCCAATTATCATGAAACCATAACGAACTTTAAAGGCCAATCATAACTCAAATAGGTTTAGCAAGTATACATGCCACTATAATAATCAAACCTCAATTAGGATGTCATTACTATGATTACCTGTTGAGCTTTCCAATATTGATGCAATGCTCTTCTCACTCTCATCTTGATTTACCTACGTGTGCACAATCAAACACACGCTAAGTATGAACTTAGTGAGGCAATAAATGAAGTTAATAACAATAATTTAAACTTTACTTGACTTCATGGCTACATTTATATAAAATGATATATGTCAATGCATTAACTTTCACACTGCATTAGTAATGATTTACTATATGCCAATGTCATAAGACTTTCATGCTTGTCCATTTGTCATAATATGCCATAAATGCATCATGATCACTAGTTATGTATTACCATCATGTTAATCATATATTAACATAATATAAACCGAATAAAAATTTCTTACCAATATACTTGCCCTTTATTCTAAAAGCTTATAAGCTTACTCACCTATTTATCTTTTATTAACCAATAAACTATAGCCCAAATATAAGCCTATGAGGCCTTGGGTACACAAGTCAAATATGCACCGAAGTGTTAATACACGTAAGTTCGTGCCCACCATAATACACATAAGATTGTGCCCACCATATGTACTAAGTGTCCTTTATATACACTATAGTGCTAAACCGAGTATGCAGCGTGCTGCTGGACTCTATGCCATGCCAACTATACCATTTCCCTCAATGACATACTTAGGCATATATTCCATATTTATTTTATCCATGGAAATGTATATCAACATAATTTAACATTAGGCAGTTCATACCCGAAATAACATTCATAATATAACATCATATATAACTAGTGATCCATGCATTTATATTCAACTTTTGACATATTTAAAATATGTCAATCATATGCTCCATGACATAAATATAATGACAATAAAATTTGGGTATGCTCATCGCAAGCCATCCCAATGATGTATAAAACATCAATATGTAATGATATGTTTGCAATTGCACTCACCTTGGCCACTTAACACAATGCCTCACTAAGTCCTAGTTCGATTCTTTCTTTCATAGTACCTCGAACCTTCCTTGATTTGGACTTGACTTCATTAATCACATGAATACAATAAAATATTTGTTAGATTCAAATCTAAGATTACCATAAACATGACGTCTAATATAATCATTCGAATATAAAATTTCCAAATATTTTTTCCTTTTACTGTTCAAAAACTCATTATGGTCCTTAGTGACCAATTTAAACTTCCCTTAATTCTTCTGAGCTTGCTAACTAACATCTAAATACAAAATGTTTCAAATTCCATTTTCTGACAGCTTGCGCTACCTTCAAAGATTTATTTATATAAAATAATCTACAACTCAGAATTCAATTCCGTTTGTTCTAAAAGAAACTAGATTCGGTAAGATTTTCAGCCATATAATTTAATATCCCAAATTCAACTCGTACGATTTATGAGGAATTTTCAAAGTCAATTACAGTGCTGAATTTCGGAGCAGACAAATACTATGTTTTCTGACCTTTCATCACTTAAAAATTCATATCTTTTGATATACAAATCAAAATCAGTCATCGTTTGTTTTAAAATAAACTAGACTAAAGCAAGAATACAATGATATAAGGATCACTTTCTAATTATTTTTGTAGAATTTATGGTGAATTTACAAACTCACTGTCACATACTAAAATTTCTGGGCAGATTCATAAATTTGATCTTTAACATCCTTTAACCATTCCAACACTTCAAATTAACCTTCAATTACATTATTCCAACATTTTTCTTTCATGAAAACTCCAAATTAAACTTAAATCCAATAACCCTAAATTAACCCTAACTTTCCAAAATTAGGGGGTTTACTTTAAACTTGAAATCAAGCTTGAATCAAGCTTAGAAAAGCTAATTAAACACTTAATCCTTCAAAATGAAACAACAAATAAATTTATATCCATAAACCCTAAACTTTAATCCTTCAATTCCATGAGCATAGATTAACCAATCCATAAAATTTTTATACCAAATGATAGAGAATTCAAAGAGGATCAACATTGCATTCCGTGACTAAACCCTAAATCCAAGCCATTTAGGGAAAATCAAAAATAGAATTCTTACCTTGGCCTCTTGGAACCTCATGTTGGCGAAGGAAGATGAGAAATTTTTTGTATTGTCTTTTACCTTTAATTATTGCCATTTGGCATTTTAAAATCCATAAATATTGAAAATATCCTCCAAATAGTGAAATGACCATTTTCCCCTCAAATCCAATGAATCCATAATGTACCACATGTCATCATCCTTCATCCAATGGCCTAGATTTAATCTTAAGTTAGTAGTTTACCAACTTTGCCCTTATAATTTTCTAAAATTACAATCTTGCTATTTTTCAGCCAACGGCTCATATTTAACATGGAAAATCAACTTAAATCCAAGGGTTCATATTCTTCCAACACAAAGGAAATATCTTAGACACGTAAAATGGCATAATTAACCTTGCCTTATCATCCTTCAAAATATTCTGGATATTCGATTCAATCCGATTATCTGAATATTTTTTGAACTTTATTACTATATAGCCATTAATACAAACTCCGTACGAAAAATTCGGATAACATGGAAACGTCATTCTTGGGGGTAAACTATTCATTTACGGGGTTAAAATACATAATTTTTGAAAATTACACTTTGGTCCCTAAACTTTTCTAAAGTTTATACTTTAGCCACAAAACTTTCAAAATTTGCATTTTGGTCATTAGCCAAAAATTAGGATATTACAAGGTTTACGATAATTGGGAGTTAGTTTGGTTGTTATAATGTTGTTTTGATTTGTAATCTGTTGTTTGATATGCACAGTGATTGTATTATGCACTGTGGTTGCTTTATGCCATGTTGGGGAAATTCGAGAAACCATTGCCTTATTATTATAGTCTAGAATGTTATGATTTTGAAATGGAAGTTTTAGATCATTGCTTGAAGCTGGCTTGACTATTTTTGTTTTGAATGATTATCATGCCTTAGATATATTTTAGCACGATGGGACTGAGGAGAGAGGTATGATCTGGTACGATTACTGTTGTCATTGGATAGGGAAACGAGGGGGATGTTGTACCTCCTGAGGGGTTGCTGCCGCCCCCACCTAATATACCTGCGAATGTGGAGCAAGTACCACCTGCGCCAGCTGGGCCAGGGATAGGTGACATGGCACCTCTGATTAAGGCCATGAATGGTGTATTCTAGGCAGCAGTTGCGGGTGTTCATGTGCCGACACCAGTGGTTGGGCAGGGTTTATTGTTAGAGCGTCTTCACAATCTAGGTGAAGTTAAGTTTCGTGGTCTACCACCCGAGGCTTCTAAGGATTGGTTGGCCAGTACTAAAAGAATATTGGGCCAGATGGGTTGTACGAATGCCCGTAAGCTGGGTTGTGTTGTGTCCCTATTATAGGGCGATGCATATACATGGTGGACTACCACGATATTTGGGATGGTAACCGAGGATGTAACCTGGGGGTTCTTTTGTAGTGCTTTCGGAAGAAGTACCTGGGAGTCCGGTATCAAGACAAGAGGAAACGTGAGTTTATGGCTTTGGTGTAGGGCAGTATGCCTGTATCTGAGTATGAGGTGCAATTTGTGAGGCTGAGTTGGTATGCACCTGAGTTAATCCCTGATGAGCGTAAGCGATGTGATCGTTTCCGCTATGGGCTCATGTAAGAGGTTAAGACATTCATGCTTGCTGCTGATTATACAGACTTTGATGTGTTGGTCATGCTAACCAAGGATATCGAGTAGAATCTTGGCCTGGCATATGGGTCTCAAGGCTTTAGCTCAGGCAAGAGAGCGGCGGATTCTAGTTTTAGTGGTGGTCAGACGAAGAGATACTGTAATAGGAGATTTTGCCCTGAGCTGAGGCGTGGTGGAGGTGCAGTTGGTCATGGTAGGGCACCCAGGCTAGAGCTCAATTTAACGTCTGTTGGGTTTCTAGATCGCGTTATCATTTGAGGAGAGATTGGCCACGTTTGGCCAGAGAGGGTCAGGCACATGCTGTTGTTGTGGCCAATGCTTGTTGGAGTTGTGGGTTTGGCGACCATCTGAGTCGTGATTGTCCCTTATTGGTTGGAGGTGGGCAGGGTGTTGCACATGTTGTTGCTTTGCACAGAGGACGTGGTCATGGTCGTGGGCCATTTCAGCGCAGAGATAGTGGGTAGAGGATTGTGGCTCATACTAGGGAGGTGCACTAGCTAGGTTGTATACGCATCGTGAGGGTCGCAAAGACACTAATGTAATTATATGTACATTCTCTCTACAGTCTTTGTCATTGTATTTGTTGGCTGATTCTGGTTCTACCCATTCACACAGCTTGAGTGAGCATGCAACGTTGCTTGATTTACTTATTGAAATTCTTAATGTGGGTGTTAGATTGACTAGTTCCCTTGGGGAGACAGTTGTGGTTAAGAGGTTGTATCGTAGATGTTCACTGATCGTTCAGGGACATGAGTTTGTTGTGGACTTGATAGAGTTGCTATTCCATGGCTTTGATGTTATCTTGGGCATGGATTAGTTGACCGAGCACAGGGCTGTGGTGGATTTTGAGACCAAACGGATATCCTTGAGGTTATCGAATGATTTTGAGGTTGTAGTTGTTGGTGAGAATGCTAAGTTCTTGTCTAATATTGTTCTAGCTTTGGAAGCGAGCCGAATGATGGATTCTGGATGTCAGGCTTTCTTGGCCTATGTTATGAATCCTAGATCGAAGGAGTTAAGGGTGCAAGATATTCGCACCGTATGTGAGTTTTTAGGTGTTTTTCCGAAAGAGTTGCTGGGGTTGCCACCAGACCGTAAGGTTGAGTTTGGCATTGAGATCTTTACGGATACGACACCAATGTCCATTTCTTCGTATCGTATGGCTCTGAAAGAATTGAGGAGTTGAAGATGTAACTGCATGATTTGCTCGATCGAGGTTTCATTAGACCTAGTATTTCACCGTGGGGTACACCGATGTTTGTGAAGAAGAATGATGTACGTTGCGGATGTGTATAGACTATCGATAATTAAATAAGTTGATGATAAAGAATAAGTATCCCTTGCTGCAGATAGATGATCTATTTGATCAATTCAGGGGTGCGTTGTTGTTTTCTAAGATAGATTTGAGGTTTGGGTACTATCAGTTGAAGGTGAAGGATGTGGATGTGCCCAAGATAGCTTTTTGTACGAGGTACGGGCATTATGAGTTTCTGGTGATGCTGTTTGGGTTGACCAATGCACCGGCTGCTTTCATGGACATGATGAATCGGGTGTTCCATGAGTTTTTGGATTAGTTTTTGGTTATGTTTATCGATGATATCCTTGTGTACTCTTGTACCGAGGAGGATTGTGATAGGCATTTACGAATTGTGCTTTAGACGCTGTTGGCCAACCAGTTGTATGCCAAGTTAAGCAAATATGAGTTTCGGCTTAGGGAGGTTGTTTTCCTTGGGCATGTTGTATCGGCCGAGGGAATTCGTGTTGATCCGCACAAAGTTGAGGTGGTGATGAGTTGGAAGGAGCCTAAATCTATGACAGAAGTTCAGAGTTTCCTTGGTTTGGTGGGTTATTATCGTAGGTTTGTTGAGGGGTTCTCCAGTTTGGCTGCTCCTCTAACCAACTTATTACAAAAGAATGTTCGCTTTGAGTGGTCAGAGGATAAGCAGCGGGTTTTTGAAAAATTGAAGGAAGCTTTGACGCAAGCTTCAGTCTTGGTTCAACTTGAATCAGTAAAAGAGTTTGTTGTTTATAATGATGCGTCCTACGTTGGGCTTGGTTGTGTGTTGATGCAAGAGGGTAAGGTAGTTGCGTATGCATCGAGACAGTTGAAGGTGCATGAACGTAATTACCCTACTCATGATCTTGAGTTTGCCATAGTTGTGTTTGCCTTGAAAATTTGGAGGCATTACCTTTATGGCGAGAAATGTGTTGTTTATACTAATCATAAAAGTCTGAAGTATCTGATGTCATAGAAGGAGTTGAATCTTAGGCAACATAAATGGTTGGAGTTGCTTAAAGATTATGAATTGACCATTGAGTATCATTTCAGCAAAGCTAACATTGTGGCGAATGCTTTGAGTAGGAAAGTTGCTGTGGAGTTAAGAGCTATGTTCGCTCGCTTGAGTGTGATGTGTGACGACTAGTTATTAGCTGAGTTGTAAGTGAAACCGTCCTTATCACAGTTGATTAAGGAGAGGCAACAACATGATGAGAGTTTGGTGCCGCATGTAAAGGATATCATGGAATGGAATCCTATGGATATTCATTTTAAAGGTCAGATTGTGGTACCCGAAGATGAGGAGTTGAGGCGTACCATTCAGATCGAAGCACATGCTAGTCCTTTTTCTATACATCCCGGTAGTACTAAGAGATATTGTGGCTTGAAGGAATAGTACTATTTGGTTGGCCTGAAGAAAGATGTGGCTAATTTTGTTTCTCGATGCATTGTGTGTTAGCGGGTGAAAGCTTAGCATTAGTTTCCTTCTGGTTTGTTGCAATCGTTGAGGATACCGGAATGGAAGTGGGAAAGAATCACCATGGATTTTTTTGTCCTGGTTACCTTTGACACCGACCAAAAAGGATTTTATTTGGGTGATTGTTGATCGGTTTACGAAGTGTGCATATTTTGTGCTAGTGCTTACAACGTATACCTTGGATAGGTTGGTCGATCTGTATATCTCTGAGATTCTACTTTTGCACAGGGTGCCTAAATCCATAGTTTCATATAGAGATCCGCATTTCACAATAAGGTTTTGGGTGTGCTTGCATCGTGCTCGGGGAACTCGGTTGAATTTTAGTACTTCTTATCATCTTTAGATGAATGGTCAGTCGGAGCGTGTGATTCAGATCTTGGAGGATATGTTGAGATATTGTATCATTGAGTTCCAGGGGACGTGGGAAAAGTAGTTGCCGTTGGTGGAGTTTTCTTATAATAACTGTTATCAGGCAAGTATACAGATGGCACCGTACGAGGCATTGTATGGTAGGAAGTGTCGTACGCCCGTGTGTTGGGCTGAGGTTGGGGAAAAGCATGTTTCCATGCATGATGTCTTGAAAGGCACGAATGAGAAAGTAAAATTGATATGTGAGCGCTTGAGAGAGGCTTCGGATCGTCAGAAATCCTACGCGAATTTGAAGCATAGAGATGTAGAGTATCATGTTGGTGACCGAGTGTTTTTGAAGGTATCGCCTTAGAAAAAAGTGATGCGTTTTGGGCGGAAAGGGAAGCTGAGCCCGAGGTTTATTAGACCATACGAGATTGTTGAGCGTGTGGATCATGTTGCTTACCGTTTGAGGTTACCGCCTGAGTTAGAAAGGATTCATGATGTGTTTCATGTTTCGATGTTGCGGAGGTATCGGTCGAATCCATCGCATGTTATGCCAGTAGAGGATATCGAGTTAAGATCAGATTTGTCTTATGATGAGGAACCGATGGAGATTCTTGACACCAGTAGTAAGGTTCTGTGTAGCAAGGCGGTTAATCTTATTAAGGTGTTGTGGAGGCACCGCAGTGTTGAGGAAGCCACGTGGGAACACAAGTCGGAGATGTTGGAACAGTTTCTGTACCTATTCCCTCTAGGTAAAATTTTGGGGATGAAATTTCTTAAGTGGGGGAGAGTTCTAACGCCCCAGTTTTGGGCCTAGCGATTTTGTGGCTTGTTAGACGATCCGGTAGACCATGTTAGGGATTCCAGTCAGATTTGAGAGTAAATATTTTTTGGTGAGATAAAAATATGGAAAATGGTTAAAAATCATATTTTAATATATGATTAATATTGGTGAAATCAATTTTGGAAAATGGGTTTTGGAAAGGTGACATTTTGGTTAGTGACCAAAATGTAATTTTTGAAAACTATTTTTAAAGGTGACTAAAATGAAAATGATCAAATTCCTAAAATCCTTAAGGAGCTATAGTACCATGTTTTGGCTGGTTTCTCCCTCCAATTTGGATATTTTAACATGTGTTTTAAAGATAATTAAAAGAGTTTTGGTATTAAAAAGTTAGTTATTGGATTAAAAGAAATTTGACGTAACTTTTCTCTCCACTTCTTTTCTGCCAAACACTCTTATTTTCATTAAAATCCAGAGGTGAGTGATCTTTTTACTTGTATTGATTTAAAATTGATTCTTTGACTTTGTTTTACAAAACACCGTGGAAATCTTGTGTTTTCCTAGCTTTAAACAATCAATTGAAGGGGAAATCACACAATAGAGGTAAGGTGCATGATCTCCTCTATTGAATGGTTCTTTATTGATACTCCCAACTATTTGACCCTTGATTTATAGTTTATAATCTGATTTTGTGTTTTTATATTTACTTAATTGGGTTCAATTGATGAAAAAGTGAAAGATCCGTATTGGATCTGTTTTCCAGCATTGAGGATTGATTTTATTCATATTTTGGATATATTATAATGTTGATAAGTTGTTTTTAACAATGGAATCCCGAAAATCTTGAATCCCTAGTTGTTAAGGTTGTTAGATTTGTGTTTTTGTGGAGTTGTGGTGACTGTGTGGTTGCTGAAAGTATTTGGATGGATTAATCCTATTTTTAAGTGTTAATTGATGATTATAGAAGTGTTAGATTGTTAGATTGTGACTGGTTGTGTTTGGAAATGATTAGATGATGATTGTGGTTGTTGTGGTTGGGTAATTGTGAGAGGATTGTGGAAGTTTGTGAGGATTTGTTGTTGCAGTGTTTTGAATGCATTGAGATGCACTAATCCTTTGCTACAATGTGTTTAAAACATGGGAGGTTGATCCGGAAGTGATCGGAGAAGCTTTGGAGGCTTTGGACACTTGATTTCGCGTCGACGAATCGAAGTTTCGCGTATCGGTGAGTGAGAACTTGGATTCCAGCTTTGGAATGTTTTAAAAATGGTTTATGGGAGTTTAAACTGAGCTTGAAACGCTGGTTTAAACTCGGAAGTAAGTATAACGTGGTTTTCTCTCTCGGTCGTGCTATTATGAAATGGTTTTATGCACTTGTTTTGATTTACATTGAACATACTGTTTAAGCATGTTATAAAGTATGTGAGATACTATTTTTGAGCATGAAATGCTGAAGCATGCACATGGTAAGTGATCCTTGTAAGCATATGGTTTATACTTGTGGTTAAAGCATGGTTTGTTGCTTTAGAAAATGGTTTAGTTTATTGCTTGTGAAAACAGTGAGGTTAATGGTAAATGGTGAATTATATTGGCAAGTGATGTGTTTTAAAAATTATTGTCGGATATAGTTGGTCGGCCATAGGATTGATAGTGCACTATAATAAATTGCCTTGGATGTTGAGGGGTTTTGATTTGGTGTACCGAAAACTCCATCCAAGTACCCTAACGGTCGATGGGTTATATGGTACTGTAAACTCCTGTTAGTGGGTTAAGCATCTAACCGATAAGTGGGGTTGGTGTCCCCATGGGTTGAAAGTGTACCTGGTTGTTAATGTACCATGATTGTGATTGTATCGCTATTCCGGTTGAGATGACTTGAAGTGTATCCAACACTTGTTTGAATTTCTGTATCTGATGAACTATTTTGGTAAAGGAACTTGGTTATGATCACTTGTAAGCCAATATAATTGTTGATGTATCATTGGAAGGTTTATGTTGTATAATGTGATCTATACATGTTTACTCTTTATGCTTTGCATATGGTTGTTATGCATGGGAAGGCTTAAATTGAGGTTGAGCAATAGGAGTTGCTGTTGATTAATGATACATGTTGCATATGGTTTAATATGCTGGTTTTTAAATATGTTAAGTGCATGGTTTTCAAGGCATGATAATGTTTTAAAAGATTATTGAATTGAGATTTCAACGTAATGTTGAGAAATGGTTTTAATGCATTGATGGTGTGTTGTTTCTGAGCACTCCTCACTAAGCCTAGTGTGCTTACGCTCTCTTTGTCCATCAATGCAGAGAATTAAAAGCTTTGAAGGCAGCGGGAAGCAAGGGATCACAACAAGACTTGGTAACCAAAATATGTTTTTGGTATAGACTTCAAGTAATAAGGGCAATGGGGGTTCTGTTGTTGTTTTGGGAGGTGTTCTGTTGAACTCCCTGTTTGAGCAAGTTTGTTTTGTTGCTCTTGGTTTGTAAATGGCCATTATTGAATGTTTGTGGTGATGGTTTCAAGTTTCATGCTTTGCTTGATTGGTTTTTTAGGAAGCATGCCTCTAGATTTACATTTGAAGTATGATGCCATGAATTAATGTTGAAATTAGGTTGTCTTGGTGTGGTTTGATCCTTGAATATGTTAGATGTGTGTTAGGGGCATGTTAGGATGTTTTGGAGTGGTCAAAAGCATGTTAAACCAGCAAAAATGGACATTATAGATCCAGGCATACGGTACGGGTGTCCCTATTTCAGTACGAGTAAGCCATTCTAGGCTTAGCATACCGGTACGTGGGCAACTGTTTCGGTATAAGCCTAGGTAATTTTGGCCAGTGTTTCGGTACTTAGGGAGGCATTTCGATGCGGTACGTTGTTTTCATGAAGGGCATTTCGATATGCGGGTGCGTTTCGAAACGAAAATTAGCTACTGGAATCTTGGATTTTGAAATTATGAAGGCGTATCAAAACACCCCTTGTCCGTACCGGTACGATGGCTGTTAAGTTGGTTTTTGGAATATTCTAAAGTTTTTGTTTTCTTTCATTTTGATCCCTAAGTGTTGTGGATGTAATTGAATGAGCATGAATGATCCTTTTGAGCTGATTTTTGGCATGAATGCTTGAAACCTGCTTAATTAAAGGTTGGTAATACAAAAATGGGCTTAATTTTCATAGTTTTCAGAATTTGTATTTTGATCCCTAAATTGAATTTGAGTTCAATTGGATGTCAATTCGACGTCCGATTGATTTGGGTTTCACCTGAGATCAGTATGAACATGTAGGATAATAATTATGCATCTAAACAAGATAAAAGAAAAAATGGACGTGTTTTGGGTTTTATCTTCACAGTTTAATTCGGTAAACCTAATATAGCTCGCTCAGTTCGGTTTTGCGACTAGGCAGGGTTGAAAGGGTAACATGCTATGTATCCAAGAAGTACAAAGATGTATCAAGATTTGAAGAAGGAATATTATCGGGTTGGTTTGAAGAATGATGTAGCAAATTCTGTTGCTCGGTGTATGGTATGTCAGCGTGTTAAGGCTGAGCATCAGTTTCCATCTGGATTGTTGCAACCGTTGAGGATGCTGGAATGGAAGTGGGGAGATGAACACCATGGATTTTGTAACCGAGCTGCCTTTGACACCGTAAAAAAAGAATTTTGTGTGGGTATTTGTAGATCAGTTTATGAAGTGTGCACATTTCCTGGCTGTGCATACAACGTACACATTGGATAAGTTGATAGATGTGTATATAGCGAAAATTGTAAGGTTACATGTGGTACCTAAGTCTATAGTATTGGATAGGGATCAATGCTTTATAGTGAGGTTTTAGAAGTGTTTGTATAGGGCCTTGGGTACACGATTGAATTTTAGTACTTCGTATAATCCTCAAACGGATGGTCAGTCTGAACGCGTTATCCAAGTATTAGAAGATATGTTGTGGTGTTGCGTCATTGATTTTCAAGGAAAGTGGGAGAAGCAACTACCGTTGGTAGAGTTTGCTTACAAAAATAGTTATCAGACGAGTATTCAAATGGCTTCGTATGAAGCTTTGTATGGTAGGAGGTGTCGTATGCTACTTAGTTGGGTTGAGGTAGGTGATAAGTATGTTTCTTTGCCTGATGTGTTAAAAGACACCAATGACAATCTAAAGCTTATCAGTGATTGGTTGAAAACGGCTTCGAATAGGCAGAATGTAACGCCCCGATTTTAGGGCTTAGCGGTTTGGTGGATTATTAGACGGTCCAGTGGACCAGAGTAGAGATTCGAGTCAGTTTCAGGATCGTTATTTTTGGTGTTGGAAAAATTGTGGAAAAATGTTTAAAAATCATTATTAATTATATATTTAATAATGGTGGAATCAATTTTGAAAAATGGGTTTTGGAAGATGGACATGTTAGTTAGTGACCAAAATGAAAGTTTTGAAAACTGTGATTTTCTAGTGACTAAAATGAAAAGGGTCAAATACTTAGAATCTTTAAGGAGCTATTTTACCATTTTGGTTTCTGATGATTTCTCCCTTGATTTGACTTATTTTAACATATGGTTTAATTAATAATTAAAGAGGATTTTGTTAAAAAGTTAGTTATCTTTTCCAAAACAAAAATCACGTAATTTTCTCTCAACTTTTTTCTCTCCATTCTCTCCTCAGCCAAACACTCAGTTTTTATCAAATTTCCAGAGGAGTGGTGGTTTCTAACTTGATTTTATTAAATCAACTTGTTTTATAAAGATTGTTTATACAAAATCTTACAATAATCTTGTATTTTCTTACTTTTCACAAACCAATTGAGGGAGAAACTTCACAATAGGGGTAAGGTTCAAGATCTCCTCTATTGTATGGTTCTTTATTGAAATTCCCAAGCATTTGATCCTTGTTTTTGTGTTTCTAATCTGGTTTTGATGATTTTCCAATGTTTAATTGAGTTATTTGGGAAAATGAGTGGATTCGCGAATTGGATCTGATTTCCAGTAAGTGAGGTTGCTTTAATTCATATTTTGGATGTTTAATAATGTTGATAAGTGGTTTTTATCAATGGAATCCCGAAACTTAAGAATCTTTATTTGTTTAGGTTGTTAGTTTTGAGGTTTTGTGGTGTTTATATGGTTGTAAGGTTGCTGGAGGTAGTAGGTTGTTTTGAATCTGTTTTTAGATGTGTTTTGATGATGAAAGTGATGTTAGATTGATAGATGTTGGTTGAGTTGTGAATCGAAGTGTTTTGGTTATGTTTTCGATTGTTGATGAGGGTTATTTGTGAAGGTTTTGTGGGAATCCGAGAAGGATTGTAGCTACTGTGTTTAGAATGCATTATGATGCAATAATCCTTTATTGTTTTGTGTTAAAAACAGGGGAGGCTGATCCGGAAGTGATTGGAGAAGCGTTGGAGGCTTCAGATTCTTGATTTCGCATCGGCAAATCGAGGTTTCGCGTATCGGTGAGTGAAAACGTGGTTTAAAGCGTTTTGCTATTTTAAGAACAGAGTGTGGGAGTTAAGGTAGATCTTGAAATGCTTACCTAGACTCGGAAGTAAGTATAAAGTGGTTTTACTCTCTCGATCGTGCTAGTTTGAAATGGTTTTATGCACTTGTATTGATTTACATGTTACCTACTGTTCAAGCATGTTTTGAAGTATTGGATATACTATTTTTAAGCATGTTTTGCTGAAGGATGCACATGGTAAGTGATCCTTGTAAGTATGATTTATACTTGTGTTTTAAAGCATGGTTGTTGCTTTGGATAAATGGCATGGTTTAATGCTTGTTAAAAAGTGAGGTAAATGTTAATCGGTTAATTATATTGGCAAGTGATGTGGTTTTAAAATTGTTATCAGATATAGTTGGCCGGCCACATGATTGAGTGCACTGTAAATAAGTCGCCTTAGATGTTGAGGGGTTTATATTATGTACTGAATACTCCATCCAAGTACCCTAACGGTAAAGGGGTTTAACGGTACCGAATACTCTCGTTAGTGGGTTAAGCATCTAACTGATGAGAGGGATTGGTATCCCTGTGGGTTGAGATTGTACCCGGTTGTTATTGTACCTGGTTGTTATTGTGCCGCGATTGTGATTGTATCGCTATTCCGGTTGAGATGGCTTGAAGTGTTGGGTTAACACTTGTTGAATCCGTGTATCCTTTTGTTATTGGACTGATTAAATGATCACTTGAAAGCCAATACAATTGTTAATGTATCATTGAAATGCATAATGTTGTATAATGTGATTTATACATGTTTCTCTTTAAGCTTTTCATTTGGTAGTAATGCATGGGAAGGCTTAAGTGGAGGGTTAGCAATGTAACTTGTTGTTGGTTAATGATACATGTAGCATATGTTTAGTATGTTGTTTTTCAATGACGTAAAGTGCATGTTTTTAAAGAGGCATGATGATGTTTTAAAGAATAATGTTATGTAAATGTTTTCAACGCATTGATGGTGTTTGTTTTGAGCACTCCTCACTAGGCCTTGTGTGCTTACGCTCTCATTTTCCATCAATGCAGATAAATGAGATCTTGGAAGGCAGCTAGAAGCAAAGGGATCTTGGCAAGACTTGTTACCAAAGTATGTTTTGGTTTAGACTATAATGAATAATGGCAATGGGGTACTTGTTGAGTTTTGGGAGATGTTTTGTGAAACTCCCTGTTTGAGCATGTTTCTTTAATTGCTCTTGGATTGTAATTGGCCTTTAAGGATTGTTTTTGATGATGGTTTACCTTTTTTATATGTTGGTTGGATGCAAATAGGAAGCATGCCGATAGATTTCATCTTTGATGCATAAGTTCTCGTTGTGTTGCTAGATAGGTGATGCTAGTTGGCATGAGATATGTTTGACATGTTAGTACTGTGATTAAAGCATGTTGGAGTGGTTTGAGTATGCCTTTAAAGTGAGAAATCAGCAAAATGTGACAATACAGGTCCATGCGTATCGATATGCGAGGGACCGTATCGGTACGACTAGGCGTTTTTTGGCTTGAGGGATCGGTATAGTTCAAGGGTGTTTCGATACACCAAGGCTATTTTGGCCTTAGTGTATCGGTACGACAAGGGGCGTTTTGGTATACTTTTTAGTCACTGGATTATACTTTTTCAACACGAGCCCACGTACCGAAACGCATATGAGACTGTATCGGTACGGTTGTTAAAGATTCAAAAGTTTGGTAAGTTGGTTGGATGTATCGGAATGACTTGGTAGTGTATCGAAACAGGGTATTTCTAACTGTATCGATACAATTGCATGAGCTTGAATGATCAGATTGAGATGAAATTTTGAGATAAATGTTCAGAACCTGACTAATTAAAGATTGGTAATTTAAAAGTGGGCTTAAATCTCGCAATTTTCTGTATTTGCAATTTGGTTCCCAAGGTGTGAATATGATCAATTGGATGTCAAGTTGATGCCCAATTGTGTTGGGGTTACACCTGATGCTTGCATGTACACGTAGGGTTAATAATTGGCGTCTATATAAGATAAAACGAAAAAAATGGACCGAGTTTCGTTGTATCTCTCCAGTTTGCTTTGGCAAACCTAATGTAGCTTTCTCGGTTCGGTCTGGCGGCTAGGCTGGGTCAAAGGGGTTACATTTGGTGGTATTAGAGCCAGGTTTGGTGTACGCTGGTTGACATGCACGGTGATTGATTTATGAATGTTGATTGTTGTATGCTATGTTGGGGATGTTTTGGGGTAACCATTGCCTTATTATTATAGTCTGGAAAGTTTTGATTTTTAAAATGGAATGTCTTGGATCCTTGCTTGAGGATGGCCTGACTATTTTGTTTTGAAATGATTATCATGCCCTAGATATATTTTTTTACGATAGGACCGAGGAGAGATTTGCGATCTAGCGCGATTGCTGTTGTCGCTGGGCAAGATGATGAAGGAGAAGTTGAACCTCTTGGAGGGTTGCCACCGCCCCCACCTAATTCACCTAAGGCAGTGGAGCAATACCACCTGCGCCAGCTGGGCTAGGGGTAAGTGATATGGCACCGCTGATTCAGGCCATGACCGGTGCGTTCCAGGCAGCAGTTGTGGGTGTTCGTGTGCCAGCACCACTGGTTGATGGGCAAGGTTTGCTGCTTGAGCGTCTTTGTAGTTTGGGCGGAGTTGAGTTTCGAGGGTTGTCGCCTGAGGCTTCTGAGGGATGTTTGGCGAGTACTGAGAGGATATTGGGCCAGATAGGGTGCACTGATGCACGTAAGTTGGGTTGTGTTGTTTCCCTGCTGCAGGGTGATGCTTATACATGTGGACTACCACGATATCCAGTATGGCGACGGATGATGTGACCTGGGAGTTCTTCTGTGAAGCATTCCAGAAAAAGTTTTTGGGAGCTCGATATCAGGACAAGAAGAAGTGTGAGTTTATGGCTTTGGTGCAGGGCAGTATGTCTGTTGTATAGTACAAGGTGCAGTTCGTAAGGCTGAGTCGGTATGCACCTGAGTTGGTTCCTGACGAGCATACTCGATATGATCATTTCCGCTATAGGCTTGTGCAGGATGTTAAGACATACATTCTTGCTGCTGATTATACCGATTTTGATGTGTTGGTTTCGCGAGCCAAGGCTGTGGAGCAGAATTTGGGTTTGGCTTCTGGATCGCGAGGTTCTAGCTTGGGTAAGAGAGCTGCAGGTTTGGGTTATAGCGGTGGTCAGGCCAAGAGACACCGTGACAGGAGGTTTCGCCCGGAATCGAGGCATGGTGGAGGTGCGGGTGGACGTGGAGTCTAGGGGCAGGGAGCCCAGGCTAGAGCACCGTTTAGCACATGTTGGGTTTGTGGATCTCGAGATCATTTGAGGCGAGATTGCCCACGTTTGGCCAGGGAGGGTCAGGCACCTGCACTTGTGGTGACTAATGCTTGTTGGAGTTGTGGGTCAAGTGACCATCAAAGGCGTGATTGTACTTTATTGGTTCGAGGTGGGCAGGGTGATGCACTTGTTGTTGCTTCGCAATGTGTTCGTGGTCATGGTCGTGGACCGTTTCAACGTTGAGACGGTAGACAGAGGACTGTAGCTCATACTATTACTATCCAGCCTGAGGGAGGTGGACCGGCTAGGGTGGATGCGCATCGTGAGGGTCGCAATGACACTAATGTGATTGCAGGTACTTTTACCCTACAATATTTTTCGTTGTATTTGTTGGTTGATTCTGGTTCTACTCATTCATACATTTTGAGTGAGCATGTTGAGCTGCTTGATATATCTGTTGAAATTCTTAATGTGTGTGTTAGAGTAACTAGTTCTCTTGGGGAGACAGTCATGGTTAGGAGGTTGTATCGTAGGTGTCCGTTGATGGTTCAGGGACTTGTGTTTGCCGTGGACTTGATGGAGTTACCATTCTATGGTTTTGATGTGATTTTGGGTATGGATTGGTTGACCGAACATCGGGCTATGGTGGATTTTGAGACCAAATGGATATCTTTAAGGTTGTCGGATGATTATGAGGTGGTGGTTGTTGGCGAGAATGCCAAGTTTTTTGTCTAATGTTGTTTCGGTTTTGGAAGCAAGACTAATATTGGATTCGGAATGTCAGGCTTATTTGGCCTCTGTTATGAATCTTGGATTAGAGGAGTTGAGGTGCAGGATGTTCGCACCGTATGTGAGTTTCCGGGTGTTTTTTGAAAAAATTACCAGGGTTGTCACCTGACCGTGAGGTAGAGTTTGGCATCGAGGTCTTTGCAGGTATGGTACCGGTGTCTATTGCTCTGTACCGCATTGCTCTAAAGGAGCTGAAAACACAGTTGCAAAAGTTGCTTGATCGTGGGTTCATTAGACCCAGTATTTCACTGTGAGGAGCGCTGGTGTTATTTGTTAAGAAGAAAGATGGTACGTTACGGATGTGTATAGATTATCGGCAGCTGAATAAGTTGACAATAAAGAACAAGTAACCCTTACCGCGGATAGATGACCTATTTGATCAATTTAAGGGAGCCTCAGCATTTTCCAAGATAGATTTGAGGTCAGGGTACTACCAGTTAAAGGTGAAGGAGGTGGATGTGCTCAAAACAGCCTTTCATACGAGGTACGGGCATTATGAGTTTCTTGTAATGCCGTTTGGTTTGACCAATGCTCTAGCTGCTTTTTAGACATGATGAACTGTGTGTTTCATGAGTTTTTGGATCAGTTTGTGGTTGTGTTCATCGATGATATCCTTGTGTACTCTCGTACCGAGGAGGATCATGATAGACATTTGAGAATTGTGCTCCAGACGTTGTTGGCTAATCAGCTTTATACCAAGTTAAGCAAATATGAGTTATGGCTCAAGGAAGTTGTGTTTCTCAGACATGTGGTGTCGGCCGAAGGAATCAGTGCTGATCCGCATTAGGTTGAGCTGTAATGAGTTGGAAGGAGCCTAAGTTTGTGCGGAGGTTTGGAGTTTCCTTGGTTTGGCGGCTTACTATCAGAGGTTTGTGGAAGGGTTCTCCAGTTTGGCGGCCCCGTTAACAAATTTGTTGTAGAAGAATGTTCGGTTTGAGTGGACGGAGGATAGACGACAAGCTTTTGAGAGGTTGAAGGAAGCTTTGACGCGAGCTCCGGTCTTGGTTCAACCAGAATCAGAAAGGAGTTTATTGTATATAGTGATGCGTCGTATGTTGGGCTTGGTTGTGTGTTGATGCAGGAGGGTAAGGTGGTGGTGTATGCATCTAGGCAGTTGAAGGTGCATGAGCGTAACTACCCTACTCATGATCTTGAGCTTGCAGCGATTGTGTTTGCCTTGAAGATCTGGAGGCATTATCTCTATGGTGAGAAATTTGTAGTTTATACAGATCATAAGAGTTTGAAATATCTAATGTCACTAAAGGAGCTGAATCTTAGGCAACGCAGATAGGTGGAGTTGCTCAAGGATTATGATCTGACTACTGAGTATCATCCGGGGAAAGCCAATGTTGTAGCGGATGCTTTGAGCAGGAAAGCGACTGTGGAGTTGAGAGCCATGTTTGCTCTATTGAGTGTGACGAATGACAGAGGTTTGTTGGCTGAGTTACAAGTGAAGTTGTCCTTATCGCTGATGATTAAGGAGAAACAACCATATGATGGGAGTTTGGTATCTCATGTGGAAGATATCAGGGATGGAAATCCTACGGATTTTCATTTCAACGATGATGGAGTGTTATGTTTCAAAGGTCGAATAGTGGTGCCTGAGGATGAAGAGTTGAGGCGTACTATTTTGACTGAGGTGTATGCTAGTCCTTTTGCGATGCATCCTGGTAGTACTAAAATGTATTAGGGGTTGAAGGAGGAGTACTATTGGCTATGGCTAAAGAGAGATGTGGCTGATTTCGTTACTCGGTGTATGGTTTGTCAGCGGGTAAAGGTTGAGCACCATTTTTCTTTCGGGTTGCTGCAACCGTTGAGGATACCAGAATGGAAGTGGGAAAGAGTCACCATGGATTTTGTGTCTGGGCTACCTTTGACACCGACCAAAATAGATTCCATCTAGGTGATTGTGGATCGGTTTTACGAAGTGTGCGCATTTTGTGCATGTGCATACTACTTATACTTGGATAGATTGGCTGAGTTGTATATCTCTGAAATAGTGCGTTTGCACGGGGTGCCCAAATCTATAGTTTCAAATAGGGATCTGCGGTTCACTGCAAGGTTTTGGGTGAGTTTACATCGTGCTTTGGGAACCCAGTTGAGTTTCAGTACCTCGTACCACCCTCAGTCGGATGGTCAGTCGGACGCGTGATTCAGGTTCTCGATGATATGCTAAGGTGTTGTGTTATTGAGTATCAGGGAACGTGGGAGAAGCAATTGCCGTTAGTGGAGTTTGCTTACAATAACAGTTATCAGGCTAGCATCCAAATGGCACCCTATGAGGTGTTGTATGGTAGGAAGTGTCGAACGCATGTGTGTTGGGCAGAAGCGGGGGAAAAGCTTGTGTCTTTGCCGAACGTTATGAAAGGTACAACCGAAAAAGTAAAGTTGATATGCGAGCGCTTGAAAGCAACCGCTGATTGCCGAAAATCCTATGTGGATTTGAAGCGTAGGGATATAGAGTATGTTGTGGGTGATAAAGTGTTTTTGAAGGTGTCGCCCTAGAAGAAGGTGTTGCGTTTTGGGCGGAAAGGGAAGCTTAGCCCGAGGTTCATTGGACCATACGAGGTGGTCGAGCGTGTGGGTCCTGTTGCATACCGTTTGAGATTACCTCTAGAGTTGGGAAATATTCATGATGTGTTCCACGTTTCGGTGTTGCGGAGGTATAGGTCGGATCCATCGCATGTAATGCCAGTGGAGGAGATCGAGTTAAGACTAGACCTATTTTATGATGAGGAACCATTAGAGATTCTTGATACCAGTAATAAGGTGCTCCATGCCAAAACAGTTGAGCTGGTCAAGGTGTTGTGGAAGCACCGTGGTGTTGAGGAGGAGAGTTGTAACGCCCCAATTTTAGGGCTTAGCAGTTTGGTTGATTATTAGACGGTCCGGTGGACCGAAGTAGAGATTCGAGTCGGTTTCGGGATCGTATATTTATGGTGTTGGAAAATTTGTGGAAAATGTTTAAAAATCATTATTAATTATATATTTAATAATGGTGGAATCAATTTTGAAAAACGGGTTTGGAAGATGGACATTTTGGTTAGTGACCAAAATGAAAGTTTTGAAAACTGTGATTTTCTAGTGACTAAAATGAAAAGGGTCAAATACTTAGAATCTTTAAGGAGCTATTTTACCATTTGGTTTCTGATGATTTCTCCCTTGATTTGACTTATTTTAACATGTGGTTTAATTAATAATTAAAGAGGATTTTGTTAAAAAATTAGTTATCTTTTCCAAAACAAAAATCACGTCGTTTTCTCTCAACTTTTTTCTCTCCATTCTCTCATCAGCCAAACACTCTGTTTTCATCAAATTTCCAGATGTGAGGTGGTTTTTAACTTGATTTTATTAAATCATATTGTTTTATAAAGATTGTTTATACAAAATCTTACAATAATCTTGTGTTTTCTTAGTTTTTCACAAACTAATTGAGGGAGAAACTTCACAATAGGGGTAAGGTCCGAGATCTCCTCTATTGTATGGTTCTTTATTGAAATTCCCAAGCATTTGATCCTTGTTTTTGTGTTTCTAATCTGGATTTGATTATTTTCCAATGTTTAATTGAGTTATATGGGAAAAATGAGTTGATTCGCGAATTGGATCTGATTTCCACTAAGTGAAATTGCTTTGATTCATATTTTGGATGTTTAATAATGTTGATAAGTGATTTTTATCAATGGAATCCCGAAACTTAAGAATCTCTATTTGTTTAGGTTTTTAGTTTTGAGGTTTTGTGGTGTTTATATGGTTGTAAGGTTGCTGGAGGTAGTAGGTTGTTTTGAATCTGTTTTTAGATGTGTTTTGATGATGAAAGTGATGTTAGATTGATAGATGTTGGCTGGGTTGTGAATCGAAGTGCTTTGGTTATGTTTTCGGTTGTTGAGGAGGCTTATTTGCGAAGGTTTTATGGGAATCCGAGAAGGATTGTAGCTGCTGTGTTTATAATGCATTATGATGCATTAATCCTCTATCGTTTTGTGGTAAAAATAGGGGAGGTTGACCCAGAAGTGATTGGAGAAGCATTGGAGGCTTCGGATTCTTGATTTTGCGTCAGCAAATTGAGGTTTCGCGTATCAGTGAGTGAAAACGTGGTTTAAAGCATTTTGCTGTTTTAAGAACAGAGTGTGGGAGTTAAGGTGGAGCTTGAAATGCTTACCTAGACTAGGAAGTAAGTATAAAGTGGTTTTACTCTCTCGGTCGTGCTAGTTTGAAATGGTTTTATGCACTTGTTTTGATTTACATGTTACCTACTGATCAAGCATGTTTTGAAGCATTGGATATACTGTTTTTAAGCATGTTTTGCTGAAGGATGCACATAGTATGTGATCCTTGTAAGTATGATTTATACTTGTGTTTTAAAGCATAGTTGTTGCTTTGGATAAATGGCATGGTTTAATGCTTGTTAAAACAATGAGGTAAATGTTAATTGCTTAATTATATTGGCAAGTGATGTGGTTTTAAAATTATTATCGGATATAGTTGGCCATAGGATTTGAATGCACTGTAAATAAGTCGCCTTGGATGTTGAGGGGTTTATATTGTGTACCGAATACTCTATCCATGTACCCTAACGGTAGAGGGGTTTAACGGTATCGACTACTCCCGTTAGTGGGTTAAGCATCTAACCGATGAGAGGGATTGGTATCCCTGTGGGTTGAGATTGTACCCGATGGTTATTGTACCGCGATTGTGATTGTATCGCTATTCCATTTGAGATGGCTTGAAGTGTTGGGTTAACACTTGTTGAATTTGTGTATCCGATGAACCCTTTTGTTATTGGACTGGTTAAATCATCACTTGAAAGCCAATACAATTGTTAATGTATCATTGAAATGCTTTATGTTGTATAATGTGATTTATACATGTTTCTCCTTAAGCTTTTCATTTGGTAGTAATGCATGGGAAGGCTTAAGTGGAGGGTTAGCAATGTAACTTGCTGTTGGTTAATAATACATGTAGCATATGTTTAGTATGCTGGTTTTTAATGACGTAAAGTGCATGTTTTTAAAGAGGTATGATGATGTTTTAAAGAATGGTGTTATGTAAATGGTTTTAAACGCATTGATGGTGTTTGTTTTGAGCACTCCTCACTAAGACTTATGTTCTTACGCTCTCGTTGTCCATCAATGCAAATAATTGAGGTCTTGGAAGGCAGCTAGAAGCAAGAGGATCTTGGCAAGACTTGTTACCAAAGTATGTTTTGGTTTAGACTATAATGAATAATGGCAATGGGGTACTTGTTGTGTTTTGGGAGATGTTTTGTAAAACTCCTTGTTTGAGCATGTTTCTTTAATTGCTCTTGGATTGAAATGGCCTTTAAGGATTGTTTTTGATGATGGTTTACCTTTTTGATATGTTGGTTGGATGCAAATAGGAAGCATGCCTATAGATTTCCTCTTTGATACATAAGTTCTCATTGTGTTGCTAGATAGGTGATGCTAGTTGGCATGAGATATGTTTAACATGTTAGTACTGTGTTTAAAGCATGTTGGAGTGGTTTAAGTATGCTTTTGAAGTAAGAAATCAGCACAATGTGACAATACAGGTCCAGGCGTATCGATACGCGGGGGCCCATATCGGTCCAGCTAGGCGTTTTCTGGCTTGAGAGATCGGTACTGTTCAAGGGTGTTTCGATACACCAAGGCTATTTTGGCCTCAGTGTATAGGTACAGTAAGGGGTGTTTCGGTACGCTTTTTAGTCACTGGATTCTACTTTTTCAACACGAGCCCGCGTACCGAAACACATAAGAGACCGCATCGGTACGGTTGTCAAAGATTCAAAAGTTCAGTATGTTGGTTGGACGTATCAGAACGACTTGGTAGTGTATCAAAACGGGGTATTTCTAACTGTATCGATATGGGCTCACCCGTATCGGTACGGATAACCGTTTTCTGTTAATGTTAGCTTGCCAGTTTTGCTATCTTTTCATTCTAGTCCCTGATCTTGTCAATGCAATTGTATGAGCTTGAATGATCAGATTGAGATGAAATTTTGAGATGAATGTTCAGAACCTGACTAATTAAAGATTGGTAATTTAAAAGTGGGCTTAAACCTCGTAATTTTATGTATTTGCAATTTGGTCCCCAAGGTGCGAATGTGATCAATTGGATGTCAAGTTGATGCCTGATTGTGTTATGGTTACACCTGATGCTTGCATATACACGTGGGGTTAATAATTTGCATCTAGATAAGATAAAAAGAAAAAAATGGACTGGGTTTTGTTGTATCTCTCCGGTTTGCTTCGGCAAACCTAATGTAGCTTTCTCAGTTCGATCTAGCGGCTAGGCCGGGTCAAGGGGGTTACACAGAAATCCTATGGTAATTTGAAGCGTAGGGAGATTGAGTTTGCGGTTGGTGATAAGGTGTTTCTAAAGGTTTCGCCTTGGAAAAAGGTGATGAGGTTTGGATGTAAGTACAAGTTGAGTCCGAGGTTCATTGGGCCTTATGAGGTGCTAGAGCGTATTGGTCCAGTTGCTTATAAACTAAGGTTACCCGTAGAGTTGGAAAGGTTATATGATGTTTTCTATGTATCGATGCTTCAGAGGTACAGATCGGGCCCATCACTTGTAATGTCTGTCAAAGAGATTGAGTTATGTTTAGACTTGACCTATGATTAGAAACCAATGAAAATCATGGATTCTAGCAGCAAGGTTCTTTGGGGGAAACTATTGAGTTGGTGAAGGTGTTGTGGCGACATCGGGGTGTAGAGGAAGCCACGTGGGAGAGTAAGGAGGACATGAAGAGCAATTCCCTTACCTTTTTCCGTCGGGTAAATTTCGAGGACGAAATTTCTTAAATGTGAAAGAGTTGTATCGCCCCGAATTTGGGCCTAGAAGTTAGCTAGATATATTAGACAGTTTGGGTGAGCCGGATTAGGATGTTCGAACTAGTTTTGGGGATTAATTCACAATAAATGTTTTAGTGTGAGTTAAAAATATGGATAAATATTAGAAAATGTTTAATTAATATATTGAGGGTTTGGTAAATTCAATTTAATGAAATAATTTCGAATTAAATGACATTTTGGTTTGGTGACTAAAATGTAAAGTTTTCAAAACTGTTTTGGTGACTAAATTGTAAAAGGGTCAAAGCTTAGAATCTTTAAGGAGCTAATTTACCAATGTTTTTAATCAGACTTTCCCCTTAATTTAGGCTATTTTTAAATAGTTTTAAAATTTTTATTAAATAAAAATAAAATAGATTTTGTTAAAAAGATTTTTAAACGATGATTTACTTTTGCTCTCAATTTTTCTCTCAATTTTCCCAGCAGCCAAACTATCTCTCTTGCTCTAAAATGATCATGAATTAACTCTTCTTGATCTCATTTTGATTTCTCAATTGATTTCTTTGATTTCTACATCAAATATTACTTGTTTTCTTGGACATTTCACACAAATCATGCTAATTAAGGGAGAAGCCAACCATTAGATGTGATTTTCGTTTTTCTCCTCTAATCAAAGGTTCTTTACTAAAATTCCTAGGTTCTGTAAAGATTTACAAGGATCTCTGGGAACTTTATTGGTGGTTAGGCATGAAACAAGCCATAGTTGATTTCGTCTCCAAGTGCCTTGCATGCCAGCTTGTTAAGGCTAAGCACCGTGTTCCTACCAGTTTACTGCTACCTATTGATCTACCACAGTGGAAATAGGAGGGAATTACTATATACTTTTTTAGTGGTTTGCCTCTAACTCCTGCTAAATGTGATGTTATTTGGGTCATTGTAGATCATTTTACCTAGTCAACACCAATTAGAATATACTACGGTCTTCCTAAATTAGCTAACTTGTACATCAAGGAAGCTATCCGACTCTACAGAATACCAAAATCTATTATCTCTAATCGGGATCCCCGATTTGTATCTCGATTTTAGAAATCATTGCAAGGAGCTCTGGGTACTAGAGTTAATCTGAGTACCGTTTTTCACCCCCAGTCTGACGGCTAGTCGAAAAGCGAAATTCAGGTAATCATCGAAAACTCCTCCCATTGAATCATTGAAAATCATGTATCGTTATTGAACTCTTCCGTATATATTCTGGAAGACATGATACGCGCATGCATTATTATTTTAGGGGATCTTGGGAGAAATCCCTACCTCTTATCGAGTTTGCCTACAGCAATAATTATCAAGCTTCCATTAAAATGGCCCCATATGAGGAGTTGTATGGCAGACATTGCAGAACTCCATTGTGTTGGTCTGAACTCGGTGAAGGCAAGATGTTGGGCCATGACTTACTTCGGGAAATTGAAGAACATGTTACTATCATCTATGACCATTTGAAATTCTTCTTTGACCGACAAAAGGCCTATGCTGATCTCGAGCAAAGGGATATACAATATAAGGTTGGTGAGAGAGCCTTCCTCAAGGTTTCACTGTGGAAGAAAGTTCTAAGGTTTGGCAAAAAGGGAAAGCTATGTCCCCGAATTATTGGACCATTTGAGGTTGTTGAGGAAGTTAGCCTTGTGGCCTATCGGTTATCGTTACCCTCATAACTGAGTAAGATGCATTATGTATTCTATGTATCGATGCTTCAAAAGTATCGCTACGACCCTTCGTATATTATCAAGCCAGAGTCTATAGAGATTCAACCTAATTTAACCTATGAAGAGGAACTAATTCAGATTCTTGCAAAAGAAGTTAACAGACTTCGCAACAAATCTTTTCCATCGGTCAAAGTGCTCTAGAGAAGCCACACTGTTAAGGAAGCAACCTGGAAATCGGAGGAAACAATGAAGAAGCAATACCCTCATCTCTTCGATTTAGGTAAAATTCGAAGATGAATTTTCTTTAGGGGAGAATTGTAACACCCTGAAAATCGGTCTAGTCAGAATTGGGTTCGGGCGATCGAAAACCCTACACCGAAAGGTCCAAATATTGCATTAACTTTTACCATGTGCTTAATTACATTGACATTAAACTCTAATTGAGTCAATTTATTGATTAAGGACCATATTTAATTTATCAAAAAACTGTTTAGCGACTAAATTAGAAAAATTGAAAGTTTGGGGGCTAAAATGTAAAATTTGAAAAGTTAAAGGACTAATTCTTAATTTCCCCATTTTAAGGGTGAGTCACCTAGTAGTTTAGGAAGTTCACGTGATGTGATTCATCTTTAATTAAAAAGATGGCAACCTTTTTGGTCGAGAATTGCTTGGTAATTAAAAAAGTTATAAATTAATTAAGTTTCTTCCCATTGAAGGAAACCTTCTTATTGGTTTGTTGAAATGAGATAGGTAGTGAAAGATGACAATTGATATAGACTATCAAAGAGCCTTAAATTCTAAAAAGAGAAAAAAATAACATTTGCTAACTTTTCCCAAACTCACCTAGTTCATTAACATCTCCTAACCTCATCATCTTCTTCCTCCAAGCAACCACCTCCCCACCTTTAAGCTAGCACCTCCATTGTCAAGTTTTGCAAAGCTTGATTTTTCTTTAATCCATTGATTCCATTGTGCATCAATTTGGTAAGATAAAGCCCTCAAACGATTGACTGATTCCATAGATAATTTATGTTTAATTACAAGTTGAAGCTATCGAACATAATAGCTAGGCCCATGTCTCCTAAACTCAAATCCATGGAAGACTTAATAGCAAAATAGCTATTTTAAGTCTTAATATTGATATCAATATTGTTGTGTTGATTTTAACACTTCCTCTTGTCTTTACCTAGCTCAAGAGTTGGAGAAGAAATGACCATCATCTCCATCTAAAGCCAGGAACAAGGGAGTGGCAATCCGAGAGCCGTAAGAGCTTTAAAAAGCAAGGTGATTGTAGTCGGAGTCTTGAGAATAGGCTAGGTGCCTTTCCTAATTTTATTGACATTGAATATTTCATAGCTAACATTGTGTCTAATAATCTTTTTAGAGATTATATTGGTAAGCATCGGTAAGTTATTGCACTGAAATATTGTTCATTGAAACATTACTATTGTCATTGACATCATTGAAGTATTGAAATATAGAAACATCGATCATCGGATATCGATATTGTCATTTTCATAGCCATTTATAATGATATTGTCATTGTCATTGACGTCATAGACACAATTGATATATGTCCAATATGTTATTGAATATGGTTTTAGCATTGATATTGTCATAGCATTGATATTGCCATAGCATTGGTAGTGCCAAAGCATTGGTATTGCCATAGCATTGATATTGCCATAACATTGTTGTTGCCATAGCATTGTAGTGCCATTGCATTGATATTTCCATGGCATTGATATTGTCATAGCATTGACATTGTCATAGCATGATTTAAATTTCATAACATCGTTCTTGCCACTGTTTATGACTACCTCACTAGGCAAAGTATGCCTAATGCATTTCATCTCATGCATTTCAGGTTCAGGAAGATTTTTGCAAGAGATATGGAAGTTAAAGGTTTTTGGCAAGTCACAACGGTACCTAGAGTAATGTTTATCGTCCCTACAAACTCCTAGTATGGTGGCATGATAGTTTGTTAAGTCACTTTTGGCCATTTTGTAGGGATTAATTGAAGGGGTAAATGACCTCCGATTGGCATAAAAATTTATACATACACTGTTTATTGATTAAATTTCATATGGGTAAGTTTAATTTTGGGAGAGAACCTCTAAGTTACTAAAATTATATATTAGTCCCTAAAACTTATAAAAGTTTAAAATTGGTCCTAAATTGATGATTGTAGTCTTGTAGCGAATCACCGCTCCACTGTATGGATTTAGTAGTGTATAGAGACACCAAAATGAATATCGTATTGCTTTTGTCTCACTAAGTTAATGAATAATGATTAAAACATTGTACCGATCACCTTATTTAACTTCGATAACATACTCTGACCCGACTCTCAATTAGGCTGGGAAGGGGGTGTTACATACTGGTACGAGTCGTCTCGTACTGGTACCTAGGGGTTTAAAATACTAACCCGACCTAGAAACCTAATTGAAACCGACCCGATTTTGAAATAGTTGTGACCCGAACTCAACCGAGTTTGACATGATGTTAACCTAAATCTAAGTTGGACCCGACAATTTTGGATCCGAACCTGACCTGTACCTGACCTGAGAATGACCCAAACCTAAATTGAACCCGATAATTTGATAACTGAACCTGACCTGCACCCGACCTGACATGAACTCGAACTTGAAATTAACCTAAAACTATTTGATAAAACCCAACTTAAAACAACTCGAGATCCGATTTGACCTGACCTATAATTGACCCAGCTTACAACAGACCCGACCTGTTACAAACTCGACCTAATATCATCACAATTATCCAAGGAACAACATGCAAAGTTAAACAAAATAACTAGAACATATAAAACTAAATCAAAAGACCAACAAATAAATTCAAAACATCAAACAAGAAAACCATTAAGGAGCAAACAATCTAAAACATTAGTGAACAAACATTATCAATAAATATTAAACTAAATATATATAAAAAGAGCACATACTAAACTATTAACAATTAAACCATAAGTGCTTCTTCTACTAAATCAAAAATTGAAGAATCTTTAACCACACGAAGATACTCTTCATCCCTTTCATCTAGTTCAAAATCATACAACCAATTATGATGATGTTAAGTACATTAAGCAGAACTTCCACTATGGAAGGTTTGGTTTGCAAGAAAATCAGAAAATAGGTTTAAATACTGCGTTCTTGCACTGTGGGAGAGGGTGGCTGTAAAAAGAAATTGAGAAAGGAAAAGAGTGTTGTGTTTGGTAAAATATAATTATATATACTCATTGAATTAAAATTTTAAATTTTAATTTTTTTAAAAGATTATTCAGATATATAATTTTTAAAGATTTGTAATGTTATTTAATAATTTTTAAAGATTATTTATATATATACTCATTGAAATAAGATTTTAAAATGTAAAACTTTTAAAGATTTTTCATATAATTTTTAAATATTGGTATGTTATTTAATATTTTTTAAAGATTATTCATACAATTTTTATTTTTTAAAAATTTTAATAGAAATATATATTCATTGTATTGAGATTTTAAATTTTTAAAGATTATATAATTTTTAATGTTATTTAATAATTTTTAAAGATTTTTAATGTTATTTAATAATTTTTAAAGATTATTCATATATATACTCATTGATTTAAGATTTTAAATTTTTAAAGATTATTCATAATTTTTTTTAAAGATCTGTAATGTTATTTAATATTTTTTAAAGATTATTCATATACTTTTTAACTTTTTAATATAATTTTATATATACTCATTGAATTTTATCTAAAATTGACGTGAATTAAACTGACTCGAAGTCCATCCTAAACTGAATTAACCCGACCCAAATTTTATCTGAAATCGATGTGACCCGACCTGAACTTGACCTGATATCTGGAATGACACGACCCAAATTCCATTCGAACTTGAATTAACCCGATAATTAATTGCTTGGATCCGAACCGTTTTGAACGGAACTTGATATTGACCCGACCTGAAATTGACCCAACCCAAACCCGAACGAGTCTAAGTTGGGATAAACCTTACATTGACCCAAACCTGAGTTAATTTGAACCTAAATTGACTCGATTCGAACCACTAACTTGACCCGACATAACTCGAATTTGATCTAACCCGACCTAATTTGACCCAACCTCAAACCCGATATAGTACCCAATTTTACATCTCTACATGTACCCACTACTCCATTGGAAATTCTAGTGAGCAATGTTTGGTGTCGGTACGCGCGAGAGCGTACCGGTACCCAAAGAGGTGTTTTGATACTTGTGCTCAAGTATTAGTATAGATGGGATCTAGATACCCAAGTAATGTGTTACAACATGATGGTAAGTGTCTGAACGGAGGATTCTAATGTTGTCCCTAGGCCTCGTTCGAAGATACTCGAGGGGTAATTCTGAGTGGAGTGTAAGATCCTGATGTTGTGTACCCTAGGGTTACACTCCGAGTGGTTGTTCCCAATGTTGTGTGTCCCCAAACTTCACTCCAGGTTTGTATGGTTGGTTGCTTGTATTGCATATGATGTGCATTGGATGCTTTGTTAGATGAGATATCATTTGTTTAGGCGACTAGTAGTAGCGCCTTGTATTGACCTTAATGCCATGTCATCATTTCTAGTATATGTTTATGTTTAAGATCTACATGAAGCATGGTAGAGTACAAGTGCATCCACTAAGCTTAGTTAGCTCAGTGTTCGAAATCGTTGTTTCTGCTCGTAGGTTTTTAGGTTGTCACGTCCATTGGAGGAGCACCAGTGGTGTAGGTTTCAACACATCATTTGTTCAGAGTACAACACTTAGATCTTATTGGGCTATGTATTTGTAAGGCCCTATTATAATGTTTGTAGCTCTTATTTTGGATTTATATTGATCAAGTCGAATGCTTTAAATGTTTTAAATTAAGTTGGAGCTCCATTGTAACGTTTTAATTATTTATCTATGTTTTTAAATGGTTGGATTTAAATGTTTTGGAAAATAACTTGTTTGGACTAAACTAGGTTGAGAAATTTTATGGTAATGGGTTGGGCTTAAAGCCCAAATATGACATTCGAGTTTTAGGTGTTGCAACTTCAGCAGTTGCATTTGTCACGGCACGATATTCAGCTTCTATAGAGGATCGATATGCAGTTTTCTAATGAGTTGTCTTCCATGAGATGAGATTAGAACCAAGATAAGTAGCATATCCGGTAGTGGATCTACCATCCGTAGAGGAACCACTTTAATCTGTATCGACAATTGCTGTGAGATGTAGGGAAGATGTCGGGAAAAAAATACCATGACATAATGTACATTTTAGATAAAGCATGATGCGTTTAGCTGCTTTCCAATGCGCAAGTGAATGGCCATGCTTGTATTGCGACAGGCGATCACGACAAATATAATATCTGGGCGAGTAGGTATGAGATACTGAAGAAGTCCAAGTAATCATCGATAACTAGAGATGTCTAGTGATGTGGATGGTTCAGGCATATGAAGTTTGTTAGAAGAAGACATATGTGTGGAAATTGCCTTGGAATTGTCTACATGAAACTGGGCCAAAATGTCTGAGATGTATTACACCTGAGAGAGAAACAAACTGGTTGGAGTATAAATGGTCTCAATACCAAGAAAGTAACTGAGCAAACACATATCCTTCAAACAAAACCTCGTAGATAACAAGTTGGTGAAGTGGGCATTAAAGTCAGTATCATTACCAGTAAGCACAATATCATCCACATATACTAGAAAATACACAATGATTCCCTTGGCATTATAGATGAAGAGTGATGTATCAGCCTTTGATTTCTTGAAACCAAATTGAAGGAGAAAGTTAGAGAGTTCAATATACCATGCCCGCTGTGCCTGCTTTAGTCCATACAAGGCCTTATGTAACCGAAAAATATGAGATAGGTTTGTAGAGTCAACATATTCGGAAGGTTGTTTTAGATAGACTTCCTCATGTAAGGTGCTATTTAAGAAGACATTATTAACATCAAGTTGTTTGATAGGCCACGCATGATGAAGTGCAAGAGTGAAAATAATATACACTGTAATAGGTTTTATAATAGGACTAAAGGTTTAAAAATAGTCTCAGCCAGCTTCTTAAGAGTGCCCATTCACTACTAATCTAGTTTTGTATTGATCAATGGTGTCATCAGGGCGACGTTTCACACGGAACACCCATTTTCACCCTACGACAGATTGCTTAGATCGTGGAACAAAATCCCACGTATGGTTACGCATAAAGGTAGTAAACTCATCTTCTATGGCTTGTCTTTATCATGGATCTTTGATAGCTTGAGTAATAGTCTTCGGCTATAATGTAGAAAGCAAAGGATGACATGTAGTAGCATTAACAAAGGAATGACCAAAGTACCTTAGATTTGGCTGGCAAAGGCGTGGTTGCTGAGAATCATGTTGTGGCTAGTCATTTGAGATATCTTATTGTGGCAGATCAACCAAGGGAGTTGGTGTAGCAATTGGATCATCAAGTTATCATGGTATATTAGGCAAGGAAGCTGATACTGTAACACCCCGGTTTTGGGCTTAGCGGTTTTGAGGTTTATTAGACGGTCCGGTAGACCGGGTTAGAGATTCGAGTCAGATTTAGGACAATATATTTTTACGATAAGATAAAAATATAGAAAAATAGTTAAAAATCATCTTTTAATATATAATGATTTTTGGTGGAATCAATTTTAGAAAAAGGAATTTGGAAATATGACATTTTGGGTTAGTGACCAAAATGTAATTTTTGAAAACTATTTTAAAGTGACTAAAATCAAAAGGGTCAAATTCTTAGAATCCTTAAGGAGCTAATCTACCAAGTGTTTGCTGGTGGTTTCTCTCTTCAATTAAAACATTTTAAACATGTGTTTTAAAGGTTTCAATAAGGATTAAATATCTAAAGTTAGTTATTAGCTTTTTAAAAGAGATTTACATAACTTTTTCCTGAATCTTTTCTCACAACTTCTTTTCTTCCAAACACTCAGAATTTTATCAAAATCCAAAGGTAAAGAACTCATTTCACTCAGATTATTGATTTTAATTTGTTCCTTTAACTTTGTTTTGCAAAATCTCATTGAAATCTTGTATTTTCTTAGCTTTTAACAAGCCAATTGAGGGAGAAATCACATAACAGGGGTAAGGTCCGTGATCTCCTCTGTTAAATGGTTCTTTATTGATATTCCCAAGTTTTTTATCCTTGATTTATAAGTTGTAATGTGGTTTTAATGTTTTATCCATGTTTAATTGAGTTATATTGGAAATTTTGATGAAACATGGTGATTTTCGAAGTGGATTTGATTTCCAGTAATTGAGATGGATTTAATATATGTTTTGGATGTATTTTGATGTTCATAAGTTGTTTTTATCAATAGAATCCTGAAACTCTTGAATCTCTAATTAGTTAGGTTGCTAATTTTGAGTTATTGTGGTGATAATCGAGTTTAATCTTTGTTGGAGCTAAAAGGATGTTAGGAAAGGGTTTTTTGATGTTGTTAGGTGTTGATTGATGGCTTGAATTGTTGTTTTATGGCTGGGTTAGGTTTTAAAAACGTTTGATGATGATTTCGGTATGTTTCAGATGGTTTTTGTGTAGGCAACTTGAGAGTTATGGGAGATTGCGGTTAGGCAATGGTTTGAATGCATTTTAATGCATTTATCCTCTGGTTTTATGTGTTTAAAATAGGGGATAATCAATGTGATGAAGCTTGACATTGTTTGGTTGCTTGTTTCGCGTTGGCAAGTAAGGCGAAGCGTATCGGTGAGTGGAAACTGGTTTTAGATGCTTTACAAAGGTTTGTAATGGTTGTTGGGAGTTTAGGGTAAGCGTGAGACACTTACCTATGCTTGGAAGTAAGTTTCCCTTATTCTGCTCTTGATTATCGGCTTGGATAAGAGCATGTTGTTTGCATGTTTTGGTAATAAACATGGTATGATTTACTTACTAGAAATGCATGATTTTAAGTACATATGCAGGGGATTGAAAGTATATTAAATGCTATTGAGCATTGGTTTTCATTCCGGTTGAGAATGGTATTATTGCATTGGCAACGAGTTTAGCATATGTGGTGTTTTGTGAAATGCATTGTAAAATAGTGAGTAAATGGTTTTGTAAATGATATATTGGCTATGTGACATGGTAAAAACAATTGGATATAGTTGGCATGCCATAGGATTAAAAGTGCACTATAAAATATGAACAAAATCGATCGTGGCCATGGGTCCTTGAGGTATGGCGGTTTAACAAGGCCACTCGGACTATTGGGACCTCATTTGGGGCATGCAGTTTAACTAGGCAACCCAAATTGATGGTGATCTTATGGTTTAACTAGGAAAGGTCGGTACTCTTGCGGTTTAACTAGGCAAAGGTGAAATCTCACGGTTTAACTAGGCGAGGGTGTCAAATCTTACGGTTTAACTAGGCAAAGTTTGGGATATCATGCGGTTTAACTAGGCATGGTAAAAGATATCCGTGTAACCGATGTGTATAGGATAAAGGTAGTCTATCTGGGTCACTATAAATGTCAATATATGAGAAAGATCATGTGTTGAATCTTGTATCAAAATGCTTTGGGACTTGAGCATGGTTTTATTAAAATGCCTTAGGATTTTAGCATGAAATGTTTATGATGTTATAAGAATATCTTTATGTTTTGATTCGGTTGGAATCATGAGAAAATACTTTGGTAGAAGTATGTTTTGGGAAAAGTAAGCATGTGTTTTTAAATGAATTTAAATGCATCATTGTTTATGAGCATCCTCACTAAGCATGTAGGCTTATGCTCTCTTTTTCCAGATGATGTAGAGCATTAAAGTTTGAGGCAGCAAGGCAAGGTTTGCAAGGATCCAAAAGACAAACTACTTTTGAGTATGAACCCGATTTATGTTTTCGGTTAAAAAGGCAATGTGTTCGCTATGGTTTTTAGGAGTTGTAATTCTATTTTCTTATGGATTTTGAGTATGTTCTATGCTAGTTTTGAGGATGGTTGAAGTTGCTAAGCTTGATGTTAATACTTGTTTGTAGTTGTGGATGAATGGTGGCTTAGGTATGCCTTTAGATCTTTCTTGATGTTTTCTTTGTTGCGATGGTTTGAGCGAGTTTTGTATGCTATGTTAGGTATGTTGGAATGTTGCTTATGCTGAAAATGGCTTAAATGTGCATTTTGGTATGTTTGGCAAAGTGTTATAGGGACTATTCCTCTAGAGTGGTTCTTTGAAAGCATGATGTTGTTATGGTTGCCTAATATTGATATAAATGATAGATTATGTATATTATAGTGTTGATATGCTTGTTTGAAAGTTGATAGGGGTCAATTGTATCTAGAATTGGGTGAAAAACCAGCTAATTTTGACATTATAGGCCCAGGCGTATCGATACGCGAGGGACCGTATCGGTACGGCTAGGCAATTAAGGCCGAGGCGTTTCGGTACAGGTAGAGGCGTTTCGGTACAGCTAGAAAATTAAAGCCAGAGCGTATCGATACATGCAAGGGCGTTTCATATGCCTTGAGGTCTCTGAATTTTACTTTTTGTAGACGAGCCCGCGTACCGAAACACCAATAGACCGTATCGGTACAGTATAAAATGGTTTTAAACAGTATTTTAATTTTGAGGTAGTGTACTGGTACATGCCTCATCGTATCGAAACGATGAGTTCGCAACCGTATCGATATGGGTCTCATTGTATCGATACGGATGTCGTTAATTCCGTTAATGTCATGGGATGCTAGTTCTTTCATTTTAGTTCCTGAATCTTGCTTTGATAATTATTTAAGCATGGATGATCGTTTGAGGCTGAAATTTGACATATAAGCATGGAATGAACTTAATTTAAGGCTGGTAACTTAAAAAGTGGAAAAGTCCTTCCAAATGGTTGAATTTACATTTTGGTCCCTAAATTGTGTCGTGGCCAATTGGAAATCATTACGATGCCCGATTGAGATGAGTTCTCACCTTTGAATAGTATGATCATGTAGGAAAGTATTAACGTATCTAGATAAGCTAGAAGAAAAAAATGAGAGTGTTTTAGGTTTAATCTTCCGGTTTACTTCGGTAAACCTAATGTAGCTTGCTCGACTCGATCTTGCTACTAGGTCGGGTCGAGGGGGTTACATTTATTATTATCGGAGATAGGTTTGCGAAAAGTTAGGATGTTGTTGTTTGTTTAGCTGATGATGTTTGAACTGCACAGTGATTGTGTATGTGTTCGGTGATTGTTTAACGCTTTGTTGGGGTATGATTGGGGACACATTGCCTATTACCTAGGATTTTAAATGTATTTTAAAGTAAACTTAGATCATTTGCCTGATGCTAGCCTAACTCTAATGTGTTTTCATGCTTTTGTTAGCATGGCTCAATGTGAGACACGATCTATGGATAATACAGCCGGGGTTGGGCAGAGTAATGAGACGGAAGGGAATCTCCCTCGTGTTTTACCTCCTCCTCCTCCAGTGGTTCCTTTAGTTGACGTCGGGGCGGGTGAAGCACCCTAAGTTCACCAAATGCCAGATATAGTGATTTGAATCCGTTGGTTCAGGCGATAACGAGAGCTTTTCAAGCGGCGATGGTCGAGTGCAGCACGTGCACCGCTTTGTGGTGGCAAATTAAGGTTTACCCTTGGAGCGTTTGATGAGTTTGAGAGGTGTGGAGTTTCAAGTTTTGAGCCTTGAGGCAGCCAAGGTTGGTTGGAAAAGACGGTTCGCATCATGGATCGGATAGGGATGTAACGAGGAGCGCAAGTCGGGTTGCACTTGTATCCTCGGGCCAGGGGATGTATACCATTGGTGAGTGACCACTATTGCTGGCATTCCTGAGGCAGATGTTACTTGGGAGTTCTTTCGGAGAGCTTTCAAGAGGAAGTACCTTGGTGCTCAGTACTTGGATATGAAAAAGCGCGAGTTTATGTCGCTATCTCAGGGAAGCATGTCTGTTGTTGAATATGGGGTAAAGTTTGTCCAGCTGAGTCAGTATGCTCCGGAGTTGGTGCTAGATAACTAGCAGAGATGTGACAAGTTTTGTTATAGTCTTGTTAAGGACATTAAGACGTACCTCCTGGATGCAAATTACATGGATTTCGATGTGTTGGTCAATCGGGCCAAGGATATTGAGCAGTCCTTGGGTGTACCAGTTTAGGCCGCAGGGGTGAACTTGGGTAAAAAAGTGGCAGACTTTAGCTATTTTGGGAGGCAGAATAGGAGGTTCAGGGACAAGAGGCATAAGCCAGATCATAGGCATGGTCATGGTGTTGGCCAGGGTGTTTAGGGAGCTCATGTTACACCGGAGTGTGAGCAATGCGGTAGGCGCCATGTGGGTATGTGTTGGGGTAATACTGGAGCTTGTTGGATTTGTGGTTCATTTGATCACTTGAAGCATGATTATCCTCGGGCTGCGAGAGATGTACCAGCATAGGTTGCTGCACCTGCTAAGGGTCAGGGCCGTGGCAGGGGTAATTTTCAGCGACGCGAGGATGGTCAGAGGGGCATGGCTTATGCTACAGCGGTGAGACCTAAAGATGGTGGACCGGCTCGGGTCTTTGCTCATCGTGAGGGTCATAATGACACGGATGTGATCGCAGGTACTTTTACTTTGCAATCCTTGTCATTGTTATCTTTGATTAATTCAGGGTCTACGCATTCATATATATTGAGTGAACATGCATCTATGTTGAATGTTCCTATTGAGATCTTAGATGTTGACATATTGGTCACAAGCTCTTTTGGGGAGATAGTTACAACAAGAATGTTGTATCAGCGATGTCCTTTGGTGGTGCAAGGTCACGAGTTTGCCGCAAATCTAATGAATCCAAGAGTATTTTCTTGAGATTAGCCGAATTATGAAGCCAATTGAATGTTAAGTTCTGTCCAACTTTGTTTTGCAAAATATCATTGAAATCTTGTATTTTCTTAGCTTTTAACAAGCCAATTGAGGGAGAAATCACATAACAGTGGTAAGGTCCGTGATCTCCTCTGTTAAATGGTTCTTTATTGATATTCCCAAGTATTTGATCCTTGATTTATAAGTTGTAATGTGGTTTTAATGTTTTATCCATGTTTAATTGAGTTATGTTGGAAATTTTGATGAAACATGGTGATTTTCGAAGTGGATTTGATTTATAGTAATTGAGATGGATTTAATATATGTTTTGGATGTATTTTGATGTTGCTAAGTTGTTTTTATCAATAGAATCCTAAAACTCTTGAATCTCTAATTAGTTAGGTTACTAATTTTGAGTTATTGTGGTGATAATCGAGTTTAATCTTTGTTGGAGCTAAAAGGATGTTAGGAAAGGGTTTTTGGATGTTGTTAGGTGTTGATTGATGGCTTGAATTGTTGTTTTATGGTTGGGTTAGGTTTTAAAACGTTTGATGATGATTTCGGTATGTTTCAGATGGTTTTTGTGTAGGCAACTTGGGAGTTATGGGAGATTGTGGTTAGGCAATGGTTTGAATGCATTTTAATGCATTTATCCTCTGGTTTTATGTGTTTAAAATAGGGGATAATCAATGTGATGAAGCGTTGTTTGGTTGTTTGGTTGCTTGTTTGTTTCGCGTTGGCAAGTAAGGCGAAAGCGTATTGGTGAGTGGAAACTGGTTTTAGATGCTTTACAAAGGTTTGTAAAAGGTTGTTGGGAGTTTAGGGTAAGCGTGAGACACTTACCTAAGCTTGGAAGTAAGTTTCCTTTATTTTGCTCTTGATTATCGGTTTGGATAAGAGCATGTTGTTTTGCATGTTTTGGTAATAAACATTATATGATTTACTTACTAGAAATGCATGATTTTAAGTACATATGCAGGGGATTGAAAGTATATTAAATGCTATTGAGCATTGGTTTTCATTCCGGTTGAGAATGGTATTATTGCATTGACAACGAGTTTAGCATATGTGGTGTTTTGTGAAATGCATTGTAAAATAATGAGTAAATGGTTTTGTAAATGATATATTGGCTATGTGACATGGTAAAAAACAATTGGATATAGTTGGCATGCCATAGGATTAAAAGTGCACTATAAAAAATATGAACAAAATCAATCATGTCCATGGGTCCTTGAGGTATGGCGGTTTAACAAGGCCACTGGACTATTTGGGACCTCATTTGGGGCATGCGGTTTAACTAGGCAACCCAAATTGATGGTGATCTTATGGTTTAACTAGGAAAGGTCGGTACTCTTGCGGTTTAACTAGGCAAGGTGAAATCTCACGGTTTAACTAGGCGAGGTGTCAAATCTTACGGTTTAACTAGGCAAAGTTTGGGATATCATGCGGTTTAACTAGGCATGGTAAAAGATATCCGTGTAAATCGATGTGTATAGGATAAAGGTAGTCTATCCGGTCACTATAAATGTCAATATATGAGAAAGATCATGTGTTGAATCTTGTTTCAAAAAATGCTTTGGGACTTGAGCATGGTTTTATTAAAATGCCTTAGGATTTTAGCATGAAATGTTTATGATGTTATAAGAATATCTTTATGTTTTGATTCGGTTGGAATCATGAGAAAATACTTTGGTAGAAGTATTTTTTGGGAAAAAGTAAGCATGTGTTTTTAAATGAATTTAAATGCATCATTGTTTATGAGCATCCTCACTAAGCATGTAGGCTTATGCTCTCTTTTTCCAGATGATGTAGAGCATTAAAGTTTGAGGCAGCAAGGCAAGGTTTGCAAGGATCCAAAAGACAAACTACTTTTGAGTATGAACCCGATTTATGTTTTCGGTTAAAAAGGCAATGTGTTCGCTATGGTTTTTAGGAGTTGTAATTCTATTTTCTTATGGATTTTGAGTATGTTCTATGCTAGTTTTGAGGATGGTTGAAGTTGCTAAGCTTGATGTTAATACTTGTTTGTAGTTGTGGATGAATGGTGGCTTAGGTATGCCTTTAGATCTTTCTTGATGTTTTCTTTGTTGCGATGGTTTGAGCGAGTTTTGTATGCTATGTTAGGTATGTTGGAATGTTGCTTATGCTGAAAATGGCTTAAATGTGCATTTTGGTATGTTTGGCAAAGTGTTATAGGGACTATTCCTCTAGAGTGGTTCTTTGAAAGCATGATGTTGTTATGGTTGCCTAATATTGATATAAATGATAGATTATGTATATTATAGTGTTGATATGCTTGTTTGAAAGTTGATAGGGGTCAATTGTATCTAGAATTGGGTGAAAAACCAGCTAATTTTGACATTATAGGCCCAGGCGTATCGATACGCGAGGGACCGTATCGGTACGGCTAGGCAATTAAGGCCGAGGCGTTTCGGTACAGGTAGAGGCGTTTCGGTACAGCTAGAAAATTAAAGCCAGAGCGTATCGATACATGCAAGGGCGTTTCATATGCCTTGAGGTCTCTGAATTTTACTTTTTGTAGACGAGCCCGCGTACCGAAACACCAATAGACCGTATCGGTACAGTATAAAATGGTTTTAAACAGTATTTTAATTTTGAGGTAGTGTCTTTATTACATGCCTCATCGTATCAAAATGATGAGTTCGCAAATGTATCGATATGGGTCTCATTGTATCGATACGGATGTCATTAATTTCCTTAATGTCATGGGATGCTAGTTCTTTCATTTTAGTTCCTGAATCTTGCTTTGATAATTATTTAAGCATGGATGATCGTTTGAGGCTGAAATTTGACATATAAGCATGGAATGAACTTAATTTAAGGCTGGTAACTTAAAAAGTGGAAAAGTCCTTCCAAATGGTTGAATTTACATTTTGGTCCCTAAATTGTGTCGTGGCCAATTGGAAATCATTACGATGCCCGATTGAGATGAGTTCTCACCTTTGAATAGTATGATCATGTAGGAAAGTATTAACGTATCTAGATAAGCTAGAAGAAAAAAATGAGAGTGTTTTAGGTTTAATCTTCCGGTTTACTTCGGTAAACCTAATGTAGCTTGCTCGACTCGATCTTGCTACTAGGTCGGGTCGAGGGGGTTACATTTATTATTATCGGAGATAGGTTTGCGAAAAGTTAGGATGTTGTTGTTTGTTTAGCTGATGATGTTTGAACTGCACAGTGATTGTGTATGTGTTCGGTGATTGTTTAACGCTTTGTTGGGGTATGATTGGGGACACATTGCCTATTACCTAGGATTTTAAATGTATTTTAAAGTAAACTTAGATCATTTGCCTGATGCTAGCCTAACTCTAATGTGTTTTCATGCTTTTGTTAGCATGGCTCAATGTGAGACACGATCTATGGATAATACAGCCGGGGTTGGGCAGAGTAATGAGACGGAAGGGAATCTCCCTCGTGTTTTACCTCCTCCTCCTCCAGTGGTTCCTTTAGTTGACGTCGGGGCGGGTGAAGCACCCTAAGTTCACCAAATGCCAGATATAGTGATTTGAATCCGTTGGTTCAGGCGATAACGAGAGCTTTTCAAGCAGCGATGGCTGGAGTGCAGGCACAGGCACCTGCTGTGGTGGCAAATTAAGGTTTACCCTTGGAGCGTTTGATGAGTTTGAGAGGTGTGGAGTTTCAAGTTTTGAGCCTTGAGGCAGCCGAAGGTTGGTTGGAAAAGACGGTTCGCATCATGGATCAGATAGGACGTAACGAGGAGCGCAAGCTGGGTTGCACTGTATCCCTGCTGTAGGGGGATGTATACCATTGGTGAGTGACCACTATTGCTGGCATTCCTGAGGCAGATGTTACTTGGGAGTTCTTTCGGAGAGCTTTCAAGAGGAAGTACCTTGGTGCTCAGTACTTGGATATGAAAAAGCGCGAGTTTATGTCGCTATCTCAGGGAAGCATGTCTGTTGTTGAATATGGGGTAAAGTTTGTCCAGCTGAGTCAGTATGCTCCGGAGTTGGTGCTAGATAACTAGCAGAGATGTGACAAGTTTTGTTATAGTCTTGTTAAGGACATTAAGACGTACCTCCTGGATGCAAATTACATGGATTTCGATGTGTTGGTCAATCGGGCCAAGGATATTGAGCAGTCCTTGGGTGTACCAGTTTAGGCCGCAGGGGTGAACTTGGGTAAAAAAGTGGCAGACTTTAGCTATTTTGGGAGGCAGAATAGGAGGTTCAGGGACAAGAGGCATAAGCGAGATCATAGGCATGGTCATGGTGTTGGCTGGGGTGTTTAGGAGCTCATGTTACACCGGAGTGTGAGCAATGCGGTAGGCGCCATGTGGGTATGTGTTGGGGTAATACTGGAGCTTGTTGGATTTGTGGTTCATTTGATCACTTGAAGCATGATTATCCTCGGGCTGCGAGAGATGTACCAGCATAGGTTGCTGCACCTGCTAAGGGTCAGGGCCGTGGCAGGGGTAATTTTCAGCGACGCGAGGATGGTCGAGGGGGCATGGCTTATGCTACAGCGGTGAGACCTAAAGATGGTGGACCGGCTCGGGTCTTTGCTCATCGTGAGGGTCATAATGACACGGATGTGATCGCAGGTACTTTTACTTTGCAATCCTTGTCATTGTTATCTTTGATTAATTCAGGGTCTACGCATTCATATATATTGAGTGAACATGCATCTATGTTGAATGTTCCTATTGAGATCTTAGATGTTGACATATTGGTCACAAGCTCTTTTGGGGAGATAGTTACAACAAGAATGTTGTATCAGCGATGTCCTTTGGTGGTGCAAGGTCACGAGTTTGCCGCAAATCTAATGAATCCAAGAGTATTTTCTTGAGATTAGCCGATGATTATGAGGTTGTGGTGGTTGGCGAGAATGTTAAGTTCCTGTCCAACTTTGTTTTGCAAAATATCATTGAAATCTTGTATTTTCTTAGCTTTTAACAAGCCAATTGAGGGAGAAATCACATAACAGTGGTAAGGTCCGTGATCTCCTCTGTTAAATGGTTCTTTATTGATATTCCCAAGTATTTGATCCTTGATTTATAAGTTGTAATGTGGTTTTAATGGTTTATCCATGTTTAATTAAGTTATGTTGGAAATTTTGATGAAACATGGTGATTTTCGAAGTGGATTTGATTTATAGTAATTGAGATGGATTTAATATATGTTTTGGATGTATTTTGATGTTGCTAAGTTGTTTTTATCAATAGAATCCTAAAACTCTTGAATCTCTAATTAGTTAGGTTACTAGTTTTGAGTTATTGTGGTGATAATCGAGTTTAATCTTTGCTGAAGGTAAAAGGATGTTAGGAAAGGTTTTTGGATGTTGTTAGGTGTTGATTGTTGGCTTGAATTGTTGTTTTATGGTTGGGTTAGGTTTCAAAAACGTTTGATGATGATTTCGGTATGTTTCAGATGGTTTTTGTGTGGGCAACTTGGGAGTTGCGGGAGATTGTGGTTAGGCAATGGTTTGAATGCATTTTAATACATTTATCCTCTGGTTTTATGTGTTTAAAACAGGGGAAAATCAAGGCGACGAAGCTTGACGTTGTTTGGTTGCTTGTCGGGAGCTTGTTTCGCATTGGCAAGGAAGGCGAAGCGTATTGGTGAGTGGAAACTGGTTTTAGATGCTTTACAAAGGTTTGTAAAAGGGTGTTGGGAGTTTAGGGTAAGCGTGAGACACTTACCTAAGCTTGGAAGTAAGTTTCCCTTATTTTGCTCTTGATTATCGGTTTGGATATGAGCATGTTGTTTGCATGTTTTGGTAATAAACATTATATGATTTACTTACCGGAAATGCATGATTTTGAGTACATATGTGGGGGATTGAAAGTATATTAAATGCTATTGAGCATTAGTTTTCATTCCGATTGGGAATGATATTATTGCATTGACAACGAGTTTAGCATATGTGGTGTTTTGTTGTAAACAATGAGTAAATGGTTTTGTAAATGATATATTGGCTATGTGACATGATGAAAACAATCGGATATAGTTGGCATGCCATAGGATTAAAAGTGCACTATAAAATATGAACAAAATCAATCATGTCCATGGGTCCTTGAGTTATGGCGGTTTAACAAGGCCACTCGGACTATTTGGACCTCATTTGGGGCATGCGGTTTAACTAGGCAACCCAAATTGATGGTGTTCATGCGGTTTAACTAAGCAAGGTTTGGGATATCATGCGGTTTAACTAGGCATGGTATGAGAGATCTATGTATCCGATGTGTATAGGATAGAGGTAGTCTATCCGGGTCACTATAAATGCCAATATATGAGAAAGAACATGTGTTGAATCTTGTTTCAAAAAATGCTTTGGGACTTGAGCATGGTTTGATTAAAATGCCTTGGGATTTTAGCATGAAATGTTTATGATGTTATAAGAATATCTTTATGTTTTGATTCGGTTGGAATCATGAGAAAATACTTTGGTAGAAGTATTTTTGGGAAAAGCAAGCATGCGTTTTTAAATGAATTTAAATGCATCATTGTTTATGAGCATCCTCACTAAGCATGTGGGCTTACGCTCTCTTTTTCCTAATGATGCAGAGTATTAAAGTTTGGGGCAGCAAGGCAAGGTTTGCAAGGATCCAAAAGACAAACTACTTTTGAGTATGAACTCGGTTTATGTTTTCGGTTAATAAGGCAATGTGTTCGCCAAGGTTTTTGGGAGTTGTAATTTTGTTTTCTTATAGATTTTGAGTATGTTCTATGCTGGTTTTTGAGGATGGTTGAAGTTGCTAAGCTTGATGTTAATACTAGTTTGTAGTTGTGGATGAATGATGGCTTAGTTATGCCCCTAGAGCTTTCTTGATGTTTGCTTTGTTGCGATGGTTTGAGCGAGTTTTGTATGCTATGTTAGGTGTGTTGGAATGATGCTTATGCTAAGAATGGCTTAAATTTGTATTTTGGTATGTTTGGCAAAGTGGTATAGGGAGCATGCCTTTAGAGTGGTTCTTTGAAAGCATGATGTTGTTATGGTTGCCTAATCTTGATATAAATGATAGATTATGTATATTGTAGTGTTGATATGCTTGTTTGAAAGTTGATAGGGGTCAATTGCATCTAGAATTAGGTGAAAAACCAACTAATCTTGACATTACAGGCCCAGGCGTACTGATACGCGAGGGACCGTATTGGTACGGCTAGGCAATTAAGGTCGAGGCGTTTCGGTACAGGCAGAGGTGTTTTGGTACAGACAGAAAATCAACGCCAGAGCGTATCGATACAGGCAAGGGAGTTTCGGTACGCCTTGAGGTCACTGGAATTTTACCTTTTGAAGACGAGCCCGCGTACCGAAACACCAATAAACCGTATCAGTACAGTATGAAATGGTTTTAAACCGCATTTTAAATTCGAGGTAGCGTACTGTTACAGGCCTTACTGTATAGAAATGATGAGTTCACAGTTGTATCGTTACGGGTCCCAACTTATCGATACGGATGTCATTAATTTCCTTAATGTCATGGAAGGCTAGTTCTGTTTTCTTTTGTTTTAGTCCCTAAATTTTACTTTGATAATTATTTAAGCATGGATGATAGTTTGAAGCTGAAATTTGACATATAAGCATGGAATGAACTTAATTTAAGGCTTGTAACTTAAAAAGTAGAAAAGTCCTTCCAAATTGTTGAATTTACATTTTGGTCTCTAAATTGTGTCGTGGCCAATTGGATATCGTTACGATGCCCGATTGAGATGAGTGCTCACCTTTGAAAAGTATGATCATGTAGGAAAGCATTAACGCATCTAGATAAGATAAAAGAAAAAAATGGGCATGTTTTAGGTTTAATCTATCAGTTTACTTTAGTAAACCTAATGTAGCTTGCTCGGTTCGATCTTGCAAATAGGCCGGGTCGAGGGAGTTACAGATACTACAATTGGTTCATCATTTTACCGTGACATAACGATCAAGAGAGGTGTGGAAGGTGGTGTCGGTGTAAAAGATAACAATATTGGAGGGGGATACCGCGGCATAGTGGGTGAACATTGTGTAGCAAAAGGAAAGATGGAAGGAACAAACCGAACATGATGAGAGACATAAATTTTGTTAGTGTCCAGCTCTAAGCATTTGTAAGTAGACTTTGTCACTAAGTATGCAAAGAGAATACATTCAGCAAACTGTGGCTCAAGTTTATGATTCGTATATGGTCCCAACCAAGGAAAGCATAAACATTCGAATGGTTGAAGCTTGTCATAATTTGGTGCTTGTTGATAAAGTAGGGAGTATGACGATATTATCTAGTATAGGTATTGGCATCTGATTGATAAGATAAATTACTGTCTGAAAAGCATGATGCTAATACTTTGTTGGAAGAGATGCAAAGTGAAGTAGAGAAAGACCAGTCTCCACTCCGTTCAACAGTCTCGTTGTGTTCAACAGTATGGGGCGGTAAAGTGAAGTGTGAAATACCTTTTAGATTCAAAATGGGAAAAGAGCTTAAAAAACTCACCTCCATTATCGGAGAATAGAGAAACAATGGTTTGATTGAAAAAACATTCAACAAGCCTTTAAAACTAAGGAAGTATTACCGCAACATCATATTTCTTCTTCATCGAGTATAACCAAGTATATTTGGTGAAGTGATCAAAAACACCACATAATAAAATACCCATCATACGACATGTGTTTAGTGCTCCAAACATTAGAACAAAGTAGTTCAAGAGGACCAGAGTTTGACATCATATTTTGACCAGATGACAATTTATAGCTCTTATTAATAAGACATGAAGAACGATGAAATCCTTTCAAGCTAGTCAAGTCATAAGGTATATTACCATTGCGTAATATGAAAGCCAAGACTTTATTTGAGGGATGGCCAAAAATGTGATGTAGTTGATGCAGAGACAAGCAACTGATTTAATTGACTTGAGGAAGAAAAGATCGTGGGGCATAGTAGACACCACCAATTTTACTGCCCTCGAAGAAGAAGAGTTCATGTGGGTTGATCCTTAACCAAAAAATAGGAGTCAAGAATTCAACAGATACATGATTAGTCTGGCATAATTTAGAGACCAATATCAAGTTTGTATGTAACTAAGGAAAACATAAGATGTGATGGAAAAAGACTTAGTAGGTGTGGGAACTGTGCATCGACCAATGTGAGATATAAGTAGAGAGTTGCCATTACTGAGATAAACTTTATCGGAACCATCATAGGAGGAAAGATCCTGAAGTAACCCAGTCTTCATCGTGGTGTGATGTGAGGCACCACTATCAAACATATAAGGAGCATGATCGGATGATGCCCGAGCAACAACAACGTTGACAGTCGGTGGGTTAGTATCATGTTTCTTATAAAAATTGTTGTTGTGAAGAAATTGAACAAGCTTACGACAATCTCGAACAATATGCACTGACAAATTATAGAATTTGCAGACTATACCTTGTTGGTGCCGACGTGGAAAATTGTTATGGGCTGTAGTGGAAATGAGAAAGTGTTTTATCGAAATTTTGATGGTGAAACACTGAACGAAAAAATAAAATAACTTTAACAAAAAAGAACTATATTTGACTAATTTACTTTACATGAAACATTGGAAAACATGTAAAATGAATTTTAGAATTTGATTTACATCAAACTAACATAGTCTAAATCACTTAATTATGTGTTTGATTATAGATAAGTTATTTTTTAAAATATAATATAATCTCTCAATTAAAATTTTGTTACAAACATATCACTACACCCTTATAATTGAAATAAACGCCTAATGTGACTTGATATAATAACATTATAGTATTCAAAACACATGCAATCTTTTAATCGAGTAATAATTTAAAATGATTCAATAAATTTAACCTTTCATATTTAAAATTCTATTTGTAAAGTGACCATGCCTACTAGGTGACATTAGAGTCATAATGTGTCTGTTCCATTAGTCTTTCAGTTGTCTAATAAGGAAATAATTGTGTCTGTCAAGCTATCTCATTTGTCGGTTATCGAGCTGATATACAATACAATTGAGTATAACTAGTGGTCATATAATGTGTCAATAGGGTACAATATTAGAATTTTTAAACATAAAAAGGTTGAATTTATTGAATTATTTTGAATTAGAACTATTTTGATAAAATGTCTAAGTTTTTAGAACTAAAACTATTATTATACCCAGTGATCCATCCATATGTTTCTAATAAAAGTTTTAATTGGATGATTAAATTATAATTTTTAGAAAAAAAGCGATCCATCTATATGTATAACTGAACCCAGTGACTTGGACTGTATTTTACCCTTTTGTTTAATACTCGATCTCGTCTCATTTATCTGATTCTCTTGCAAGCAATTGTTCGCCCTTGTTTCTTTTTTACTTCTTTGTCGATTCCAATCAGCAACAACATCAAGAGGAGGTCGGGAGAGTGAGAAATGAGCGGTCACGATTCTAAGTACTTCTCGACGACGAAGAAGGGAGGAATCCCTGAACTCAAGGAAGAGCTCAATTCTCAGTATAAGGTACCGGACGTCTTTCCTGTAGATTCTTTGTTGATCTGCTTGTTTTAATTTGTTAGGTTTTCGATTTGATGTATTTTAAGTTATGTAGTTCATGTTTTTCGTCAGATCTATTGTTTTACCGTTTTGACTTGTTCTTTGAAGCGGTCAATCGGCTGAATTACGTCTTTGTTAGCTGTATTTTAGGTTTCTGTTTGGATCAATTAAGGATTTTGGAAATGAGCTGGAATCGAAAAGAGAGATTCATTTTTCTTGATTAGGATTAATGCTACTTGATTCGAGCATTGGATTATGGTTTGCCTATCATGAAGTTTCTATTGAGAGCAGTTTATATTTATCTAATCGTTGGACAGTTGTTTTTTTAATTCCATTGATTTTGCTGGTTAAATGAGTTTTCTGGAGAATTTTTTTAACCCCGTCGCTCTTAGCACGGGGAAAGACTAGAAACGTGCCCGTTTGATTTTGAATGCATGTTTTTGCATCTCTATTTTTGTGCCTTATGGTTATTGGGTTGTGATCATGCCTCTGTTTTCCATGTTGTGAAGGATAAAAGAAAAGATGCTGTAAAGAAGGTTATTGCTGCAATGACTGTTGGGAAGGATGTGTAATCGCTGTTCACAGACGTGGTAAATTGCATGCAAACAGAGAATTTGGAACTGAAAAAGCTAGTGTATTTGTATCTTATAAATTATGCTAAAAGCCAGCCCGACCTTGCCATTCTTGCAGTAAATACATTTGTAAAGGTGTGCAATTTATTATGCCCTTTATCTTTACTATTTATCATGCTTAAAAAGAGAGTGTTTTCTGTCTTCTTCTATTTTTTGTTTGTTTGGCGTGGATGTTGTTGATGTATTGTTGCTTGATGTGAAAATGTAAAATTTGAAATTTGATGTTGACAAAGATGCTTGCCTATTTGAAGCTAAGACTGCAAACTAAGCATAAATATTTCAGGAATGTAGTTACGGGTTCCCCAAAGTTTTTAAGTGATTGCAAAACATTTATGTGAGGTGTATTTATTTTAGTTTGGGTTTGCTTATAGGGGAAAAATGTCTCTTCTTATATGAGCACAATGCGCATTTACAATTTTTTTTTTGCGCGTATGTTTTTGGTTGATAGTGTCTTTAGTAAGTAAAAGAAGTTAAAAAAAGTGCCTATTCTAACCTATCTATTGTCTTTCTATCTTCCTCAAAGGATATAAAGCATTATAGAGTGCCAGTAGGGATTTCATGATATTGTTCTGTTCGGTGTAATATTTGTATTAAGGTTTTCATAATGATGCTTTATGAATCTCTACTGATCTTTGGCTTTATGAATATGTATGCAGGATTCACAGCATCCGAATCCTCTCATTCGTGCTTTGGATGTTCGGACGATGGGATGCATCCGTGTTGATAAGATAACAGAATATCTTTGTGATCCCCTTCAGAGGTGCCTCAAGGTTGATTATTGTTACAGTATATAGTTCCAATTTTTAGCAATGCTTTTGGTTTTAGGGTTTCCACTTTTGAACATCATAGACTTGCTTTATGCAAGTCACACGAGTTATTATGTATTTCCCTTACTGTATATAATTTTTTAACAGGATGATGATCCATATGTTCGTAAGACAGCTGCCATTTGTGTTGCTAAACTTTATCATATAAATGCTGAGTTGGTTGAGGATAGGGGTTTTCTGAATCTCTTAAGGATTTGATATCTGACAACAACCCGATGGTTGTAGCTAATGCTGTGGCAGCTTTTGCCGAGATACAAGAGAATAGTAGTCTACCAATGTTTGAAATCACTACCCCTACACTTACAAATCTCCTTACTGCTCTTAATGAATGTAGAGTAAGTTCAGATGTTTGAAATGGTCTTGCTTCATCCCACTACTTTGATAATGCAAAATGATTACCTAGAATCAGGTTAGTGCTATGTCGTTGAGCTGTCTTTCTAATTCATATAAAATGCAACTCAATAGGATTTTGGTATTTTATATTTTCCATTTCCGGACATGATAGCTTTCACAAATCACAAATCACAAATCTAGTGTCTGTTTGCTGAACTTTGTCTGGGAACCTTGTGCTTTACCTAGCTCATTTTTATAATGTTCATTTCAGGTGGGGTCAAGTTTTTATACTTGATGCTCTCTCCAGATATAAGGCAGCTGATGCTCGTGAAGCAGAAAATATTGTGGAAAGAGTTACGCCACGCCTTCAACATGCTAATTGCGCTGTTGTACTGTAAGCTGTTAAGGTGATTTTGTGTTTTCTGTTCAGTATTTTGCACAAGTATTTTCTTTTTATCAATTCAGTTGTGAGCATTCCCTAATTTTGTGCTTTCCAGATGATTCTTCAACAAATGGAACTTATCACTAGCACTGATGTTCGAAATCTTTGCAAAAAGATGGCTCCTCCTCTTGTGACATTACTCTCTGTAAAACCCGAGATACAATATGTTGCATTGCGGAATATCAACCTCATAGTACAAAGGCGGCCTACAATTCTCCCGCATGAAATCAAGGTGGATTTATATTGAATAAAACACGTGCATGCTTGCCCACACACATCATTCACACTTTTGCATGATAGCTTGATTTGTATGCTTCTGTATCAATATAGTGGCATTGAATGTGTGCTGATCAGATGCTTATTCTTGCTAGGTATTCTTTTGCAAGTACAATGACTCGATTTATGTGAAGATGGAGAAGCTAGAAATCATGATAAAGCTTGCTTCTGACAGAAATATAGACCAGGTATCCAAATTTTGGTCTGTGGACTTATTTTTGTCTTATTTACATTGGTAGTTTATTTTTGCCTGCATTTTAGACATAAATGTTGAGATGGTCTCTTGGACGATATCTATGTAGGTTTTATTAGAGTTCAAAGAATATGCAACAGAAGTAGATGTAGATTTCGTTAGAAAGGCTGTTCGTGCCGTTGGTCGATGTGCTATCAAGTTAGACAGAGCAGCTGAACGATGCATCATTGTTCTGCTTGAGTTGATCAAGATTAAAGTAAACTATGTTGTTCAAGAGGCTATTATAGTTATCAAAGATATCTTTAGAAGATATCCTAACACGTATGTATCATTTATTTACACCTTTGTGTTGGAATATTATCAAAAAATATAAAATCTTATTATATTTCTTAGTGGCTGAAACATCGTCTTTGCACCTTGATTCCCCTTTGATGGTTTCCTCATAACCTTCACAGGTACGAATCTATCATTGCAACCCTCAATGAGAGCTTGGACACCTTAGATGAGCCGGAAGCAAAGGTACCTTTGTCTCAGAAGTTGCAAAAAAATAAAAAATACATTAGAGCATTGTTTTCTGTTACTACTGTTATTTTTTCACCTTAGCTCATGAAGAATACAGCCGTTATAAAAGATAAACTTCAAATATTGTAAATATTATTTGTTATTATCTGCTAACATTTTAGGATTAAGTCTAAAAGGGATAAACCTCTATCTCCTAGCATTATCTAGGATTCTTATCTCTTGTATCTTATCTTCTAGTTAGATTTAAATTTTAAATTAAGTAATTTGATTGTAACATAACTCTCTTGTATTCAGCCTATATAAAGGCTTTGTACTGATGCATTATTCAAGTTAATACATTTGAGAATTCATTATCTCTACAAAACAGTCTCTCAATTATTAACATGGTATCAGTTGCTTAGGTTTTTTTTCAGCCTCAACAGATTCAGTTACCTCTAAATGAACCTACTGTTTTGTTACCTCTAAATGAACTTACTATTATACCCACCCCTATTCCAACATAGGATCCTATCCCTGAATCTACTATGATACCAGATTCTGTTCTTAAAACTTTATCTCTTAGAGTTGAATCCGTACCAAAAACTCCATTAAATCTTCCTTTCGAGAACCAACTTGAAACCAGAGAACTCAGTGTCTATACAAGGAAGAAAAGGAGGCCTATTCAGGACACTACATAGCTTAGGACTGCTCAAGAACTGGAACCGATCCCATTGTCCTTGGAGGAGGAGGAAGGTATGGAAAATTTGAATAATGATGATATTGAACATATTGATACATTTGACTTACCAATTGCTAAAAGAAAAGGTATCAGGAAATGTACAAGTCATCCGATATAGAGATATGTGGCTTACGAAAAGCTAGTGCCCTCATTTAAGGCTTTCACAACCAAGATTGATAATATCCAGATCCCTCAAACAGTACATGAAGCCTTGAAGGATTCGAGATAGAAAAAAGCTGTAGAAGATGAGATTCAAGCACTGCAGGAAAATAAAACCTGGGTGATGACTTCTTTACCTCCAGGAAAGAAGGTTGTAGGTTGTAAATGAGTATTTACAGTTAAATATAATTCGGATGGGAGCATTGAGAGGTTCAAAGCAAGGCTGGTTGCAAAGGGATTCACTCAGTCCTATGTGATTGATTATCAGGAGACATTTGCCCCAGTGGCAAAACTCAACACAGTAAGAATCTTATTGTCCCTTGCTGTGAATTTGGACTGACCTCTTCATCAACTAGGTATAAAGAATGCCTTCCTAAATGGGGATCTAGAAGAAGAGGTGTACATGCAAAGGCCACCTGGTCTAGATGAAAACTCAGATCCAACTAAGGTATGTAAATTGTTAAAATCACTCTATGGTCTTAAACAATCACCTAGAGCATGGTTTGGCAGATTTACCAGGGTTGTTCTAAAAGCTGGTTACCTTCAATGCCAAGCTGATCATGCTATGTTCATCAAGACCTCTTTTGAAAATAAAATGCCATTTTAATAGTCTATGTTGATGATATAATCATCACAGGTGATGATGTTTTGGAAATCAAAAAATTAAGAGTTCTTGGCTACAGAGTTTGAAATAAAAGATCTGGGTCAGTTAAGATACTTCCTAAGAATGGAAGTGGCGAGATCAAATGTTGGGATTGTGATAAATCAGAGAAAGTATGTTCTAGATCTTCTTTCATAGACAGGGATGCTAGGTTGCAAGCCTGCTGAAACACCAATGGAGCATAATCTGAAGTTTAGAACTGACAACAATGGAGCTCCTACTAATAAGGAACAATATCAGAGGCTAGTTGGTAAGCTTATTTATCTATCACTTACACGACCTAATATTTGTTTTTCAGTTGGTATTGTTAGTCAGTTTATGAATGATCTTAGAGAGAAGAGCATTTAGAAGCAGTGTTCAGGATTCTGAGATATTTGAAGATGACACCAGGCCATGGCTTAATTTTCACAAAAAATGAGAATAGAAAAGTGAAAGTCTTTACGGATGCAGGCTGGGAAGGAGAGCTTACATCTAGAAGATCTACAAGTGGATATTGTGCTATAGTCTGGGGAAATTTAGTGACATGGAGAAGCAAGAAACAATCCGTAGTATCAAGAAGCAGTGCAGAAGCAGAATTTCGAGCCTTAGCTAATGGAATTTGTGAAGGGATTGGATTCAATGGTTGCTGTCAGAACTAAAACTCAATCACAGTAAAGATTTTGAACTTCATTGTGATAATCAGTCAGCAATTAGTATTGCTAAGAATCCTGTACACCATGATAGAACAAAACACGTGGAGCTAGATCGTCACTTTATTTCTGAGAAGATCACTAGTGGGACAGTCAAGCTAAATTTTGTTCCATCTCGCAAACAACTAGCCGATGCACTCACCAAGGCACTTCCAAGAACTACCTTTGATGAGCTCACATCCAAGCTTGGTCTCTACAATGTGTATTCACCAGCTTGAGGGGGAGTGAAGAATACAGCCGTTATAAAAGATAAACTTCAAATATTGTAAATATTATTTGTTATTGTTTGCTAACATTTTAGGATTAAGTCTAAAGGCATCAATTATTAACAGCTTATATTTTTCCTATATTTTGTTCTCTCTGCTAAGGCATCAATGTTATGGATAATTGGAGAATATGCTGAAAGAATTGACAATGCTGATAAGCTCCTTGAAAGCTTCTTTGAGAGTTTCCCTGAAGAACCTCCCTAAGTCCAACTGCAGCTGCTAACTGCAACAGTCAAACACTTTCTTAAGAAGCCAACAGAAGGCCCACAACAGATGATTCAGGTCTTTTTTGCTTTCTTCATGCATGTTTTCAGTTATTGCTTCACGTTTGCATTTGCAAGGTCTTCACATTTATTATCTTTTATTATGCATTATACTTCTTTCCAAAATCATTTTGTCTTATTTCTCTATATGCAATTGCCTATGAGAAAACAAGTCTAGAGGAATGCAGATTGTATCATTTTCATAGGGAGGAGGGACTCTGGCATAGTATTAATACTATTGGATATATGACCTTACTTTGCCATAATTTTTTGATTATACAAGCTACTTTGACCATGCATCTATTCCTGTCTATTGCAGAAAGATTGATTATTCAATTAGAGACATCATATCTGATCTAACTTCTATTTTGGGATTTTTATAGGTTGTATTGAATAATGCTACTGTGGAAACTGACAATCCTGATTTACGGGACCGTGCATACATTTATTGGCGCCTTCTTTCTACTGATCCTGAGGTATGTTTTTATTCTAACCAATGTCAGTTCACTATTCAATGATTTTAGTTTTTATTCTTTGATAAGTATTTTACTTGAATCACCTTCATCTCCATTGTGAGGACCACTCTTAAAATGGGCATACTATATGATTAAGCTGAGGTTGAGAACAGGGATTTAAATAGCGTTCGCGGTCGCATTTTCGGTCGCGTCGCGGTTATCGCGGTTGCGGACATAACGAAGGCTATTACGGTCATTGCGGGTGGGTGTCGCAGTCGTGAATTTTTTTAAAATTTGCACAACTTATTGTAAAACATAATAATAATTATAATTATAAAAAATCATTTTAATGATATTTAGAGTATTGTCTAAACAAAATAAACATAAATAAATTAAAATGGATTAAAAATATCTATTATAATTGTGAGATAGGAGATTAAATTCCTTACGATTTTATCAAAGAATTTTTTTCCACCGGCAAATTCAAGAATAATATATATATATATATGTATATTTGTTCTACTGATCAATACCTAAAGTAAAAAAAATGATCAAGGTAAATATCAACAATGGGAGAATTTAATTATAATTATAAAACGTTACTTTTAATGATTTTTAGAGTATTTTTCAACACTTATAAAAAGGATTTAATTGAAAGAAAATAACATTTTAGGCCTTTTAAGCTTATACATGCTATATGCCACTTATACACAACAAAAGGGCTATGAGTGGTTAGTTTAACTACCATTTTAGGAGTTTGTAAGGATAATAAACATTACTCTATACTTGTTGTGACTTGTCAAAAAACCTTCAACCTTCACGATCTCGCAACGGTGACTTCTTTAACTTGAAATGCATGTGATGGAATGCAACATGCATGCTTGCCTAGTGAGGTAGTCATAAACAATATCAATAACAATGAGATGCATTCCGAATCATGTTTGTCAATAACAATGCTATAAATGATGTTCAATGAGAATAATATCATCTTCAATAAAATTCTTTGGATCGATTCATGATAGTGGATGCACAAATTTCTATGCCTCGTCAAATCAATGAATGGTCTAATCCCTTCGCCTTGCCAAGTGACCAATAACACAAACATCCCTCCGTCTTGCAACAATAAAGGCCGTAGCCCAAGGACCATGTCCACCCGTACCAATGAGCTCATAAATTCTATGGCATGCCAATTGTATCTGATGTCCTTTCGAATACAAGGTTTAATAACAATGTTGATGTCTATGTTTCAATAACAATAGAGATGATCGATGTTTCGATAACAATATCAATGATCAATGTTTCGATGGTAATATCAATGATCAATGTTTTGATGACAATATCAATGATCAATTTTTCAATGACAATATCAATGATCAATGTTTCGATGGCAATATCAATGATCAATGTTTCCAAGGCAATATCAATGATCAATGTTTCGATGACAATATCAATGCCTATTTCAATATCCAATGGCTATGACAATGATACTTTCAATACCTGATAGTCAATATCTCTATGTATCAATAATACAATGATGACAATAACAATAACAATGATACTATGGTCGATGTTCGATACAATAGCTTATCGATACCTACCAATGAAGCCTCCAAACAGGTTCGATGCAATATCCTTTAACAAAGGTTAGTTATGCAAAAATCAATATCAATGAAATCGGGAAAGGCACCTAGCCTATTCTCGAGACTTCGACTACACTCACCTTGTTTTCTGAAGCTCATATGGCTCTCGGATTGCCACTCCTTTGTTTCTAGCTTTAGATGGAGATGGCGACCCTTCTTTCTCCAACTCTTGAGCTAGGTAAAAACAATAGGAAGGGTTATAATCAATATAACAATATTGAAATCAATATCTAAGCTTAGAATAGCTATTAGCTATTAGATTTCCATGGATTAAAGCCTTAAAGAACAATGGTTTAGCTTGGTTATTCAATAGCTTCAACTTGAAATTAAGCATCAACTATCCATGGAATCCAACAATTAATTGATGGCTTTATCTTAGTGATACATAGCTATTCGATGGAATTGATGAATCAAAGAAAGCTTAAGCTTTGCAAAACTCAATAATGGAGGTGCTAGATTTAAAAGTGGGGAGGTGCTTGCTTAAGTGAAGAAGAAGAGAAAGTTAGGAGATGATTGAAATGATTTTAAGTGTTGTAAAACACTTGCCTGTATGGAACTCAATAACCAGATGCTTACCCTCCCCAAGAGGTAAACTTTAAAATATTATTTTTTTCTTTTCAAAACTTTTCTATTTTAAGCAATAATTAGCTATTAAAGCTATCATCTTTTTCTATCTCCTCTAGACATCTTCACGTAAAGCCATGTGAAGCAAGAAGGTGACTCACCTTTAAAATGGAGAAATTACGAGGGTAATTCTTTATCTTTTAAATCTTTACACTTTTACCCTCAAACTTTCAATTTTCACAATTTAATCACTAGAAAGCTTTCAATAAATTTAATAAGGTCCTTAATCTATAAATTGGCTGAAACAGAGTCCATTGTCAATGTAATTGACCCTACGATCAAATTCAATACAATATTTGAATTCCGGTATAGGGTTTTAGATCGTCGGAACACAATTCTGACTAAACCGGTTTTCAGGGTGTTACATTGGCAAAGTTTAAATTTTTATTCTTATTCTTAAACAAAAAATGTATTATTCATCTACTAAAAAAGTTAAATCTTTTTTTTTCAATTTAAAAATTATAATCCAATATGCTTGTAGTTTCTGTTAAAATACAAGTTTATAATGATTTGATACTGAAGTTGACAATGGAAGGGGTGTATTGATGGTTACATTGTAACATAAATGTAACATATTGAATTATAAAAATTAAATGAAAAGAAAAACTAAAGGATTAAAATACTTGGATTAAAGTATAAATTTCCTTCAAGTTTCGAGACTGACCGACTGTATACCATTACTAAGAATGAGACTTGAACATATTACATATAACCGACTGAAGAGTATTGAATTGAAAAGTAAAGGGCTTTTTTTCCTACTGTTAATGGCTGCTTTGTATTATCAATCAACAGGCATGAAAGAGAGTAATTAAGAAGATGATTTTTTTTACCAAAACTATGAAATTCATAGAAACATAAAGTTACAAAAGATGGAGCAGACCAAGAGAAACATCCTCGGTACAGGTCTCAGGACAATTTCCTACTTTAGTCAGCTTAGCAGCCCAGTCAGCAACCTTGTTACAATAGCGGCAAACCACAAAAAAAAACTCAAAACTAAAACAGCGATGACAACTCTAGAACAACACAAAACTAAAACAACGAAGAAGAAACACAAGATGAAGGATTAGATGATAAGAAATTCAAGAGAAACTAGTTGGGGGTTTCTTGAAAATTTTAGATTCGGGGCTGGATAATTAAAGAAAGAAAGACAAGATGAAGGATTAGATGATAAGAAATAAGAATATAAATAAAAAGATTAAAAAACATTGCGAAAGAGAAAGGTAAAACAAATCTGAAAATTCCAGCTTTGTTTATGGAATTATGGAAGATGGTGTGAAGGTTGAAGGTGAAGATGGCTTGCGTGATGAATTGATAGTTGTTGTTTTGTCCTTGGCACCCTCTTAGACGCAATTATCTAAGCAAGCAACCTCAAGCGGCTCTAACCCAAAGAACTCGATGATCTTATGTTGAAGATGGCTTCTAGACAAGTTTATCGAACACTTGCAAACTCAAAGAATACTAAAATCTCCAAAGAGAACTTTTTATTAATCAATGAAATCTGAATTACAATGTGGGTGAAGCCTCCTTTATATAGGCCATGGAGAAGTTTTAATCCTACTAAACTTAGGAATTAAATACAATAAATAAAGGCTAAAATCTAATCTCCTAATTAGATAAGTAACTTCTAATAATAAATAAATGCTAAAAATAAAATCCTAGTCAAATAAATATGATCCTAATAGATATTGCAGAATCCTATATTAATTTAAATTACAAATAATCAAATAAAATCTTGAAAATTCGTAATTATCCAAAAATCCCGTATAGGAATTTCTGCATGCGCTGTCTTCGCTAAAATAGGCGTATCTTGAGATCCACATGTCCGATGGAGGCATTTCAAGATGCGTTGGAAAGATAATTTGTAGCCGAACAAGTTTTAAGAAAACATGTTGACCCATATATGCCTGGATCCCATCCAAAAATTCGTCGCAAGTTAGCTGACTTTCTAGACTTCACAAACAGATTCAGTTTCTTGTCCAAGATGCATCGTTTTTGACCTCCTATGCGTGCATTGTTTTGGCCATTATTGTTTGCATCGAACAAATTCAGCTTCTTGTCCAATATGAGCAATTTAATCCCGCTCATGCATGTATCATTCCCCCACTCCTCAAAAGGATTCGTCCTTGAATCTAAATCGGCAATGAGAGAACAATCATCAACTTCAATTGAAAAGGCTTTTTTGTTGTATGTGGAGTGATCTAATTGAGCTCCTCTCAATGGTTGAACAAAATCCTGAAAAAATAAGACAACACTACTCGAACATTTGTAATGACTAGTCAAAACAAAATCACTCATCACATTCTTTTTCTTGTCTTTTTCATTTGGGCTTTGTGTGACTTTTACCTCATGTATTTTCACTCACCAAATTTTGGCCATTAATTTGACTTTTTTCACTTTCGGCCTCTTTACTCAGTCTTTTGTATCTCACATCCCATATCCCTCTCATAAAATTTATCATCAATGTACAATTTCTGTAGAGGAGAAAGTGTTTCTAACAGAATGATAGGACAAGAATCAAATAAAGGGTTAGAATTACACTTACTTTCTTCGTGGGGAGGTGATGAGAGTTTAGCAAGTGGACCTACTACTTCACATGAGGGATTAGAAGCATTGTCATCTTGTCTAATGTGTTCACTATCACTATCCTTTTGTTTGGGAGATGGTTCTTCTCCAATATCAACATTTGCACAAATGCTAGAAGTAGAAGTACGAAGAGAATCATGTGTACCTTCTGGTTTTGGGATGTCTTCATGGTTGGTTGCCTTTGTGTGGTCAATTGATTCAGCCTTTTGCGCTTCCAATCTTTTTCGTTTTATCCTCTCACACTGTATTTTTGCTTTTGCTATTTCTTTATCTACTTTTTCTGGCTCTATTGTAGCAAACGAGAGCTTCTGGCCTTGGTGCACAACCGAGTATCCATTTGTATTGATTCGATGGACAGCGCCCCGATTATTTTTCCAAGGTCTTCCTAATAGCAAGTGGGTGACTTCCATAGGAACCACGTCGCACCATACATCATCATAATAGCTTCCAAGAGTAAAAGAGATTAAACAACGTTCGGTTACCTTCATATCCAGTCCGCTGTTAAACCATTGAAGATGATACGGCTTAGGGTGTTCTTGGCATGGTAGATCGAGTGCATCAACAATGAAGCTACTCACTAAGTTTACACGACTATCACCATCAATAATTAAAGAACGTAGATTACCTTGTATCTTACATCGTGACCGAAAAATATTTATTGGTATACGATAACGAGTGTTGAAAAGAGAATAAAACATCCTAATTGCTTTAAGAATCTAAAGAAAAGGTTAGACACCAATAGAATTATAGTTGCAAGGAGAAAGAAGAGTATGTAACTTTTAGTCCTACTAACACAAGGAAACAAAAAGGTGTTAGAAGATGTGTAAGAAGCAATAAAAGCTAAAACAAACGAAAACTAATGGTTAAGAATGAAAGAATATTAGAAAAACCCCGAAAACCCTATAATTTTGTAGCAACTTGATCTACTTCGCTCGAGGTGTTCCCGATGTCAAACAATTCTGAAATTTTTTTGTGGTGACCCCTCCAAAGGTGTAGATCTGATCTGGAAATTGTTAGCATTCGCTCGTTTGAATTTGACGAATTTTCCCTAATTTTCGAGTTTTCACCAAAAAACGCCAAAATTCTTGTCAAGAATCGTCCCAAATCTGATACCAAATGATATAGTAGCGCAATCTTGGATTTGGAAGCCTTCAATCAAGTTGTTGCAAGAACTAGGAGCTCTAGATTCAATCAAGAAAAGTATTGACAGATCTGAAAATTCAAGAGAAACTAGTTGGGGGTTTCTTGAAAATTTTAGATTTGGGGCTGGATAATTAAAGAAAGAAAGACAAGATGAAGGATTAGATGATAAGAAATAAGAATATAAATAAAAAGATTAAAAAACATTGCAAAAGAGAAAGGTAAAACAAATATGAAAATTCCAGCTTTGTTTATGGAATTATGGAAGATGGTGTGAAGGTTGAAGGTGAAGATGGCTTGCGTGATGAATTGATAGTTGTTGTTTTGTCCTCGGCACCCTCTTAGACGCAATTATCTAAGCAAGCAACCTCAAGCGGCTCTAACCCACCCTCCTAGATGCAATTACCTAGGCAAGCAAGAGTGTGAAGATGATCGCCCTGACAAGAACTCGATGATCTTATGTTGAAGATGGCTTCTAGACAAGTTTATCGAACACTTGCAAACTCAAAGAATACTAAAATCTCCAAAGAGAACTTTTTATTAATCAATGAAATCTGAATTACAATGTGGGTGAAGCCTCCTTTATATAGGCCATGGAGAAGATTTAATCCTACTAAACTTAGGAATTAAATACAATAAATAAATGCTAGAATCTAATCTCCTAATTAGATAAGTAACTTCTAATAATAAATAAATGCTAAAAATAAAATTCTAGTCAAATAAATATGATCCTAATAGATATTGCAGAATCCTGTATTGATTTAAAATACAAATAATCAAATAAAATCTTGAAAATTCGTAATTATCCAAAAATCCCGTATAGGAATTTCTGCATGCGTTGTCTTCGCTAAAATAGACGTATCTTGAGATCCAGATGTCCGATTGAGGCATTTCAAGATGCGTTGGAAAGATAATTTGCAGCCGAACAAGTTTTAAGAAGACATGTTGACCCATATATGCCTGGATCCCATCCAAAAATTCGTCGCAAGTTAGCTGACTTTCTAGACTTCACAAACAGATTCAATTTCTTGTCCAAGATGCATCGTTTTTGACCTCCTATGCGTGCATTGTTTTGGCCATTATTGTTTGCATCGAACAAATTCAGCTTCTTGTCCAATATGAGTAATTTAACCCCGCTCATGCATGTATCACAACTCGAATGAGTTTTTTTTTAGGATATTGGTGTGAATAAATTCATCATTGGGTACACAGACCCGATCACAAAATCATAGTAGTCCTTCATAATTAACTCTAAAGTCAGGATCATTACGATATTGTAACTTAAAAGCTACGAATTGAAGTTCAGGGTTTTGGTTCTGCAATGTTTTGATTTTTGTTACAATAGTATACTGAACCTGAAGTTTAGCTACAAGACAAAGGTGCTTTCAAAGTCGAAAGTGAGCATTAATAGCTCAGGGAGTAGGCAAAGGTTTACATCTGAGTACATCAGCGACAACATTGGCCTTGCCCAGATGGTAATCAACGACAAGATAATAGTCTTTGAGGAGTTCCATCTATCTCTGTTGCCAAAGATTCAACTTCTTTCGTGACAACACATATTTAAGGCTTTTATGATAAGTGAAAAGATAGCATTTCTCTCCGTAGAGGTAATGCCTCCAAATTTTCAATGCGAAGACAACTACAACTAGCTCCAAGCCATGAGTGAGGTAATTCATCTCATGTGGATTTGGTGTTCTCAAAGCATAAGCAATGACTTTGCCTTCTTGCATTACTACACATCCTAACCCGAGATACGATGGATCACTATAAACTGCATAGTCATTTCTAAACTCAGGTTGGGTCAGAATCGGTGCATGAGTCAAGACTTGTTTCAATTAATCAAAGCTTCTTTGTTATTCCTCGGTCATAACAAACAGAGTTTCTTTCCTTAATAGCTTAGTCAAAGGGTCTGCTATCATAGAAAATCCCTTGACAAATCTTCTATAATAACCAGCAAGACCAAGGAAACTTCTTACTTTACCAATGTTCTTCGGTGGTTGCCAATCAAGGATAGCTTGAATTTTCTTTGGATCTACTTAGATGCTTGAAGTCAATACAATGTGCCCAAGGAAGGCAACTTCGGTGAGCCAAAACTCGCACTTAAAAAATTTAGCAAACAGTTGCTTTTCCTGAAGAGTTTGAAGCACAATGTGGAGGTGGTTTCGGTGTTCGACAACATTCTTAGAATAGATCAATATGTCATCAATAAATACCACCACTAATTTATCTAGGTAGGGTCTAAAATCCCAATTCATTAAATTCATAAAGGTTGCCGGTGCATTGGTTAGCCCAAAAGGCATCACTAAGAATTCATAATGCCCATATCTTGTACGGAAAACAGTTTTGGGTACATCACATTTTTAACTCTCATTTGATGATACCCAGACCTTAAATCGATTTTGAAAAATACAAAAGCATCCTTAAGCTGATCGAATAGGTCATCAATTCTTGGCAATGGTTACATGTTCTTGATGGTTACCATGTTCAATTGCCGATAATCAATACACAATATCATGGAACCATATTTCTTCTTAACAAAGAGAACTAGTGCTCCCAAATTTGAGGAACTCGGTTCAATGAAGCCTTTGTTCAACATATCTTGAATTTGAGCTTTTAGCTCCTTAAGCTCAACAACTTTCATATGATAAGGTGTAATGGAAACTGGGGCCGTTCCAGGTTGTACTTTAATACCAAATTCAACTTTATGGGTTAGAGGTAAACCCGAAAGTTCATCAGGAAAGACATCAGTAAATTCATATACGGTGTCAATGTCTTGTAGTCGAGGTTCATCCTTAGCTTCCAATGTCAAAGCATACAATAAAGGATTTCTCAAACTTATAAGGGTGATGCTCTCCTTGCCCAAGCCTCAGAGATATAACTTTTTCTTACTACAATCTACCCAAGCTTGATGTTCACCGAGCCAACCCAAGCCCAGTATAACATCGAACTCATGAATTGGAAGTGCCAATAGATTGGCTGAAAATGGAATACCTTGAACCCTTAAGGGACAATTCTTGCATATTAAGCTTATGGTGACACAATTACCCAAATGATTGGTTACAGTGATCTTTGATACTATAGGTTCACAAAACAACTTATATTGCTTAACTAGTACGGTACCAATAAAAGAGTGCGGAACCAGGATTAATCAATGCATATATAGAATATGAATACAAGTCAATGGTACCAACAATGATATTGGGATCGTCCTCCTCTTCCTTTCTCCTCACATGGTAGATCTGAGCAGGGGCCTTTGATTCCTGCCTGTTTGATGTTTTTGCTAAACCACCAGGTCTCCCCGATGATCCTTACCTTGATTCACTTTGATAGTTAACAATTGGTACGGTGAGCTTGGACATACATGCGACCTTTAGATCCTTTTAATTTATTCGAGAAAGTTTTTAGGATGGGTGTAGATGATTCCGTTAGTGCAAATGGAAGGACCATGGAAGACGACACTCTATTGGATTCTCCAATGGACCCGTCGGTGCCAACATCTTTAAAAGAGATGCATCAGTTTTAGCATAATTTTAAACAAAAGTTTTAGGACCAACCCTGTCAATGGTTTATTGCGGCGGGAACGGTTATGTAACCCCCTTGACCGGCCTAGGCACTAGGCCGAACCAAGTGAGCTATATTAGATTTACTATAGTAAACCTAAATCGAATATCTAAAATTAGGTGCATTTTTTATTTTTATCTTATCTAGATGCATCTTTAGAACCTTGGGTGTGCATACTGGCAGCGGTTAAATTCACAAATAAATCGGACATCAAATCGACATCTAATTGTACGAATTGCAATTTAGAGACCAAATTGCAAATCTAGAAAATTATGAGGACTTACATAAATTTAAGGTTACCAATCTTTACTTAGTTTTCGTGCTCTCAAGTCCAATTTTAGCTAAAACAGAATGATTGAACACATTCAATTTGCATACGTACGAATTAGGGACTAAAATAAAAGAATCTCAACTTCAGCAGCCAAAATACTGACATAACAGCCTTCGATATCGGTACACGTGATACGTACCAATACCAGGCTTCATACCCAAGGATTGTATTGATACTGATATACGTGTACTGGTACCTAAGTTATAATACACAAGAACTGTATCGATACGACTCTAGGGCGTATCGGTACCCATGCTTAAATGGCTAAAACTCAAATTCCAGTAGCCAAAATTCGTACGGATACACATCCTCGAGTATCGGTACCCATGCCAAATTTAAACTTCTCAGGCTTGATTTAAGTCTCTCGTATCGATACAAGGATCCCTGTACCGATACCTTGTGCGAAACGCAATTTTTGACACATCCACTTTTTTAACATTCAACTAGTAGTATCCGGACGTCAAATCAATCTTTAAAAACACAACATGACCTCGGAATTGGTCAAACAAATCATCAATCCATGGTAATGAGTACTTGTTCTTAATTGTTAACTTGTTCAATTGTTGATAATCAATGCACATCCGTATAGTTCCATCATTCTTCTTCACAAAAAACACTGATGCACCTCAAGGAGAAACACTTGGACGGATGAAACCACGATCCAACAACTCCTGAACATGGTTTTCAACTCTTTTAACTCATTCGACACCATGCGATAGGGAGTAATGGACACTGGAGTAGCACCGGAGTACATCTCGATACTAAACTCAACTTTTCTATCCGGTGGCAACCCAATCAACTCTTTCGAAAAAACTTTTGGAAAATCACATACTGTTCGAATATCTTGTACCCAAACTCCCTTGGTGCCTGGATTCATCACAAAAGCCAGGGAGGCTTGACACCCCTCATTCATCAACTTCTCAGCTTGCAACGCTGAAACAACATTAGACAAGAACTTAGCATTCTCGCCTACCACAACAACAACATAGTCGTCGTCAAGCCTAAAAAAAATCCTTTTGGTTTCGAATTCAACAACAGCTCTATGCTCACTCAACCAATCTATACCCAAGATGAAATCAAAACCATGGAACGTCAACTCTATTAAATCAACAACAAACAAATGACCTTGAACAACCAACAATCATCTCCTATACATCCTTCTAACAGTAACGGTCTCCCAAAGAGAACTAGTTACTAAAACACCCACATTCAAAACCTCAGCAGGAATATCTAATAACTGTGCATGTTCACTCAGAATGTATGGATGCATGGAACCCGAATCAACCAAAGAAAATAATGACAAAGATTGCAAGGTAAAAGTTCATGCGATCACACCGGTGTCATTACGGCCCCCGCGATGAGTATACGCCCTTTCTTGCCCTTCGTTCTCTGGATGAATAGCTATGGCATGAGAAACAGTCCTCTGCCCCTCATCACGTCTCTGGAAATTACCCCTGCCACGGCCTCGGCCTGTAATACCCTTAAATTTGCTAAGTTGTTTAAGAGTCATTTAGTACTAAGATAAGGGCTTAAAAGCTAACTTTGTGACTAAAATGACAAAATATAAAAGTTAGGATTTATTTAATTATGGATTCTATGAAAGAAGTTTCTGAAAATTAAAAGTATCGTGTGATAGAGAGTAAGCAAAATAGGGTACTTACGAAGTTTGGTTGAAATCCGATGAGAAAAGTATAGGCACTTGATGGAATATTTTTATTCCACAGATAAGTAGTACATGTTACAGGAAGTTGATCTGTATAATTTGATTTTCGGTATGGGATTTATGTAGAAATCTATTTTTGATCGAACAATTAGGGGATAAGCAGATACTTGATTAGAATAAAAATGCAGTATAAGATATCGAATTTCGATCGAACTGCAAAGTTAAGCGTGTTCAGGGCATAGGATGGGTGACCTATTGGGAAGGTCTCATGTCTGTACTTGAGACTGATAAAAAGGAATCAGTTCGAGTTAATATTATTCGTATGGATATATGATAAAGGATTATTAAGAGAATTTTATCCGATAAAGATTTCAGGTACGTTATTAGTATATTAGACCGAGTCAAAATTTCAAGATTTTGATTTTTACAAAATTATGGAATATTTTGTATATCAACAATATTTATTTATGGAAATTAGAAATATGAGAATTTTAGATTTGATCCGATAGTTCGAAAAATGGAAAACCGTAGTAAGTGATTATCAGGTAATCAGATCGAATTGGAATTTTAAAGACTGCCCCATAAGCCATGGAAAATTCATAAAATATTATTTTTATGAATATTTTAATATTTCTAGTTAGATTATAACTAGATTTAGTTCTACTTTTACATGATGGCAAATTAGAAAATAGAACTTAGTTGGAGGATTATTTGGACTTAAGTAATTAAATGAATTTAATATTCATTTAATTAAACACACTTGGCATTAATAAGACAAAAGATGAACAAAATATGTTCATCTTCTACTCCTCCATTTTCAAAAACACAAGAGAAAGAAGGGGAAAATATATAAAAATTTCCCTACGCATTTTGAAGGCTTCCAAACAAGATTCAAGGTATGTTTTTTGTTAGAAAACTAATCTATGTTTAATTTTCTTTCATTTGATAGTAATTTTACAAAGAGTTATGAAGATTTGTTCATGTTATTGATGGGAGAGAAAATATGGTTTCATGTTCTATGTTGAGATTGAAGATTGATTTAAGTAAATCAAGTGTTGTGGAGTTGAAATCAAGTTTAGATTTAGATTAATTTCATGTTTGAAGACATAAACCCTAACCTTAGAATTTGGGATTTTATTTAGGGTTTTGAAATTAAGGATGAATATGGAAGATTTATGATTCTACATGCTTGATTATGGCATTATGACCAAAATAAAGTCCTTGAAAAGCTTAGACACCCAATATGGCATGTAGGAATAAACTGGGGTTTTAAGTGTTAATTCTTGGAAATGAAGAATATATGTTCGAAAAATTATTTTGAGCATATTAGAATGTTGTTTGAATGAAAAACGACATTGGGAAGGTTTAGTGACCAATTCGGCCAAGAGCTAAAATAGAAGGAAAATTTTGAGAAACATTGTTAAAATGTAGGATTGATTAATTAGTACAAGTTTGCAAACTTTTGTGTGAAATTGGTGACTAACATGCCACTTTAACAAAGGTTAGTGGATTGAAGAGCATTGAGTAAAAGTTAGTGGAAAATGATATAATTGTAGAGTAATTGTGATTCGAGTTTGAATAAATTGCAAAAAGGTACAAAATGGTCACTAGGGACCAAAATGGACTATTCGGCTACTAAGGGAGAAAAAAAGGGAAATTTTAGGAAAATTTTTATATTCGAATAATTATACTAGTATTTTATAGTTAAGCAGTGTTAGATAAAAAATCTAACATGTATGTTATTGTATATCTTCGATTGGTAAATATGCAGGATTCGAGCAGGACAAGGAAACACGAGATAAAAGAAGCAAGGAAAAAGTAGTGAACTAGCTTAGTGAGGCCCAGTATTTTGCATAACCCAGGTGAGTGCATTATATGCATGTATGACATGTTACAAATAGGATGACTTGCGATAAGTCGACCTTGATATTAATGAAAATGTATGTTAATCAAAGTTATGCAAATGACATGAAATATTAAATGGCATATGTGATACATTGATATGGCATAATGGTTTATCTAAGATAAATCGGATTTTAGATTTTGGATATGAACTGACCATTATCGAATTATGCATGATATTAATCATGGATTGGATATTGATTAATGAATTATTACACTACTATGCCCGAGTACTAGTGTGAGAGTCTTTGGTATAGTTAGATATCCATAGAGTCTTAGCAGCTGTGTCCTAGAACTACGGTGCGTTTCAGTCACTTCGGTGTCGACTTAGACGCTACATCGTTGTTTAGACAGTCGACTTAGACGCTACGGCGTTGTTTAGACACTTTGGTGTTGTTAGCACAAAATGTGCGATTATGAGGAGCAAAGAGCATCCTCGAGTACGTACTCATCTCAGTTGCTTTGGCGATGCAGACGCTACGGCGTTGTAGACACTACGGTGTCGTGATGACTCGTATACCATATGTTCACTTGAAATTGTACTTTGGGCTATAATTCATGAAATGCTTTTATGCAAGTAGATAGGCCAGTAAGTCTATCGTATTTATTACCGATAAAGTAAGAATGATATTATGACTTTGAATACATATACATGCAACCATGATTCATTGAAATAAGTTAGTTTCTCATTTACTATTATAAATGATGAACTGTTATAAACTGCACGGGAAATCGTTTACCATTTTGCAGGGATTGTGATGTTTATGTAAATTGTTTATGTTGTTATATTTATGCCTTACTAAGTTATACTTAGCGTGTGTTTCGTAATACACGTAGGTCGATCGGGCTAGTATTATCGAAGAAGGCGATGGACTTTTGGAAATCAGAGTTATCGCTTATAAGCAATAGTATGTACACTTACATCCTAGTCTAGTGGGCATGTACTCATATTTTAAATTTGCAATTGTTTTGTATTATTAAACTTATAAGTTAGTTTACTTATTTTAAGTGGGCTTGTAACCTAAGTATTATGGATGGATAATATGGTTTTAAACTCTTAGCAATGGGATTTGGTATAATTATTACGTAGTTAATGCTAATAGAGTAGCGATTTTAAAATCAAGGAAAGGGTCTAGGTAGTACATATAGTTTACACCCTGAATTATATTTTCATGTTAATAAATGTCTTAAATATTTATTTAACCAATTCAGGGTCGAAACTAGGTGACACTAGATAGGTTTGTAATTTAATAGAACCGAGGAAAAGTTATTTTACTAAACTACTTTTAAAAAAAAATTACAAGTCAGGAAATTAGTTAAAACTTTAGTAACATCTTCAATGTGCATTTAATCATCGAATATACATTGAGGGTGTTACAAAGCCCCTCGCAGGTGCAGCCACATTAGTTGCATGAGCCGATACCTCCTTAGCCACTTGTGGATAGTCCACCTTTTGGTGCTCTTTAGAACCACAAGTCCAGCAAGCTCTGACACCAAATGCCCCAAGCATTTTCTCGAGTGGCATCTCCTACAACTCTCACAATCAACATCAACGATACCAATAGTTTGAGTATTCTAGCCCTGTTTATAACCACCACTACCTCATTTATGGTTTGACTTGAAACGACTCTTGTGTGACCTTTTGCTCTCATACCCCAACTAGTCGGACTCTGCAGCCCTCTTCCCCAAGTTAACATTTCTTGATTGGGATGCTGGACCCAAAGACTGCTCAATATCCTTGGCCCTATTGACTAACACATCAAAATTAGTGTAGTCAACCACCAACAAATATGTCTTGATGTCCTTCACAAGGCCATAGGAAAACCTATCGCAATGCTAGCGGTTGTTCGGAACTAGTTTAGGAGCATTCTGGCTTAGACGAAATTTTTTTACCTCATACTCAGCTATCAACATCCGATCATGTACCAAGGCCATAAACTCCCTCTTTTTCGCATCTTGATACTGCGGACCAAGGTACTTCCTTTTGAAAGACCTTCAGAAGAACTCCCAAGTAACATCAGCATCCGATACTCCAGCTATAGTGGTTACCCACCAATGATATGCATCATCATGCAGCAAAGATGCAATGTACCCAAGCTTTCGCGCACCCGTACACTCTATCTGGCCAATTATACGCTTGGTGCGTTCGAGCCACTCTTCTGGAGATTTAGGGTTCAACCCTCGAACTCAACTCCTCCTAAGCTATGCAGACATTCTAACGACAATCCATGATTAGCCACAATCATAGGAGTTGGCGCCTACACTTGTACTCTAACAAAAGCTGCTTGGAAAGCTCTTATGGTATGTTTTCTCTATCCACTCCAGCCAGTGGGTTAGGCAGGGAAAGTGGAAACTCGGTACGAAGAATCATGCTATTTACAGGATTTTAATTATTCTGAGCGTTACTCGTGTTATCTCGAGTCTCATATCGTGGGCCCATATTCACTAACAATTAAAACATGCAAAAGCAATTTTGGTTAGGCTAGCATACGATAAAGGATCAAAGACAGCATGTGAAGAATCATTTGAAAACAATGGTAATAGGCAATGTGTTCCCTTTTAAACCCACATTAAAGCAAAATGACCTCACATTAATCAATAGCATGCTTAAACACAATTATCACCACATAACAACTCAATCAACAACCAAAATATTCAGCAAACCATCCCAACTACTCGTAACCTAGCTCTGATACCAACAAATATAACCCCCTTAACCCGACCTAGGCGCTACGTCGAAGTAAGTGAGCTACATTAGGTTTGCTAAACCTAAACTGAATATCTTGAATTAGGTCCGTTTTTTCCTTTTATCTTATCTAGATGCATCTTTAGAACCTTGAGTGTGCATAATGGCAGCGGTTAAATTCATAAATGAATTTGACATCAAATTGACATCCAATTGTACGAATTTGCAATTTAGAGACCAAATTGCAAATCTAGAAAATTACGAAGACTTACATAAATTTAAGGTTATCAATCTTAGTCAGGTTTCATGCTCTCAAGTCCAATTTCAGCTAAAATAGAATGATCGATCACATTCACTTTGCATATGTATGAATCAGGGACTAAAATGAAGGAATCTCAACTTTAGAAGCCAAAATACTGACATAACATCTTTTGGTACCGGTACACAGGATACCATACCGATACCAGGCTTCATACCCAAGGGCTATACCAATACTGATATACATGTACCGATACCCAGGTTATAATACACAAGACCCGCACTGATACGGCTCTGGGGTGTATCAGTACCTATGCTTAAATGGCTAAAACTCAAATTCTAGTAACCAAAACCTGTACCGATCAGTATCGGTACCCAAGCCAAATTTACATTTCTCAGACCTGATTTAAGTCTTTCGTACCTATACAAGGATCCCTGTATCGATACCAAGAGGCCTAAATGTATTTTTTATCTGATTTTGACCTCTAAACCAATACAAACTAGTCTCACTCAACCCAACATGCTTACTAAACACATTTAGCACAAAAGACATACGTCCACAATAATCCAAACTATCAAATACGCATTTTTTGACACAAAAGCGTAAACTATAGGCATGCTTCCTAAAATATCAACCAACATAATTGGACTTGAGACTAAGCATAAATCTATCAACACACATCACAAATCCCAACAACAACCCAACAACCAACAAGATACAATCCTTGGAAGCTAATACAATCAAAATACAAATCCCCAAATTTTGAAAACATATTGCCTTATTACCAAAAGCTTTAAGCTAAAAACATACTCAAAGTCAAATGATGTCTTAGGATGCCCTCGCTCTGATGCTCCCGCAATCCTCAATTTTCTACAAAGAAGAATGGGTCCATAAGCAAACATATGCTTAGTGGTGCCGCTCTTCTACATTCATTAATGCATTAAAACATGAGTATATAAACCAACACCTTTGAAACTCTTTTCAAAACATGGCATGCATAACAACGATATGAAAAATATAGTTTCCCAGTTGTTTCCCATAAATTGGCAATTATAGTGACCTTTATAAAACCATATCGAATACACGGATTTCTCGGTAGACAACTTCTACCAAACCATACCTTTACCTGGAGAGTCTCACCTCAATCCTACACAAGGTACAACATCAACTTAGGTAGGCTACTGCTTACAAAAGCGACAATCCACCAGCCCGAGTAGCCTACTGCATACTCTTGGGGCCGCGAGGTGATCGACTTAACATATTATAGTGCACTTTAAACCTTATGGCATGCAACTATATCTGATACTTTTTTTTACTTGTCCCATGGCCAATATACATCTTATAACCACATTTACTTTTTGTTTTCATATGCATTTAACTAAAGCCTTTCCATATGCAAAAATCACATTTCCCAAGGCAACTATAACCCCCTCGACCTGCCTAGTCCCAAGACCGAACTGAGAAAGCTACATTAGGTTTACTGAAGTAAACCAGAAAGGTTAAACACAAACACGTATATTTTTTTCTTTTTAACTTGTCTAGATGCATTAATGCTTTCTTACATGTTCATACTATCTATAGGTGAGCACCCATCTCAATTGGACATCGTAACAATATCCAATTGGCCATATCACTGTTTAGGGACCAAAACGTAATTTCAGCAAAATAGAAGGGGTTTTCCACTTTTTAAGTTACCAACCTTAAATTAGGTTCATTTCATGCTTATATGTTAAACATCAACCTCAAACGATCATCCATGCTTAAATAATTGACAAAGCAAGATTCAGGGACTAAAACGTAAGAAAACATAACTTTACTAAAGCCATTAACTAGCTTAACAACCATGGGTATCGGTACGCCCATCTGAGTACCGGTACGCCCTCTTTAATTTGAATTCCAAAAATTCTAGTAGCCAACTCCCGTACTGGTACGACCCTGCGTACCGATATGCCTTACCAAAACCAAAGGCCCATATTGATCGTCAAACTCGTGTACCAATCCCCCAAGCTAGACTCAGCCTTCTCGTACCGATATGATAACCCTTGTATCGGTATGCTACGCTAAAGATACACTCCCGTATCGCAACGCCTAGCCTGCGTACCAATACTACAAGCCCAAAATGGCTTCCCGCACCGACACGTGAACACGCGTACCGATACACTTGGACCTGAATGGTCACAATTGGCTGATTTAACATGCTTACGTCAAAACTATACCACTTTAGTATGCCATAAACTTTCATACAAGAATACCTAAATGCAAAAGCAACCTAAACAACATAAACTCAGCAACCAATTGGAAAACACCGCTGCTCCACGAAACTGATCAAAGAAATCATCAATCCTCGGCAACGGGTACCTGTTCTTTACCATCAACTTATTCAACTGATGATAATCAATACACATACGCATCATACCATCCTTTTTTCACGAAGACAACAGGCGCACCCTACGGTGAAACACTTGGTCGAATGAACCCATGGTCCAACAACTCCTGAAGCTGTGACTTCAACTCCTTCAATTCTTTCGGTGCCATCCTATAAGGAACAATGGACATCGGTCTTGTACCCTCGTAGGTATCAATAGGAAACTCTACCTCTCTATCAGGAGGTAAACCCGACAACTCTTAGGAAAAACCTCCGGAAGTCACAAACAGTCCGAATGTCCTGCACTCGAACACCCCGACCTTCTAGATTCATAACAATATCCAAATAAGCTTGGCAACCATAAACATCATTTTCTCCGCTCTAATAGCCAAAACCACGTTGGAAAAGAACTTAACATTGTTGCCAACCACCAAAACCTCATAGTCATCGGCCAACCTCAAGAGAATCCTCTTGGACTCACAATCCACAACCGCTCTGTGCTCACACAACCAATCCATACCTAAAGTGATATCAAAACCTTGGAATGGAATTCCATCAGATATGCGGTAAACTCATGACCTTGCACCACCAAAGGACATCGCTGATAAAACCTTCTTGTTGTAACTGTCTCCCCAAAAGTACTTGTAACCAACATATCAACATCTAAGATCTCAACAGGAACATTCAGCCTAGATGCATGCTCACTCAAGATATATGAATGCGTAGACCCCGAATCAATCAATGATAACAATGGCAAGGATTGCAAAGTAAAATTACCTGCGATCACATCCATGTCATTACGACCCTCACTGTGAGCAAAGACCTAAGCCGGTCCTCAACTTTCAGGTTTCACTGCTGCAGCATGTGCCATACCCCTCTGACCATTCTCACGTCTCTAAAAATTACCCCTGCCACAGCCTCGGCCCCTAGTAGGTGCAACAACCTGTGCTGGTACATCTCTCGCAGCCCGAGGACAATTATGATTTAAGTGATCATATGAACCACAAATCCAACAAGCTCCAGCATTACTCCAGCATATACCCGCGTGGCGCCTACCGCATTGCTCACACTCTAGTGTAACACAAGCTCGTTGAACACCTTGGCCAACTCCACCACCACGCCTATGATCTGGCTTATGCCTCTTGTTCCTGAACCTCCTATTCTACCTCCTAGAATAGCTAGAGTCCACCACTCTTTTACCCAAGTTCACGCCTACAACCTGAACTGGTGCACCCAAGGACTGCTCAATATCCTTGGCTCGGTTAACCAACACATCAAAATCTGTGTAATCTACGGCCATGAGGTACATCTTAATGTCCTTTACAAGACTGTATTGGAACCTATCACATCTCTGCTGGTCATCTAGAACCGACTCTGGAGCATACCGACTCAACCAGAAAAACTTCACCTCGTATTCCGTAACCGACATGCTTCCTTGAGATAGCGACATAAACTCGCGCTTCTTCATATCCAAGTACTGAGCACGAAGGTACTTCCTCTTGAAAGCTCTCCGAAATAACTCCCAAGTAACATCCACCTTGGGAACACCAGCAATAGTGGTCACCCACTAATGGTATGCATCTTCCTACAGTAGAGATACCGTGCAACCCAGCTTGCGCTCCTCGTTGCATCCCATCTTATCCATGATGCATACCGTCTTTTCTAGCCAACCTTTGGCTGCCTCGGGGCTCAAACCTTGAAACTCCACACCTCTCAAACTTCTCAAATGCTCCAAGGGTAAACCATGATTTGCCACCACAATAGGTGCCGATGCCTACGCCTGCACTCTAGCCATCGCTACTTGAAAAACTTCCGTTATCGTCTGAACTAATGGAGTCAAATCACCATATACTAGCACTTGGTGAACCTAGGGTGCTTCACCCACCCCAACGTCAACTAGAGGAACCACTGGATGAGGAGGAGGTAAAACATGAGCGATATTCTCCTCTGTCTCATTATTTTGCCCAACTCTGCCAGTATTAGCCATAGATCGTGTCTCGTGTCGAGCAATGCTAACAAAAGCATAAAAACACATTAGAGTTAGGCTAGCATCAGGCAAAGGATCCAAGTCAACTTTAAAATGCATTTAAAATCCTCGGTAATAGGCAATGTGTTCCCAAACATACCCTAACAGAACACTAAACAATCATCGAACATATACAGAATCACCGTACAGTTCAAACAACATCAACTAACCAAACAACAACATCCCAACCTTTCGCAAACTTGGCTCTAATACCAACAAATATAACCCCTCGACCTGACCTAGTCGCAAGACCGAACCGAGAAAGCTACATTAGTTTTACCGAAGTAACCGAAAAGGTTAAACCTAAAGCACGTCCATTTTTTTTCTTTTTAACTTGTCTAGATTCATTAACACTTTCCTACATGTTCATACTGTCTATAGGTGAGCACCCATCTCAATTGGACATCGTAACAATATCTAATTGGCGTTATCACTATTTAGGGACCTAAATGTAATTTTAGCAAAATTGAAGGGGTTTTCCACTTTTTAAGTTACCAACCTTAAATTAAGTTCATTTCATGCTTATATGTCAAACATCAACCTCAAACGATCATCCATGCTTAAATAATTGACAAAGCAAGATTCAAGGACTAAAACGTAAGAAAATAGAACTTTACTAAAGCCATTAACTAGCTTAACTGCCATGGGTATCGGTACACCCTCTCCAGTTCAAATTCCAAAAATTCCAGTAGCCAACTCCTATACCGGTATGACCCTGCATACCGATACACCTTACCAAAACCAAAGGCCCGTACTGATCCTCAAACCCGTGTACCGATCCCCCAAGCTAGACTCAGCCTTCCCGTATCGATATGCTAACCCGTGTATCGGTACGCTATGCTAAAAATACACTCCCGTATCGTAATGCCTAGCCCGCGTACCAGAACCACAAGCCCTAAATGGCTTCTCGTTCTGATACGTGAACACGCGTACCGATATGCCTAGACTTGAATAGTCATAATTGGGTGATTTAACATGCTTACCCCAAAACTATACCACTTAATTATGCCATAAACTTTCGTACAACAATACCTAAATGCAAAAGCAACCTAAACAACATAAACTTAGCAACCAATTGGCTTCCACTCATCCAATGATATTCTAAAGGCATGCTTCCTAAAAACACTTTGCCTTACAACTCAAAATGCACAATTAAGCCATTCTCAGCATATGCATCATAACATCACAATCCATACAGCACAATAAACTTTCTCAAACCATTACAATAAGGCTAGATGCATACCTAAGCCACCATACATCCTTAACTACAACAAGTATTAATGTCAAGCTTAGCAACAACAATCATCCTCAAATTCCAGAATAGAAAACATACTCAAAACCATAGGAAAACAGGATTACAACCCCCAAAAACTTTGGTGAACATATTGCCTTATTAACTGGAAACAGAAACCGAGTTCATACTCAAAGTAGTTTATCTCTTGGATCCTTGCAAACCTTGCCCTTGTCGCCCGAACTTTAATGCTCTGCATCATTAGGAAAAAGAGAGAGTAAGCACATATGCTTAGTGAGGACGCTCATAAACAATGATGCATTCAATTACATTTACAGCATTTGCTTGCCTTTCCCAAAACATGCTTACTACCAAAGTATTTTCTCGTGATTCCAACCGAATCAAAAAATAATGATATTCATAACATCATAAACATTTCATGCTTAAATCCCAAAGCATTTTAGTCAAACAATGCTTAAAATCCAAAGCATTTTAGTACAAGATTCAACCCAAGATCTTTCTCATATATTGACATTTATAGTGACCCGGATAGACTACCTCTATCCTATACACATATCGGACACACGGATCTCTCATACCATGCCTAGTTAAACCGCATGATATCCCAAATCTTGCCTAGTTAAACCGCAAGATTTGACACCCTCACCTAGTTAAACCGCGAGATTTCACCCTTGCCTAGTTAAACCGCAAGATCACCATCAATTTGGGTTGCCTAGTTAAACTACATGCCCCAAATGAGGTCCCAACAGTCCGAGTGGCATTGTTAAACCGCCATACCTCAAGGACCCATGGCCACGATCGATTTTGTTCATATTTTGTAGTGTACTTTTAATCCTATGGCATGCCAACTATATCCGATTGTCTACTCACCTTGTCACATAGCCAATATATCATTTACAAAACCATTTACTTACTGTTTTTTTCAATGCATTTCATAAAACACCACATATGCATACAAGCTTTCATAAGGTGTCTTTGAAAGATTTATGCCGATCCGCAGCCGCTTTCAACCGGTCGCATACAAGCTTAACCTTCTCATCCGTGTCTTTGAACACATCCGGTAGGGTAACATGCTTTTCTCCCACCTCAACTCAACACAAGGGTGTACGACACCTCTGGCCATATAACGCCTCATAAGGTGCCATATGTATACTCTCATGATAACTGTTGTTGTAAGCAAATTCAACTAAAGGCAATTGCTTCTCCCAGGTTCCTTGGAACTCTATAATACAGCATCTCAGCATATCCTCCAAAACCTGGATAACTCGCTCAGACTGCCCATCCGACTGAGGATGATACGCAGTGTTAAAACTCAACCTCGAACCCAAGGCATAGTGCAAACTCTTCCAAAATATTGTCGTAAACCTCAGACCTGTATCCGAAATGATGGATTTAGGTACACCAAGCAAACACACAATCTTTGATATATATAAATCTGCCAATTTTTCCAAGGTGTACGTTGTACGCACTGGCAAGAAATGTGCACACTTTGTGAACCGGTCAACAATCACCCAAACGTAATCCTTCTTAGCCGGTGTCAACGGTAACCCTGTTACAAAATCCATGGTGATTCTCTCCTATTTCCACTCTAGAATTTCCAGCAGTCGCAACAATCCGGATGGAAATTGATGTTCAGCTTTAACCCGCTGACATACCATGCACTTGGAAACAAACTCAGCCACATCCTTTTTCAACCCAACCCAGTAGTATACCTCTTTCAAATCATGATACATTTTAACACTATCAGGATGCGTAGCAAAAGGACTAGAGTGTGCCTCTGTCAATATAGTGTGCCTCAACTCTGGATCATCCGGCACCACAATTCGACCCTTGAAACACAAAACTCTATCATCATCAAAATGAAATTCCTGCGGATAATCATCTGCTATGTCCTTAACATGCTCAACCAACGAATCATCATACGGTTACTTAGCTTTAATCAACTAAGATAACAGAGGCTCAAGTTGCAACTCAGCCAGCAAACCACCTTCCCGTGTCACACTCAACCATGCAAACATAGCTCGAAGCTCAACCTTAACCTTACAACTTAATGCATCTGCCACTACATTGGCTTTACCAGGATGATACTCAATGGTCAAGTCGTAATCCTTAAGTAACTCTAACCACCTACGTTACCTAAGATTCAAATCTTTCTGAGACATCAAATACTTCAAGCTCTTGTGATCCGTAAAGATTAGGCACTTCTCACCATAGAGGTAATGTCGGCAAATTTTCAAAGCGAAAACCACAGCCGCAAGTTCCAAATCATGAGTTGGATAATTGCGCTCATGAACTTTCAACTGCCTCGATGCAAAGGCCACAACCTTCCCATCCTGCATCAGCATACAACTCAAGCCAACATATGACGCATCACTATAAACCACAAACTCCTTCCCAAATTCAGGTTGAATCAACATAGGAGCGTGTGTCAGCACTTCCTTCAACTTCTCAAAACTGTGTTGATACTTATCCATCCACACATATGGAACATTCTTCTATAACAACTTGGTTAACGGTGCTGCAATACTCAAGAACCCCTCATCAACAAAACAACAATAATAACCAGCCAACCTAAGAAAACTACGCACCTCCGATACAGACTTAGGTGGCTTCCAATTGAGAATAGCCTCAATTTTCTGTGGATCAACGCGAATACCCTCCGCGGAAACCACATGACCAAGGAATGTCACTTTTTTAAGCCAAAACTCGCACTTGCTTAACTTAGCATACAACTGATTATCCCTCAACACTTTTAACACTATCCGCAAATGCCGAACATGATTTTCCTCAGTCCAGGAGTACACGAGAATATCATCTATGAACACCACCACGAACTGATCAAGATACTCATAGAACACTCTATTCATCATGTCCATAAGCGCTACCGGGGAATTTGTCAAACCGAAAGGCATGACCAGAAACTCATAATGTCCATACCTCGTACGGAACGCGGTCTTATGCACATCCACATCCTTAACCTTCAACTGGTAATACCCCGATCTTAAATCTATCTTGGAAAACACCGTTGTTCCACGAAACTGATCAAACAAATCATCAATTTGCGGCAACGGGTACTTGTTCTTTACCGTCAACTTATTCAACTGACGATAATCAATACACATATGCATTGTACCATCCTTCTTTTTTATGAAGAGAACGAGCTTACCCCATGGAGAAACACTTGGTCGAATGAACCCATGGTCCAACAACTACTGAAGCTGTGACTTTAACTCCTTCAATTATTTTGGTGCCATCCTATAAGGAGCAATGGACACCGGTCTTATACCCCCGTAGGTCTCAAAACGAAACTCCACCTCTCTATCAGGAGGTAAACCTGGCAACTCCTCAAGAAAAACCTCAGAAAAGTTGCAAACAGTCTGAATGTCCTACACTCGAACAACTTTGGCTTCCGTATTCATAACAATAGCCAAATAATCATGGAGACCATCAAACATCATTTTCTTCGCTTTAACAGCCGAAACCATGTTGGACAAGAACTTAATATTCTCGCCAACCACCACAACCTCATAGTCGTCGGCCAACCTCAAGAGAATCCTATAGGACTCACAATCCACAACCTCTATGTACTCACACAACCAATCCATACCTAAACTGATATTAAAACCTTGGAATGGCAATTCCATCAGATCAGCGGCAAAGTCATGACCTTGCACCACCAAAGGACATCGCCGATACAACCTTCTTGTTGTAACTGTTTCTCGAAAAGAACTTGTGACCAACATACCAACATCTAAGATCTCAACAGAAACATTCAGCCTAGATGCATGCTCACTCAAGATATATGAATGCGTAAACCCCGAGTCAATCAAGGATAAAAATGATAAGGATTGCAAAGTAAAAGTACCTGCGATCACATTCGTGTCATTACGACCCTCACGGTGAGAAAAGACCCTAGCTGTTCCTCCACCTTCAGGTCTCACTACTGCAGCATATGCCATACCCCTCTGACCATCCTCGCGTCTCTAAAAATTACCCCTGCTACGGACTCGGCCCTTAGCAGGTGCAACAACTTGTGGTGGTACATCTCTTGCAGCCCGAAGACAATCACGCTTCAAGTGATCAGATGAACCACAAATCCAACAAGCTCCAGCATTACCCCAGCATATGCTCGCATGGCGTCTACCGCATCGCTCACACTCCGGTGTAACACGAGCTCCCTAAACACCCTGGCCAACTCCACCACCACGCCTATGATTTGGCTTATGCCTCTTGTCCCTGAACCTCCTATTCTGTCTCCCAGAATAGCTAGAGTCTGCCACTCTTTTACCCAAGTTCACGCCTGCAACCTGAACTGGTGCACCCAAGGATTGCTCAATATCCTTGGCTCAGTTAACTAACACATCAAAATCTATATAATCTGTGGCCAAGAAGTACATCTTAATGTCCTTTACAAGACCGTATCGAAACCTAGAACATCTTTGCTGGTCATCTGGAACCAACTCCAGAGCGTACTGACTCAACCAGATAAACTTCACCTCGTATTCCGTAATAGACATGCTTTCCTGAGATAGCAACATAAACTCGTGCTTCTTCATATCCAAGTACTGAGCACCAAGGTACTTCCACTTGAAAGCTCTCCGAAAGAACTCCCAAGTAACATCCACCTCGGGAACACCAGCAATAGTGGTTACCCACCAATGGTATGGATCCCCCTGCAGCAGAGATACCGTGCAACCCAACTTGCGCTCCTCGTTGCATCCCATCTGATCCATGATACGTACCATCTTTTCTAGCCAACCTTCAGCTACCTCAGGGCTCAAACCTTGAAACTCCACACCTCCCAAACTCTTCAAACGCTCCAAGGGTAAACCTTGATTTGCCACCACAATAGGTGTTGGTGCCTGTGCCTGCACTCTAGCCATCGCTGCTTAAAAAGCTCTCGTTATCGCCTGAACTAATGGAGTTAAATCACCATATACTGGCACTTGGTGAACTTGGGTGCTTCACCCACCCCAACATCAACTGGAGGAGATGGACGTAAAACATGAGGGAGATTATCTTCTATCTCATTATTCTGCCCAACTCCGGCAGTATTAGCCATAGATCGTGTCTCGCATCGAGCCAAGCTAACAAAAGCATCACAACACATTATAGTTAGGCAAGCTTTAGGCAAAGGATCCAAGTCAACTTTAAAACGCATTTAAAATCCTTGGTAATAGGCAATGTGTTCCTAAACATACCCCAACAGAACACTAAACAATCACCAAACATATACAAAATCACCGTGCAGTTCAAACAACATCAACTAACCAAACAACAACTTCTCAACCTTCTGCAAACCTAGCTCTGATACCAACAAATGTAACCCCCTCGACCCGACCTTGTCGCAAGACCAAACTGAGAAAGCTACATTAGGTTTACCAAAGTAAACCGGAAAGGTTAAATCCAAAACACGTCCATTTTTTTCTTTTTAACTTGTCTAGATGCATTAATGCTTTCCTACATGTTCATACTGTCTATAGGTGAGCACCCATCTCAATTGGACATCGTAACATTATCCAATTGGCCATATCACTATTTAGGGACCAAAATGTAATTTTAGCAAAATAGAAGAGGTTTTCCACTTTTTACGTTACCAACCTTAAATTAGGTTCATTTCATGCTTATATGTCAAACATCAACCTCAAACAATCATCCATGCTTAAATAATTGACAAAGAAAGATTCATGGACTAAAACGTAAGAAAACATAACTTTACTGAAGCCATTAACTAGCTTAACTGCCATGGGTATCGGTACGCCCATCTGAGTACCGATACACCCTCTTTAATTTGAATTCCAAAAATTCCATCAGCCAACTCCCGTACCGGTACGACCCTGCATACCGATATGCCTTACCAAAACCAAAAGCCCGTACCGATCCTCAAACCCATGTACCGACCCCCACGATAGACTCAACCTTCCTGTACCGATACGCTAACCCTTGTATCGATACGCTACACTAAAGATACACTCATGTATCACAACACCTAGCATGCGTACCGATACCACAAGCTCGAAATGGCTTCCCGCACCGATACGTGAACACGCGTACCGATATGCCTGGACCTGAATGGTCACAATTGGCTGATTTAACATGCTTACCTCAAAACTATACCACTTCATTATGCCATAAACTTTCATACAACAATACCTAAATGCAAAAGCAACCTAAACAACATAAACTCAGCAACCAATTAGCTTCCACTCATCCAATGATATTCTAAAGGCATACTACCTGAAAACACTTTGCCTTACAACCCAAAATGCACAATTAAGCCATTCGCGACATATGCATCATAACATCACAATCTATACAACACAATAAACTTGTTCAAACCATCACAATAAGGCAATCATTAAGGAAACTCTAGATGCATACCTAAGCCACCATACATCCTTAACTACAACAATTATTAGCGTCAAGCTTAGCAACATCAATTATTCTCAAATTCCAGCATAGAAAACATACTCAAAACCATAGGAAAACAGGATTACAACCCCCAAAAACTTTGGCGAACACATTGCCTTATTAACCGGAAACATAAACTGAGTTCATACTCAAAGTAGTTTATCTCTTGGATCCTTGCAAACCTTTCCCTTGCTGCCCGAACTTTAATGCTCTGCATCGTTAGGAAAAAGAGAGCATAAGAACATATGCTTAGTGAGGATGCTCATAAACAATGATGCATTTAATTACATTCATAACATTTGCTTGCCTTTCCCAAAACATGCTTACTACCAAAGTATTTTCTCATGATTCCAACCAAATCAAAACATAATGATATTCATAACATCATAAACATTTCATGCTTAAATCCCAAAGCATTTTAATCAAGCCATGCTTAAAATCCAAAGCATTTTAGTACAAGATTCAACCCAAGATATTTCTCATATATTAGCATTTATAGTGACCCTGATAGACTACCTCTATCCTATACACATATCAGATAAACGGATCTCTCATACCATGCCTAGTTAAACCGCAAGATTTGAGATCCTCACCTAGTTAAATCGCGAGATTTTACCCTTGCCTAGTTAAACCGCAAGATCACCATCAATTTGGGTTGCCTAGTTAAACTGCATGCCCCAAATGAGGTCCCAACAGTCTGAGTGGCCTTGTTAAACCGCCATACCTCAAGGACCCAAGGCCACGATCGATTTTGTTCATATTTTGTAGTGTTCTTTTAATCCTATGGCATGCCAACTATATCCGATTGTTTACTCACCTTGTCACATAGCCAATATTTCATTTACAAAACTATTTACTTACTGTTTTTTCAATGCATTTCATAAAACACCACATATGCAACTCTCATTGCTAATGCAATAACACCATTTCCAACCGGAATGAAAACATCAAACCCCTGTATATGTACTCAAAACCATGCATTGCCAGTAAGTAAATCATGCCTTGTCTATCACCAAAACATGCAAACAACATGCTCATATCCAAGCCGATATTCAAGAGCCAAATAAGGAAAACTTACTTTTGAGCTTAGGTAAGTGTCTCACGCTTACCCTAAACTCCCAAAAACCTTTACAAACCTTTGTAAAGCATTAAAGACCAGCTTCCACTCACCGATACGCTTCGCCTTCCTTGCCAACGCGAAATAAGCTCCCGACAAGCAACCAAACAATGTCAAGCTTCGCCGCCTTGATTATCCCTTGTTTTAAACATATAAAACAGAGGATAAATGCATTAAATGCATTCAAACCATTGCTTAACAGCAACATCCCACAACTCCCAAGTTGCCCACTCATGACCTATCTAAAACATACCAAAAACACCATCAAACATTTTCAAAACTTAACCCATCCATAAACCAACAACTCAAGCCATCGATCAACATCTAGCAACATCCAAAAACCCTTTCCTAACATTCTTTTACCTCCAGCAAAGATTAAACTCGAAAATCACCACAACAACTCAAAACTAGCAACATAACCAATTAGAGATTCAAAAGTTTCAGGATTCTATTGATAAAAACAACTTATCAACATCAAAACAAATCCAAAAAATATATTAAATCCATCTCAATTATTGGAAATCAAATCCACTTCAAAAATCAACATGCTTCATCAAAATTTCCAAAATAACCCAATTAAACATGGATAAAACATTAAAACCACATTGCAACATACAAATCAAGGATCAAATACTTGGGAATATCAATAAGGAACCATTTAACAGAGGAGATCATGGACCTTACCCCTGTTATGTGATTTCTCCCTCAATTGGCTTGTTAAAAGCTAAGAGAATACAAGATTTCAATGAGATTTTGCAAAACAAAGTTAAAGGAACAAAATAAAATCAACAATCTGAGTGAAATAAGTTCTTTACCTCTGGTTTTTGATAAAATTATGAGTGTTTGGGAGAAAAGAAGTTGAGAGAAAAGGTTTAGGAAAAAGTTACTTGAATTTCTTTTAAAAGCTAATAACTAACTTTAGATATTTAATCCTTATTAAAACTCTTTAAAACACATGTTTAAAATGATTTAATTGAAGGGAGAAACCACCATAAAACACTTGGTAGATTAGCTCCTTAAGGATTTGACCCTTTTGATTTTAGTCACTTAAAAATAGTTTTCAAAAATCGCATTTTAGTCACTAATCCAAAATGTCATATTTCCAAATTCCTTTTTCTAAAATTGTTTCCACCAAAAACCATTATATATTAAAAGATGATTTTTAACTATTTTTCCATATTTTTATCTTACCGAATAATATACGGTCCCGAATCTGACTCAAATCTCTAACCCGGTCCACCGGACCGTCGAATAAACCTCAAAACCGCTAAGCCCAAAACCGTGGTGTTATAGCACAGCCACATTCCATTTAGGAACCATTTATTTATGCACTTAGGAATCCTTATACTTGATAATTTCATTGCATATCACTTAGAAGATGCATAAAAAGTAAGTAATCCAAACCATGCTTTTAAACCAAAACATGTAAAAGAAGTCTTATATCAAACTGATATTCATAAGGCAAAAATAGGGGAAACTTACTTCTGAGCTTAGTTAAGATTGCTATACTTAATCTAAACTCCCAACTCCTTATTCAAACCTTTAAGAGTGTACAAAACACATATACACTCACCTATACGCAATGCTTTGCTCGTCGTTGTGTTCCAAACCTTCAAACGAGTCGACTTCCACAAAATGAGCTAGGCTTGAACCTCCCCTATTTTGGAAACAAAAAACCAGAGGCAAAATGCATTAAAATGCATTCTCACAACATCCAACACCAAACCCCTACATCATTAACAACAACATCCACAAAAACTATCCGAAAATGCCAAAATCATTCCAAAACTATACTCAAACACTAACCAGCCACAAAACATCAAACTTAATATCTAATCTTCATCATTTAACATCAAAAAATGATTAGAACACCCTTATACCTCTATCAACTAATATTTAACCAAAGCAACCCTAAAACCACCTTAAACCACCATAGAAAATAGGTAATTAAATAATTTCGAGTTTGATTACAAAAACCTCACCTCACCCTATTTTTGCACAACCAAAATGTGATTCAACCCATTAGAAACCTTCATCAATTATCCCACAAATCAAGATTTTAGGCAAAGTATCCAAAAACACCAATTAGGATCATTTCCAAGAATTAAATAGCAAAAGTAAGATATTAACATTAATTAGAAGCCAAACACTAGCGAATATCAATAAAGAACCTTGGTTTTTAAGAGAGGAATAGAAAATTACCTTTGAAGTCTTTCCACTACAATTTGATATAAACTTTCTTTGTTGAATAAAGTGAGATTTAGAGAAATCTTTGATAAGGTTTTGCAAAGCTAAGAGAGAAATCTATTAAATCAATCCCCTTTGAAACCAAATCAAAACTCAGAAATCTTGTGGAGAGAAAATGGTGAGAAAATAGAAGAAAGTTTTGGAAGAAAATATTGAGAAAATAGAAAATGAGGGAAAATGATTTTAACAAAACAATTAGCCGTCAATTTGATTTTTAATTATGGTGGAAAACCCAAGTAATGCTTTTAAGAAAATTAGCGCTCTAAAGATTCTTAGTTTTGGCCCATTTTACAATTTCGACATTAAAAATTGTTTTGCATATATTACATTTTGGTCACTAAATCCAAAATGTTATCTCAATCGATCAAATTGATTTTTAATTCCAAACCCAAAATGTTTAATATAATTATTAAAAAAATTTATAAACTTTAACCGAATTTTACCCTTTTAAAATTCCTATTTCAAAAATATTTATTTCTCGAAACGTATTTTAATCGTCAAACATGGTTCCTCGATCCGAATGTAAACCAACTAAACCACCAAAACTCCTAAGCCTATTTTCGAGGCGTTACAGGTCATACATCAAACTAGGGGACATCACCGTCGGAAGAGAGCAATCAACAGTTCATGGACATGTAGGAAAAGATAAAAAGGCATGGAGGAATCTCTGTGTCTGTTTAAAGAACAATATGAACGACCACAAAAGCTCATGTAGGATCAAGTTGAACTACATAAAGCCGTAAAACAGAAAAGTGAGAAGTTGATCATAGAGTTATCCAAAAAAAGTAGGGGTAAAATGGTCATGGAGGAATACCCAATGGAGTAGGACGTTTCTCACTAAGAGACTCAGGGGCATTTGTAACAAGACTTAGAGGAGGGTGACGAGGATATGGAAGACCCAGATTATAGCCCCACAGATGATGATGAGCAGTAAGCCCTAAGAGCCAAAATGGACCAGTTAGAAGGGAATCTTAAAAATATGCAGGGTTTTCAACAGAAAGACCTCTATCGGGACCCTTTAAGGTACAAGGACGAGTCTTTGTCAGAAGATATTCTACAACACCATGTGTCCTCATCTTTCAAGTTCCCAAAGCTGATGTACAATGGAAAAATTAATCCCCAAGACCACTTATCTCATTTCCTGAATCACATGGATCTGTTCAGGGCTTCCGATCAAGTCAAGTGCAGAACGTTTTTGATGACTTTGAAGGACTCCGCCCAAGCTTGGTACCTGCAGCTGCTAACACATTCCACATCTAGCTTTTACCAACACATAGAATTGTTCATGAGCCCTTTTCTGGCGAACAAAGTGATGAAGCGATCCCCAGCATACTTGATGTCCATTATTCAAAGACTAGGAGAACTGATGAGTCCTTAATATAATCTTATTTTAGTATCTATAGTATAAACATTTACAGTGTTTATTAAGTGTTTTATTGACATTTTTAGGTTTTTAGTTATTTCATATTTTGTGGTTTGTATTTTAAATATGTTGCAATTTTAGTACTTTTATTATGCTTTCAGCTATTTTTAATAAAGTGTATTTTGTGTTAATTACAGGTTTAGATATGTTGATTTTAGTTATTGCATTTATGAAACAAATGTAGTTGAATCCAAAGATGATCTAAGGTGAAAGGAGTTTGGCAAATGCTTAAATTGAGAAAATATACTTAATAAACTCGTACTAAATTTCTACACTCAATATGTTGAACGATTTTGACTATAACTTGAGCTCCAAAACTCAAAAATTAGTACATGAGATACGTTGTAAATCTTATTGAGTCTACTACATTTTCAAAGTGATGGCGAAACCAAAACAAATATTGAAATGCCAGAAAAATGCTAAATCGGAATCTTACAAGTGGTGACAACATGATGACAACTTTTGACATTTTAAGGAAATCATCATTTATAGAAAGACTTTTTAAGTGAAGGACAATGGTTGAAAATTCACTTTCCATTGTCATCTAGCATCACAAATTTCCTATAAATGGGCTTTAGTTTTGCCTTGTAAATCATCTTGGTAATTTTGTTGTAGCTTTGTATTTGAAATCAATATAACTTTTCTTTCCTTCATCTTTTAATTTTCTTTTTCATCTTTATATTTTCTTTCTTATGTTTGGTTTTTGTAAAAAAATTTTATTTTTTATGGTTATGATGTCTTTCAAAATGTGAAAGGATGAATCTCTTGGTATATACTAAATGTTAGTTTGTAATTCTCAACGTATGATTAAATCATGTTAAATTAGTATAGGACGTTAAATTCACTAGGCTAATATTCATATTGGTAAATTAAGAACCTTAATTCATTATAGACAAATAATTTGGCACAATGAATGCTTGGTTTAATTAACTTAATTTATTGTGGACAAAACAAATTGGCATAGTGAATATTTTGACTTGTTTATTAATTTTGATTGCACCAATCCATATAACACCATATGATATACCTTTGCGCTTTTGAACATTTTTTATTTCACTTTGGATTTATAACGCCCCAAAATAGGGTTGGAAGTTTAGGGGTCAGGTCAGGTTTAACTCGGTCAAATAAGTTTAGCTGATAAAATGAGTTTTGGGGAAATTAATATTTTAAAAATAGAAATGGTTGAGATAAAATTGGTTTGACTTATATAAAATGTTTGGTTATATTATCAAGTATGTTGGTGATTAATTCGGAAGTTACTTTTACTAATTAAGGTGACATTTTGATTTTAGTGACTAAATTGTAAAGATTGCAAAACTGTTTTGAGTGACTAAAATGTAATTGGGCCAATACTAAAAATCCTTAGAGAGATATTATTTCCAAATGTTTTAATTAAAGTTTTCCACCTTAATTGGGTAAGACTTTGACGGTTAATTGGCTTCCTAAATCACTTTCCTAGTCTATCAAATTTTCTTGGATTTTCCTATCTCATTTTCTCTCATTTTCCATATCTTATTCCAATCATGATTTCCAGATTTTCTTATTGATTTTCAATAGATATTTCATCTTTTGATTCCTCATTTGATTCTTAGCAGAGCCTCATAGAGATTTCACAAAGATTTCATCAATTTCTCAAGTTGTTTTCAAGAGAAAACTTATGTCAATTTTGGTGGGAAATTCTTCAAAGGTAAATGGGATTTGCAATTTAATTCAAGAAAATGAGATTTATTGGCGATTTTGATGATTAGCTTAAATTCTTGTTTTATAAGATGTTTGCTGAAGTTTTTTATTGGGTTAATTATCATCTTGGCGATATATGTATAATGTGAAATGAGATTTTCATAATCAATCCCGAAACTATTTAACTGGTTAGTTTTTAAGGTGTTTTAAAAGTGAGTTTGGGTTTGTTATGTTAGATTCCTGATTGCTAGAGGTATAAGGATATTGGGAATATGTTTTTGGAGGTTCATTGATGTTACTAAGATGTTAGAATCTTAGGTTTACGGCTGAAGGTTGTTTGATAGACGTTAGAGGTTGTTTTGGTACCTTCAGCTAGTTTTCGGATGCAATTTCATTGAGGTTGCAGGGGTTGATTGTAGGATGGTGTTAGAATGCATTTTAATGCATTTTGCCTCTGGTTTTGTTTACCCAAAACATGAGAGAGTCAAGCCTATCTCATCTTGTGGAAGTTGGCTCATTTCGAAGGCTTGGAACGCAACGGCGAGCAAAGTGTTGTTCATTGGTGAGTGTATATGTGTTTTGAACACTCTTAAAGGTTTGAATAAGGATTTGGGAGTTTAGTGTAAGACTAGCAAGCTTATATAAACTTGGAAGTAAGTTCTCTCTAATTTTGCCTTTGGATATCATATTGATATGTTATTTGTTTCGCATGTTTTGATTTAAAAAGCATGGATTGACTTACTTACTATTCTATGCATCATTTTAAAGATATGCAATGATTTATCAATTATGAGGATGCCTAAGTGCATTGAGAAATGGTTCCTAAATGGAATGTGTTATTGCCTTGAGAAATATCTTTTGCATATGGAAAATGTTTGAGAAATGCATATGGAATAATAGTAAGTAAATGTGTTTAAAAGTGATATTGGCAATGTGACAAATGGAGGTAAAATATTGGATATAGTTGGCATGCCATAGGGTTTAAAGTGCACTATAATATGTAAAGTCGATCGCACCACTATCCTTAAGGAAACGGTTTAAATAGGCTACTCGGGCTGTTGGATTATCACCTGGGGTATGCGGTTTAACTAGGCAACCCAAGTTGATAGTGAATCTTGCGATTTAACTAGGCAAGGTTAATGGTGTATCTTGCGGTTTAACTAGGCAAGGTATGGTTTGTTAAAGGTGAGTCTACCGGGGAAATTCGTGTATCCGATATGGTTTTAATGAGACAATGGTTTGTCTAACGGTCATAATAATTTCTAATATATGAGAAACAAGTGGGAAACTATATTTTGCATATGGATGTTATGCATGTTATGTTTTGAAAAAGGGTTTCAAAAGTGTTGTTTTTTATACTCATGTTTTTAATGCATTGATGAATGTGGAAGAGTGACACCACTAAGCATATGTTTGCTTACGCTCTCATTCTTCTTTGCAAAAAATTAAGGATTGTGGGAGAATTGGAGCGAGGAGATCCCAAGACATATTTTGACATTGAGTATGGTTTTAGCTTAAAGTAATTGGTAATAAGGCAATGTGTTGTCCAAGTTTTGGGATTTATACTTTGAATGTATTTGCTTCCAAGGATTGTATCTTGCTGGTTGTTGGTTGCTATTTAGATTTGTAATGTGGATTGATGGATTTATACTTTGTAAATGAGCATGTTGGTTGAAACGTTTAGGAAGCATGCCTATAGCTTACATTTCTGTGTCCGATAATGCATATTTTATGGTTTGGCATGTTGTGGATGTTTACCTAATATGACAATTTTGTAACCCCCTTGACCCAACCTAGAGACCAGACCAAACCGAGTGAGCTATATTGGGTTTGTCGAGATAAACCCGAATGAATTACTTAGAAAATGATACTTTTTTCATTTTATCTTATCTAAATGCATAATTAAGTCTTAAGATGATCATGTTGGCAGCGGTGAAATTTACAACTAAATCAGGCGTCGAATTGATATCCAATTGAACGAGAATGCATTCACGTACCAAATTGCAATTTCGAAAAATTAAGAGGAATTCCTTAAATACAAAGTTACCAAACCTTAATTAGTTAGGTTTCATGCATACTGGTTAAATTTCAACTTAAAATAATCATCCAAACTCATTTAATTGCATGATCAAGAAACAGGGCCTAAACTGCAAAGATTCAAACTTCAGAAAGCATTTTACCAAAAATAACTAACTGGGTACCGTAACGCTGCTTGCCCGTATCAATATGGGTACATTTTACAAAGAGTACTGGTATGGTCCTCAGGCGTACCGATACAGTTGTTCAATCTCAAAAATAGGGGATTCCAGTAGCCAAAGAGCATATCGATACGGTTGCCCGTGTAAAGACACCAGTTTTAATTTTTAGCTACGCATACCGATACGACCACAAGGCATACCAATATGCATGTGCAATTTTGCACAGATTTGAGTCGAGGCAGACCCCGCGTACGAATCCCTGAAGACCCAAACCGGTACGAACTGGCCTGTAATGACCTATTGGTCGAACATATGACACTTTGGTTCAATCTAACATGCTTCTAACATTACTTAATCATCCTATAACAAGCCTAGCAACATTTTCACAATCATAAAGGCATGGTAGAGGATAATTCAAATCTTAGCAAAACCAAACAAAGATTCTATATAGGCATGATGCAACCCCTTTAACTCGGCCTAGTTAAAACCGAGCTAAAAGGATCATATTAGGTTTGCCAAAGCAAACCCGAGCTATTAACCTAATATGGTCCCTTTTTTATTTTATCTTATCTAAATGCATCAATTTCATCCCTAAGGTGAACATGCATCAGCGAAAATGTTACATGAAATCTGATTTCAGAATAGAGTTTAATTGCTCGAATATACACTTTGGGGACCAAAACATAATTTCCACAAATTACTGTACTTAATTAAAATTAAGTTTACCAAACCTTCATTAGTCCAATTTCATGCTCACATGTTAAATTCCAGCTAAAAACAATTATCCAAGCTCAAATAATTGCATACATAACATTTAGGGACCAAATTGCATAATTCCCAAACTTTACCAGGTAACAACATAAAATTTTACACAGCATACCGATACGAGCTAACCCTGTATCGATACGGTTCAACCAACTTAATGGCTTTGCATACCGATACACTAAGCTTTGTATCGATACGGTATGACGAGCAAGCCCGTACCAATACGGTTCACCCTCATACCCATCCCTTATGGTTTATTTTCAAAAATCAGATTCCAGTAGCTAGAAGGCGTACCAGTACGGGAGCCCATGTACCGACACTAGTACAAAAATTTCTCAAGGAATAATGATATGGTGGCTAGGTGTACTAATACCCTTTGTTAATTTTTGATGAATTGAGCCTTTCTAGACCTCGCGTACTGACACCAAAGAGCTCGTACCGATACGCTGAGGCCTGTAATGACCTCTAGGTCCAACATATGACGCTTTGGCTCAATCTAAACACATTCAACACATATCTAGACATCATACAACATCAATTGCATGCTTAACATCAACATACCAACATTTTAAGCAAACCTAACAAGCCTAACACCACCATCCACATCATCTATAGGCATGCTTCCTACTCAACATGTAAAAGCCTCAAACCAAACTTCAAACAAGCATAAATGGCCAATTACACATCCAAAAATCAACATAAACTTGCACAACCAGGGAGTTTAGCAAACAACCCTCCCAAAAAACAAATGACCACATTGTCTTTATTACTACAAGTCTAAATTCAAATCGTACTTTTGCAAACACAAGTCCTTGATTTTCTTTCGCTTGCTTGCTGCCTCCAGCCTTTAATTCTCTGTATTGATGGAAAAAGATAGCGTAAGCACACTAGGCTTAGTGAGGAATGCTCTAAAACAAAACACCATCAATGCATCTAAAACCATTTAACAATCCTTTTGAAAAACCACTTTCCAAAACACCTTTTAATCATCATTTTAACATCATCAACACTATCATGCCTTGTAAACCATGCACTTAAAATTTCCAAAACATGCATATTAAACCATATGCAACACGTATCATGGATTAACAACAAAGTCCCATTTGCCACCCTCAATTTAAGCTTTCCCATGCATACAACCAATGCAAGGCTTAAAGAGTAAAACATGTTTAAACCAACAATATACAACATATCCCATTCCATGATACATCCTCAATTTTATTGGCTTACAACTGATCATTAACCAAGTTCCACTTTTCAAAATACAACATCGGATACACGGATTCAACAAGTGTTCCCAACACTTCATGCCATCTCAACCAGAATTAAAGGTACTATTACAACTGGGTACAATCACAACCCAAACATCGGTTAGATGCATAACCCACTAGTCTCCGGTACATAGATCAAAACTCCTCAACCGTTAGGGTACTTGGATAGAGTTTTCGGTACACCGGATCAAAACCCCTTAACATCATTGGTGACTTTTTATAGTGCACTATCAATCCTATGGCCGGCCAACTATATCCAATAACATTTCCAAAACTTTTTTATGCCATCACTTGCCAATATAATTTATTTCTTAAACATTAACTCACTATTCTCATATGCATAAATCAAAACTATTTACTCAATGCATTTTTACCTTGCATTACCAATTTTCAAAAACATTATCAAAACATGAATTACTTCGAAATGCACCAACATCATTAAGTAACCATATTCCAACATTAAACCATGCTTACATCACGGATATACAATGAGTAATCAATTCATTAAAACAAGTGCATAAAACCAATTGCCAAACCGAGTTTGAGAGAGAATTCATCCTTTACTTACTTTTGAGCTTAGACCATCATTTTAAGCTTGATCTAAACCCCCAAACACAACTTTCAAACCTTTGAAAAGCTGTAAAACATGTTCTCACTCACTGACACGCAAAGCCTCGCTTGCTGATACGGTAAACACGCCTCCAAAGCTTCTAAAATGTTCGTTCAAGCTTAAGGCTCAACTTCCCCTATTTTATCCACACAAAAAAGAGGATTTAATGCATCAAAATGCATTCAACAGCCCAACAACATTAATTCACATAAATGCTTAACAAACTCTACCCAATTTCACTCCACAACAACCGAAAACAACATCAAACACCTTCCAAACTTAACCTAGCCAAAACCTAACATTTTAATCCATAAATTAACATCTAAAAACACATTAACATCATCCTTATACCTCCAACATTCATTAAACATCCACAACTTCTCAAAAACTCACAACTAACAACCTAGAAAATTTCAGATTCATTTAGTTTTGAGATTCCAATGTTAAATCTCACTTATTAACATTATTTAACATCAAAATTATGATTAGAATCAATCAAGAACTCGGCAAAATAGAGCCTATGCAAAAATCCTTCAATCTCATCATTTAAACCTTGATTTAACCAATTTTCTATAATTAAAAAAACAAATCAAGTTAGAAAACATGAAACAAGGATCAAATACTTGGGAATTTCAATAAAGAACCATTAATTAGAGGAGAAGAACGAACCTTACCTCTAATGGGTGATTTCCCTCTCAATTGGATGTTTTAATCTTGAAAAATAAAGAAATTCAATGAGGTTTTGAAAATCAAGATTAGAGAATCAATTAAGAAACAAGAATTTAAGAAATCAAGAGTGCTACCTCAGATTTTTTATGAAAAAGTGAGTGGTTGGATGAAGAACTTTGAGAGATAAGTTTGGGAGAAAAAGTTACGTCAAATTTTGATTTTATGAAAATAACTACCTTTTTGTTAATCCACCATTTTTGGTTTTGCAAAATATAATCTCATGCACATGTTTATAGATATGATTACTAACTGTTATATGCATGTTTTAGAAATGAAAGATGCTGCAAATGATTAAACATGATGATATTTGAGCTTAGCAAATGAATTATGGAAGAATTTTAAGAATGCTAGAATACATGGTTTAATGTACTGGAAGATGGTTTGAATTGATGCATATGTAAAATAGTAAGTTAATGTAGTTTTTATTGAGTATATTGGCAAGTGGCTGAGGTAAAATGTTATTGGATATAGTTGGCTAGCCATAAGGTTTAAAGTGCACTATAATAAGTCACCTCATGTGTGTCAAGGGGTCAAGAGTGTGCCTTGATCCACCAAGAGAACCGCAGCGGTCGAGGGGTTAAGAGTGTGCCAATTCTCCTGTTGGTAGATTTATGCGTTATAACCATTGAGGGTTGCTCCAGTTTGAGGAAGCATGTGAAGTGGTCGAAGGAACCACTTGGGAAATTCGTGTATCCGATGTGTTTTTATAAAATAAAATGAAACTTGTTTTTGAGTCACTTGAGTGCCAATATATGAGATAATGTATCATGAGAAATGGATTACGTTTTGTATAATATGGTCTATACATGAGATGCTCTTTAAGCTTGCTATTTAGATATTTTGGCATATGAAGCTTAAATTGAGGTTTGTGATAGAAATCCGTGATACATGTGTTGCAAATGATTTAAATGTGCATATTTGAAGAGTTTATAGAAGCGTGAGATGATTTTGGCATGAGACCTATACATTTGATTTAAATTAAAATGGTTTTAAATGCATTGATGAGTGTTTTTGAGATTCCCTCACTAAGCTTATAGCTTACGCTCTCTTTTCTCATCAATGCAGAGAAATAGGCTCTTTTGGATAGCTAGTAAGCAAGGGAATATCCAAGGATTGAAGTATTTGCAAGTGTGGTTTTACAAATACATAGAAGTAATAAGAGGCAATGAGACCAAGTTGTATTTGGGAGGTTTATTTTGGATACTCCCTATTGGTACAAGTTCTATTTGGTGTTTTGGACTAGTATGTTGTTTAGTATTTGGTTTTGAAGGGTTGGGACTCAATTTGCATGCTTGGGTAGAAATCATACCTATAGGGATTTGATTTGGATATGATATGTTGTGTATAATCTATTTCCACGCTCATATGTTTGAGGAAATGATGTTTAGGATGTTATATGATGAGTAGATGTTGATTGGTGTTCGTTAGATTAAGCCAAAGTGTTATATATTTGACCAAGAGGTTATTACATGTCTGTCCGTACCAGTACGGGTCCTCAAGAATTGGTACATGGGGACCTGTCTCAGCTCAATCAGGGAAAAAATGCCTTGGCGTACGATACGCCTAGGGACCATATCGGTACGCTATGCTGAAATTTTGTCTTGGTGTCAGTACACGGGCAACTGTACAGGTACGCCTTTTGGCTACTAGAATTCTTATTTTCGAACATCGCTTGCCCGTACCGATATGCTTGAGGACCGTATCGGTACACCTTTAAAATTAGAACCCGTATTGATACGGGGTGACAGCGTACAAATACGAAGTTAGGCAATTCTGTTAAAACGCTTCCTAAAGTTTGATTCTTTGCAGTTTAGTCCCTGTTTCTTGATCATGCAATTAAATATGTTTAGATGATTATTTTGAGTTAAGATTTAACCTGATTTTATGAAATATGACTAATTAAGGATTGGTAACTTTAATTTCAAGGAAGTCCTCTTAATTATCCAAAATTACAATTTGGTCCCTATAATGCTAATTCGTATAATTGGATATCAATTCGATGCCCGATTGAGTTGTAATGTTCACTGTAACCAGCATGATCACCTTAGGACTTAAATACATATTTAGATAAGATAAAATTAAAAAAGACCATTTTTCTAAGTAATTCTTTCAGGTTTATCTCGGCAAACCCCAATGTAGCTTGCTCGGTCCAGTCTTGCGACTAGACCGGGTCAAGGGGGTTACATTTGTTGGTATTAGAGTCCGGTTATGATTGTTGGGAGGTGGGTTATGGTTGTTGGATGTGTTGATGATGTATGATTCTGTTGTTTGTTATGCACGGCGTTTGATTTTGTGAGATTATGTTAGAAATGTGATATGATTGGGGTACTTAGCTTGGGGACACATTGCCTTATTACTAGTAGAATTAAATGATTTTTGTTTTTAAACATGAGCAACTTGGATTCTTGCTGCAAGCTAGTCTAATTGCATTGTTTTATTGCATTATTATGTTTTAGACTCATATTTTTGCGAATGGGATCGAGACGAGAGCTCATATGGGGAGTGTTGTGGATAGACAATATGATGAGTTACCATCTCCTCCACCGATTCCTCCTGCTAGTGTTGGATTTGAGGGTGGTACGCCTCAGGCATAGTAAAGCCTATTTTTGGTGATATGATGTTGTTGATCCAGGCGATGACTAGAGCTTTTAGGCGGCCATAGCTGGGGTGCATGTGCCTGCACTGACGCCTGTAGAAGTTTTTAATACTAGGCTTCTGTTGAAGCGTCTACATAGCTTGGGTGGTACTGAGTTTAGAGGTTTGGCTCCTAAGGCAGCAGATGAGTGGTTTGCCAGTACAGAGAGGATCCTTGGCCAGATAGAGTGTACGAATGTTTGTAAGCTGGGGTGCATAGTGTCATTGCTTTAGGTTGATACTTATAGTTGGTGGATGACTACTATCGCGGGTACGGCCCCTACCGATATGACATAGGAGTTTTTTGTGCTACTTTCTGGAAGAAGTATCTAGGATCTCATTATCAGAATAAAAAGAAGAGGGAGTATATGGCTTTGGAGCAAAGGACCATATCTGTGGCTGAGTATGAGGTTCAATTCATTCGGTTGAGCCAGTATGTTCCTAAGCTAGTTCTTGATGAGCGCCAACAATGCGATTGTTTCTGTTATGGGCTGGTTAAGAAGGTGAAGACTTACTTGTTGGCTATAGATTATACGAAGTTTGATGTCCTGGTTTTCTAAGGTAACGACATAAAACATAATTTGGGGTTATCTTTTCGATTAGGGAGTTCTTCTACGGGGATTATGAATGTTGAGTCAGATGTTGGTAAGGATCGATACAAAAAGCATAGAGATAAGAGGTACCATCTGAATTAGAGACGTGGAGGGAACAGTGTTGGGCATAGACAACATGTCCAAATTACCTTTGCTCAAACACTTGAGTGTGGGAGATATGGAAGGCAACATTTGGGGAAGTGTAGGGGTACTCTTGGTACTTGTTGGAGCTGTGGATCTCGAGATCACATTAGGCGGATTGTCTGCAGTTAGCTAGGGAAGGTCAAGTTCCTACACCTGCTGTTGTGCCATAGAGAGGCTGTGGGTGTGGTCGATAACATTTTCAGCGTAGGGAGGATGGTCAAAGGGTAGTTGCTCATATCGCAGTGGTTCAACCTAAGGGTGGTGGACCGACGAGGCTTTTCGCGCATCATGTGAGAAGGAATAATACCGATGTGATTGTATGTACATTTACTTTGTAGTCTATACCATCTCTTTCTTTGATAGATTCTGGTTCTGCACATTTATACATCTTGCACGAACATGTATGCTTGCTTGATGTACCTATAGAGATTTTAGATTGTGGTGTGCGGGTAACTAGTTCTTTTGGTGAGACAGTAGTTGCTAGAAGGTTGTAGAGGATATGTCCTTTGATGGTTCAAGGTCATGTGTTTGAGGCCGATTTGATAGAGTTGTCATTTTATGGTTTTGATGTAATCTTGGGTATGGATTTGTTGTCTGAGCATAGATCTGTGGTTGATTTTGAGACCAAGCGGGTTTTATTAAAACTTGTCGAGGATTACGAAGTGGTGGTTGTGGGCGAGAATGTCAAATTCTTGTCTAATGTTGTTTCAGCTTTGAAAGCGCGGAAGTTGTTAGAATATGGGCGTCAGGCATACATATCTTATATCAAGAATTTGGATATGAAGAAAGTGCGAGTCTAGGATATTCACACTATTTGTGATTTTCCAAGGGTGTTTCCAGAAGAGTTTCCAGGATTACCACCTAATAGGGAGGTAGAGTTTTTTATTGAGATATACGTGGATACAGCTTTGGTGTCGATTGCACTGTATCATATGGCTCCAAAGGAATTGAAGAAGTTGAAGAAGCATCTTCAAGAGTTGTTGGACCATGGTTTCATTCGGCCTATTGTGTCACCGTGGGGAGCACAGGTGTTGTTTGTGAAAAAAAGATGGCACGATGAGAATGTGCATTGATTATCATCAACTAAACAAGTTGATGATTAAGAACAAGTATCTTTACCGAGGATTGATGATTTGTTTGATTAGTTTAAGGGTGCTACGATGTTTTCCAAGATTGACCTGAGGTCCGGATATTATCAGTTGAAGGTGAAGGATAAAGACGTGCAGAAGATAGCTTTTTGAACGCGTTATGGGTATTATGACTTCTTAGTAATGCCGTTTGGGTTGAAAAATACGCCAGCAGCATTCATGGATATGATGAATTAGTTGTTCCATGAATTCTTGGATCAATCTATGGTAATATTCATCGATGATATTCTTGTGTACTATCGTACTAAAGAAGATCACGATCGACACATACGGATTGTGTTGCAAGTTTTGTTGGACAATAAGTTTTATGCCAAGTTGAGTGTGAGTTTTGGATCAAGCAAGTGGTTTTTCTTGGTCATGTTGTTTAGGCCAAGAGTATTCGTGTGGATCCGCAGAAAATTGAAGTTGGTGTCAGAACTTCATAGTTTCTTGGGGTTGGCAGGATATTATCGACGCTTTGTGGATGGTTTTTTTTAAGATTGCTGCTTCTTTGACAAAGTTGTTGCAAAAGGATATGAGTTTTGAGTGGAAAGAAGCTAGACAACAAGCTTTTGATAAGTTGAAGGAAGCTTTGACACAAGCTCCAATCTTGATTCAACCTGAGTCAGGGAAAGAGTTTGTAGTTTATAGTGATGCGTCCAACATTGGTTTGGGATGTGTGTTGATGCAAGATGGTAGGGTTGTGGCTTATGCGTCTAAACAGTTGAAGGTGCACGAGCGCAACTATCTTATGCATGATACTAAGCTTGCTGCGGTGGTGTTTTCGTTAAAGATTTGGAGACATTATCTTTATGGTGAGAAGTGTATTGTATACACGGATCACAAGAGCTTGAAATATCTAATGTCGCAAAAGGAGTTGAATCTTAGGAAATGAAGATGGTTAGAGTTGCTCAAGGATTACGATTTGACGATAGAGTATCATCCGGGAAAGGCTAATATTGTAGCCGATGCCATGAGTAGAAAGGTTGCGGTTGAGTTGAGGGTGATGTTTGATCGGTTGAGTGTAACGTGTGATGGTGGTTTATTGGCTGAGTTGAAAGTGAGGCCATTGTTGTTACAGTTGATCAAGGAGAAGCAACCATATGATGATTCTCTGGTATCGCATGTCAAGGATTTAATGGATGGCAATTGGATGGATTTCTACTTTAGTGATGAAGGTGTTTTGTGTTTCAAGAGTCGAGTGGTTATGCCGAAATATGAGGAGCTAAGGCACACTATCTTGACTGAGGCATATTCGAGTCCTTTTGCTATACATTCGGGGAGTACAAAGATGTATCAGGATTTGAAAAATAAGTATTTTTGGGTTGGTTTGAAAAAGGATGTAGCGGATTTTGCTGCTCGTTGTATGGTATGCCAACGTGTTAAGGCTGAGCATCAGTTTCCTTCAAATTTGTTGCAATAGTTAAAGATTCTAAAATGAAAGTGAGAGAGAATTACCATGGATTTTGTGACCAATTTGCCTTTGACACCATCAAAGAAGAATTTTGTTTGGGTGGTTGTGGATAAGTTTACGAAGTGTGCACATTTTCTAGCTGTGCATACGATGTATACTTTGGATAAGTTGATGGAGTTGTATATCGCTAAGTTTGTGAGGATGCACGGGGTGCCAATGTCTATAGTATCAGATAGAGATCCGCGTTTTACAGCAAGGTTTTAGGAGTGTTTGCATAAGTCTTTGGGTACGCGGTTGAACTTTAGTACTTCGTATCATCCTCAAACGGATGGTCAGTCTGAGAGCTTTATCCAAGTGTTGGAGGATATGTTATGATGTTGCATCATTGATTTCCAAGAATCATGGAAAAAGAAGTTACCTTTGGTAGAGTTTTCCTATAACAATAGTTATCAGGCTAGTATCCAGATGGCTCCGTACGAGGCTTTGCATGGTAGAAGGTGCCGCACGCCACTTTGTTGGGCAGAGGCAGGAGAAAAGTATGTTTGTTTGCATGATGTGTTGAAGGATATCAATGAGAAGGTAAAGCTTATTATTGATCGGTTGAAGGTGGCTTCGGATAGGAAAAAGTCGTATGCTGAATTGAAGCATAGGGAGATTGAGTTTTTTGTCGGTGATCGAGTGTCTTAAAGTTTCGCCTTGGAAGAAGGTGATGAGGTTTGGTCAAAAGGGCAAGTTAAGCCCTAGGTTTATTGGTCCTTATGAGGTGTTGGAGAGATTGGTCCATTTGCTTATAAGTTTCGGTTGCCTGCGGAGTTGGAGAAGATACATGATGTTTTCCATGTTACGATGCTTCGAAGGTATAGATCTGATCCTTTGCACGTGATGCATGTTGAGGAGATCGAGTTGAATCCGAATTTGACCTATGATGAGGACTCTATGAGAATTTTGGATTAAAGAAGCAATATTCTTCATGGGAAAACGATAGAGTTGGTGAAGGTGTTGTGGCGACATCGTGGTGTCGAGGAAGCCACCTGGGAAAACAAGGAGGACATGTTAAAGCATTTTCCTTACGTCTTTCCGCCAGGTAAATTTTGAGGATGAAATTTCTCAAGAGAGGGAGAGTTGTAATGCCCTGAATTTGGGCCTAGGTTTTAGAGGGATCGATTGGACGGTTCCGGAGATCCGTATTAGGCAATTCGAGTTAGTTTCAGGAATTAAATCTTAACAAATTGTTTTTGCCTATAATAAAATATGGAAAATGCTAGAAAATACCTAATTAATATTTTAAGTATTTTGGTAAATTCAATTTGAAGGAATTAAATCTAATTTTGGGACATTTTGGTCCGGTGATTAAAATGTAAAGTTTTCAAAACTTTTTTGGTGACTAAATCGTAAAAGGGTCAAAACTTAAAATCTTTAAAGAGTTAATTGACCAAACCTTTTCATCAGATTTTCCCTTAATTTAGGCTATTTTTAAAGGGTTTTTAAATGGTTTTAATATAGAATAAAGTAGAATTAATAAAAATGATTTTTAATTACACAATTCATTTGTCACTAACTAATTTTGCTCCTACAACAAAATCTACTTGGTTTCTTGAAGCTTTCATCCAATCTTTGCCAATTAAGGGAGAAATCAACAATTAGAGGTGATTTTCATTTCTCTCCTCTAAATAAAGGTTCTTTATTGAAATTCTTAAGTTCATGATCCTTTACAACTGAATTTTGTTATGAATTATGATTAAAACATGAATATGGTATTTAAATTGGGTTTTAATGTGAAAATTTGATGAACACTGTTTTGGATATGTTTTGTATTGAATCTAATTGATTTGCATCCCTTATAAGATGTGTTTTAATGTTTTTAAGATGTGATTAATTAAAGAAATCCCGAAACTATGTGAATTACTAATTTTCTAGGTTGTAAATAGTTGGATTTTGAAGTGATCTTGGTGTTGCAAGGTTGCTGGAGGTATAAGGATGTTTTAAAGATGTTTTTATCTGTCAATTAATGTTGTTAAGACGTTAAAATCAATAGGTTTTGGCTGGGCTTTGTGTTGGGATGATCAATTAATGGAGAAAGTGGACAAGATGGGTGAATTGGCAATTTAAAAACTTGGAAGCAATTTGAAAAATATAGACAAAGGGACACAAGGATTTATAGTGGTTCAACCTTCTAAAAAGGTCTACGTCCACAACCTTAGCTTCCTACAAAGGATTTCAACAAATTCACTATGAATTCTTCCCCTTTTCTAGGCTTAGGAGGCAACCGTTACAAGTTCAAAGCTTTCTACCCAAAGCTTTGAAGGATTCACTATTGTACAAAGAAAGAACATGGCAAATGAATAAAATCCTCACAAGGTAAATTTTTGCCCATATTACAAGATCACTCAACCCAAACTTGACAAATGAAATAATATAAATTTGACCACTCAAGTGGGTTTACAAAAGATTAGACTCTAAAAGGCACAAATGTTGGATTTTTTCTTGAAGGCTTGTAAATTGATCAAAAGTTGTTGTAGTAACGTTGGAGACTTCTATTTATACCTCTTCGTTGATTTCTATCCGTTTGGGTGGTTGAGGAATTGAATATAGCCGTTGGAGGGCTGATTTCCCGCAATAAATGTTGCCTTCCAACCAACCGTACCGGTACACGAGCTTGTTGTATCGGTACCTGATACACAAAATATAACCATTGTACAAAGGGGCGTATCGATACGCGGGAGGGGTGTATCGGTATGGTATGCTAAAAGAACAGTGGCGTATCGAAATGGAATCGCCATAACGGTACGGTTCTTACTCACTAGAATCCATGTTTTACAAATATAAAGCACCGTATCGATACGCTAGACAAGCGAATCTGTACGCTATAACCAATTTTCAAAGTTTGGGATTCCAATACACTGACAAGGCAACGATCAAGTTTTAAATGCAAAGATTTGGAAAATCTAACACCCCGTATTGATATGGTTGAAACCGTATCGATACTCATATAGCCGCTATCTCTCAGCTAACGTGGCGTATCGAAACGGTAACATAGTGTACCAAAATATCGTACCAAAACGGTCATAAACGGTATCGGTTCACGATACCCTTTTGCATTAAAAATGAATTACAATAGCGAGAGGCCGTATCGATATGGTACAAATTGTATCGATACGCTAGGTTAAAATGGTCATAAACACTTTTAAGTTTGAATCCTTGTCATTTTGTGAGTATTTTTGGGTACTTAAAAAATTATCTTATTTTGCAAAATAGTCCTTCAAAATACTTGTTATATCAAATTCAAACATTGGTTTTACAATCTACCCATTTTTGATATAACAAAACCCAAAATAAATTTTTAAGTCTTTTAGAATAAAACACCCCTTACTTTAAGACTATTTGAGTTTGAAAAAGTTTTAAAAAAAATTAACCTCATGCTTCGCCCCCTTTTTGTTAGATCAAAATCAATAGGGTAAATACAAACAATAAAGAGCTCCAAGCAATTTAAACAACATAATTATTATTAAATCCAAAGCAAAGGTTCAAGCAACATAATATAAAATCCAACTTAAAAACATAAACCAAAACATAAACCATAAAGCATAAAGTCATAGGAATTCAAATAAAGCAAAGGTGCATAAAATTAAGTCCTAAAATATGATATGATATGCTAATGACATGAGATGCACGAGCCTATGGAACTTCATCACCATCGTCATCCTCATCCTCATCATCGATGTCATTGTCCCCAAGCGAGTGACCACGCCATTCTCCATGGAAAGTGGTGAGAGTGATGTCCATAGAAGCTTGGTGAGACTCCATAGAAGTTACTCGTGCCTCCAAGGAATTGAAACGAGCATCAATAGAAGCAAACCTTGTATTTATCTCGTTGAATCTCCCATCAAGGTAGGCCATAAGAGCATCCATGAAAGGTTGAGCAACTTGAGGATTTGCCACTGGTTCCGGTTGAGCATCACTTGGAAGATCGGCAATTCGAATCCATTCACCATTGTAATATGTGAACTTGGCACGCCTTAGAGAATGCTCATCAATAGGATCGATGAGGGGCAAGGCAAGGTCATAGGAGCAACCAATGTCAAGCTTATGGAAGAAAAAACTTAGGACGATGCTATAGGTGAAGGAGGTGACTTAGGTTGTATAAAAATTTTGGACAAGGTGAACAAGCTCGGCAAACATTATTTGGGCAAGGTTAGGACATTTTCTCTCACGAAAGCATTTAAGCCAAAAATCATCTACTTGACGAATTGTGGACCATTTACCACTGGATGGTCGAAACCACCAAGTGATAAGAAGGTGAAGAAAAAGGTCATGGGCATCAAGGACATTTACGGAGCCACAAAGAGTGTGAGGAAATTCATTTTCATTATCAAGACCCGTGTTTTCCATACCCAAAAGATCGGCTAAAATTTGAGCATCGAGGTGAATAGGTTTTTCCATAAGATAAGACTCAAAGGCAACAACCTCGGTTTTAGCTTCATTTAAAATACACCGGGCATTTGACAAGAACATAAGGACAATATTTTTATAAACAATCTCGAGTATACTAAAAAAGACATAATTTCTATTCTTGCATTACATCAAGATAGCGAAATTTAAAAAGATCAGAAGTCATAAATTGCATGGTAATAACTCTTTCACGTCGAATTTTGAGGTTTGAAAACTTTTAAAACGTTCAATATTAGTTTCTTAGGGAAGACATTTGTGATAAAGATGAGAAAGATTTGGTCGGGTACCATTATTAGGGATTGGATGAAGTAGGATTTATAGTGGTAGAACTAGCTCCAATCTCCCTTCTTTCTCTCTTTTTGGGACCCATAATCAAAATCGTGAAAATTTTCAAACCAAAAACATATGTATGCATAAATCACCATATTCAATCCAATTAATTAATCCATCAATCAAGGTAAGGTAAAAATATATATATTATATAGTTTAAAAATCTATACAAATATAAAAAAATTTTGGTAAAAAGAAATTTTGAAAAATAGTGTAAAAATTATACAAGTATATTTTTATATTCGAATAAAAAGTTTCGAGTTTTTGAAAACTTTTACAAAAACTAAGATAGTAAACATATATACATTGTAAAAGTATAATTTAGAAACAAAAATGAAGAAAAACGAAATTTAAGAAAAATAAGGGTTTACCTTGAGTTATGGAGATGTAGGATGAATAAGGGATGATTGTGCACAAAGTTGATAAAGATAGCTAGGGTTTGATGTGGGAAACAAAAGCCCTCAAAATTTTTGGTTGATTTGATGAAAAAATTGATGGATTTGAGTGGTTTATATAGAGGGGGTGAACTAGGGTTTTGATGAAAAAGTTAGGAGTTTGAGTTTTAATTGGAAAACAACATTTAAAGCCTTATTTAACACTCAGCGACTGCGCATACCGATACGCTTAAAGTGCGTATCAGCACACCGTTTCGGTACGCTTCATAGCCATTCGATCCTTGAACTGTATCAAAATGGGGTTTACCCATATCGGAACACTGTCGTTAACCCGTATCGATATGCGATTAACCGTATCGATACACCTTGACAAAAAATGACACTTTTGGCTGCAAGGTGCCCAAAAATTCAAACTCAATCGAATCTATATGCATGGAAATGATATAAGATCATCATGTATGAGCATAAATAGATGCATACTCCCCCTAACAACATGAATAGATGCATATAGGATTAAAAACACATAAGCAATGAAATCAATCACATTCAAGCAACTTTTAAAACACCAATAAGGCTTTAAGGGTCAAGAAAGGCTAGTAAGCCCTAACTCTCTCCTAAGAGACCAAAAACGCTCTTTATCTAATGGTTTGGTAAAGATGTCCGCTAATTGGTTTGAGGTGTCCACATACTCTAGAATTATATCATTTTTCAAGACATGATCTCTAATGAAATGATGCCTTATTTCTATGTGCTTTGTTCTAGAATTTGGATGGGATTCTTAGTGAGACAAATGGAACTAGTATTGTCACACCTAATGGAGATGGTACCTACATCAATTTCATAATCTAAGAGTTGTTGCTTCATCCAAAGGACTTGAGCACAACAACTCCCTACCGATATGTATTCCGCTTTGGTGGTAGCTAATGCTACACTATTTTGCTTCTTAGAAAACCATGATATGAGCATACTACCTAGGAATTGACATGTACCCGAGGTACTCTTTCTATCTATCTTACAACCCCCATAATCCGCATCTAAAAAGGCATGTAAACTAAAGGAAGACTCTTTAGGATACCAAAGACCTAAACAAGGTGTGTCTCTAAGGTATATAAAGATTCGCTTAACGGCTATAAGGTGTTATTCTCTAAGACTAGCTTGAAATCTAGTACACATGCAAACACTAAACATGATATCTAGTTTACTTGCGGTAAGATAAAGCAAAGATCATATCATTGTTCTATAAAGCTTTAAATCAACACTCTTACCTTATTCATCTTTATGAAGCTTTGTTGAAGAACTCATTGGTGTGGCTTGAGGTTTCACATTCTCCAAGCCAAACATCGTGAGCATGTCTTTGATGTACTTAGCTTGATTGATGAAGATGTCGGCCTTTCTTTTTTTTAATTTGGAGCCCCAAAAAGAACGAGATCTCCCATATCATGCTTATTTCGAACTTACCTTGCAACAACTTAGCAAACTCTTAACAAAGAAATTCATTAGTAGAACCGAAAATTATATCATCAACATAAATTTGAACTACTAATATGTCTTTGTCATTTCTTTTTATGAAGAGTGTAGTATCCACCATTCCTTTATCAAAACCTTTTTGAATTAGAAAATTTGATAAGCGTTCATACCAAGCTCTAGGAGCTTGTTTCAAACCATATATAGCCTTTGAAAGTTCAAAAACATGGTTAGGGTATTTTGGATCTTCAAAACTGGGTGGTTGCTCTACATACACTTCTTCATTTATAAAACCATTTAGAAATGCACTTTTAACGTCCATTTGAAAAAGCTTGAATTCATGATAACATGCAAATGCAAGCAACATTCTAATGGCTTCTGTTCTAGCTACGGGTGCATATGTTTCTTCAAAATCGATTCCCTCTTCTTGAGTGTAACCTTGAGCAACAAGTCTAGCCTTGTTTCTCACTATGTTACCACTCTCATCTAGTTTGTTTCTAAAAACCTATTTAGTTCCTATAGTAGATTTGTTACTAGACCTATCAACTAATGTCAATACTTTACTTCTCTCAAATTGATTTAATTCTTCTTGCATGGCCAATGTCCAAAAATTATCATTTAATGCTTCTTTGATATTTTAGGCTCAATGCATGAGATAAATGCAACATAATTTCAAATATTTCTAAGAGAAGATCTAGTGGTTGCCCCTTTGGATGGATCACCCAAAATCTCACCACCTTTGACATAGTTGAACTCCATTGGGTAAGTGACCTCATTTTCTTCTAGTGTCATGTCCTTCAAGGCTTCTAGAGGTGGATCTTCTGGTTCATCCTTTGATGGAACTTCATCTACCTTTGATGATTTCCCTCCACCATCATTGGCATAAAAAATTCCTACATCATCATCATCACAAGAATCCTTGCTCAAAAAGAGGTTATCATCGAAAACCACATGTATAGACTCTTCTACTACTAAAGTACGATTTTTCCTCTCAACAACCCCATTTTATTGAGGTGTTCGAGGGGCTAAAAAATTATGGCCTATACCACTTGAATTACAAAACTTATCAAAACCTAGATTTTGAAATTCGGTTCCATGGTCACTTCGAATATGAGAAATAGAGTGACCAAGATCGTTTTGATTTGCTTTTAAAAATGTGATGAATTTTTCTAAAACATCATCCTTGGTACTTAAAAATAGAACGCGCGTATATCTAGAATAGTCATCTACTAAAACAAAAGCGTATTATTTTCCACCCAAGCTAGTTGTTCCAATAGGGCCAAAAAGATCCATGTGGATCAATTGTAAAACTCTACTTGTAGAAACATCATTAATAGATTTGAAAGAAACTCTTTTTTTTTTGCTTTTTGCACAAGCATCACAAATTTTGTCATTTGAAAACTTTATTTTAGGCAAACCTCTTACAAGATCATTTGAAACCAATTTTTCCAAAACACTCAAGCTTGCATGCCCTAGTTTTATGTGCCATAACTGTAACACCCCTCTTCCCGTATCCAACATTGAATACGAGTTAGAGGTATCACAAAACATTCGTAAAACTCTCTACATTTGCAATTGGGTAAAGTTTTGTTTCTTTAAAAAAATATTACAATGTATTTAGTTTTTATTTACAAATCTAGTTATCCGCGCAAAGTTTTAAAATAATATTTTCATCTTCAAATCGAGTTTATTTTCAGGCATCAACTTATCAATTTAATTTTTCTTGATATAATTAATAAAACTGCCTGATTTAAAATTCATCCAGATACCAAATAAAATACAAATTCTATCAGAGCAGGCATACCCTTTTAATATACATGCCAATTAGTAAATATAAAACAGTATCAAAAGATATCTTATTGATACTGATGTACCTACTATTGATTAATGATGTCCGAATAAGCTCCTTACTCCAACCATTTCTTCTTTCCTACGTGTAAAACAGTTACACGTTAAGTATTTACTTAGTGAGGCAATAATTCAAATTCAAGTGCAATTGTCATAATATCAATATTAATGATTAACAATGCATATGATCACCTTACCATTACATGCTCGTTAACATAAATAAATATGTATATCAAAGTGATAAGATTAGATCTTACCAAAACTGATGCCATTTCCATCCGTAAGCTTTTAGTGCTTACCATTACCTTTTTCCAATTCTATCTGTAAGCTTTCAAGTTTATCTTCTTATTTCTTTTTATTCTTTTCATTTTATTTAGCCCAAGGTATCAAATTAAGATATTCTATGTACACGAGTCATCCCCCCATACCCAACCTTTCTTGAGTACGTATATTATTTACACCGTAGTTCTTAGCACCCTAAGTGCTTCCGTATACCCAAACCTTGCATGAGTATACCCTCATTGAGTATTAATAAAATTGCACCGTAGTGCTTAACACCCTAAGTGTTTCCGTATACCCAAACCTTGCATGAGTATATCCTCAATGAGTATTTATGGATATTGCACCGAAGTTCTTAGAATATTTATACAGCTGTTTATGACCCTATGGATATCCAACTATACCATCGAACCTCTATATCGTGCATTGGGCTTTATTTCATCATTTATGTCATCAATGGCAACATATATCAATCAATATTTATATATATCAATGTTGGGCAGTTTATACTAGAAATAATATTTCAATCTCATCAATGTAAGTAATCATATGATCAATGCATTTTATATTTTAATTCTTGACATATTACGATATGTCAATCATATGCTCAATGACATAAATATCATAGCATCAATAATTTAGGGTAGGCTCATCACAAGCCATCCCAATCATGTATAAAATATCAGTGTAGTATGACATGTATGCAATTGCACTCACCTGGGCCATGTATTAGTATGCCTCACTAAGTCCTCTTTGATCCTTTCCTTCATTGTACCTCGAACCTTCCTTGATTCGAACTTAACTTCATAATCTAAATAAGTAAAATATTTGTTAGATCCCAATCTAACAATATCTTAGACATATTGTCCAATATAATCATTTGAATACAAAATCTCCAAACATTTTCTTTTCTTCCTTGTATTGTTCAAAAACTCATTATGGTCCTTAGTGACCAATTTGAACTTCCATTAACCCTTTTCAAGCTTACTAATCAACCTTAGATACAAAGTGTATCAATTCTCATTTTCTGGCAGTTTGCAGTACCTCCAAAGATATATTTCTATAAAATAATCTACAACGCAGAATTCAATGTCGTTTGTTCTAAAAGAAACTAGATTCAATAAGCTTTTCAACCATATAAATTAATAGCCCAAATTCAACTTGTACGATATATGGCGAATTTTCAAAGTCAATTTCTAGTATTGAATTTCAGAACAGCCTGCTATATTGTTTTCTAACCTTTCACCACTTAAAAATTCATATCTTTTTACTCGAAACTCGAAATCAGTTTCCGTTTGTTAGAAATGAAATAGACGAACAAATCTTTACATCGGTATAAAATTCACCTTCTAAACATTTTTGTAGAATTTATGGTGAATTTTCAAAGTTACTGCCATAAACCAGTTTTTCTACACAGCTTCCATAAACAACTTCAACTTTTATACTAACTTCTCCTTATTTCTCTACTTTTCAATTTATTCCAATCACTAGCTTTAAACCACCAACTCATCACATTCTTCACCAAATAATTATTCACGATAATTCTCCCTAATTTTCCTTATTTACTGAAATAGTCACTAAAATGCAAAGATAAGGATTCAAGCTTCTTAACTTTGCAACTTAGTCCTCAATTCAACATTACTACCTTAATTCCATCATCACAACTAAAAATCAGATTTAACCCCCCATACAAAACTTCAATTTCGATTTAGTCACTTAACTTTGGCAAATTGTCAAAATGGTCCCTAATTCAATTCAACATCAATTTGGCATTCTAACTTCATTTTCTTATCTTTAACATCATTAATAACATAAATACACTCCAAATTCTAAAAATTCAGATTTGGTCCTTCAACTTTTAAAGTTGCCGAAATGGTCCCTACATAATTTAACTTAGGGTTTTGCTTTCAAACAACAATTCAAGCTTACTAGATCATTATTTCAACATCACAAACCCTAAATTAAACTTGAATCCATAGACCCTAATCATCTTCATAATAATCAAAACATGTGAAACTTAAATCTCAACTCAATATCATGATTTTAACATCATACTAGCTTGATTTCAACTTGAATCCAATCATGGTATCATAAAATCTCAAAAGCCCCAATTTGATCCACAAACCCTAATTTTCTTTCTCATGTAAATTCTCATCAATCAAGCATGGATTCCATGAAGTATTGATATCAAAAGATAGAGCTTGAAGAGTAGAACAACTTTGTAGTTGAAGAGATTACTTGAAAACCGAGTTTTAGGGCTTGAATCGAGCTTGAAAATTTTTTCTCTTTCTTTCCCTAGACCTCACGTTTGTTGCTGGAAAAGATGAACATTTTGTTCATCTTTTTACCATTACTTTACACATGTATCTATTAAATGAATATTAAATTCATTTAATAGTGAAATTACAATTTTGCCCTTTTTATCCAATGGTTGAAATTGATTTTATCATAAATCAAGGGCCAAGATTTAATCTTCCATTTCCTCTTTCCAAAATTGCCCTTATAAATTTTTAAATATTTCAAAATTGCCATTGGGACCAAATGACCAAATTGCCCTCCAACTAGTCTTTATTTACTAGTTTGTTTCCAAATTTCCATTTCATTACAATCTACCTAACTCTAGTTAGAGTTCAACCAACCATAATAAAATATTCTTAAAATAAAATTTTATGACTTTTCCATAGCTTTTAGATCAGTCTCCAAAATTTCCATTCGATCCAATATACCGATAAATAATCATTTACTCAAAAATAAACTATAGGATGAAATCAAACTAAAAATATTTCCAACACTTGGAAATGAATTTTATAACCTTTCTCTATCATATGGCAAAATTTCAAAATTTTCTAGTTCGATCTGGGTATCTGAATTCCACTTAAACTTTAATTGCAATTTTCCCAATAATCAAAGTATCAGATCGAACCAATAATTCCGCATTCGATTCACAAACTTAGGTGATCTGTTTATTTATGAAATAAAAACCCTCAATTTTTTGGAAATTACAACTTTAGTCCCCAAACTTTTCCAAAGTTTATACTTTAGCCATAAAATTTTCAAAATTTACATTTTGGTCACTACCTTTTTAAACTTCAATTCCCATTCCAATTTTCCTTGGAATTCAACCAGACTTTAAGAATACCTTATTCAATTCACTATCTATCACATGAGACCTTTAAACCTTAGAAATTTCCTTTCCAAAACCCATAATTAAAGAAATCCTAACTTTTGCATTTCCGTCATTTTAGTCACTAGGTTAGCTTTTAAGCTATTATCTTAGTACTAAATGAACCTTAATCAACTTAGTAAATTTTGGGGTATTACAATAACCATGAATCATGTCATTATTAGCAACAAAACATGCATTATAAAAATGAATGTCATCTAAATGCACCATGTATATGTTTCCTATGCGATGACCAAAAAAGAACAATTTTGTGAGTTTCGATGTTGATAATTTTGCAACCGTATAAATCAAAAATCACAACGAAATCTTTATCACAAAGTTGGCTTATGCTTAATAAATTATGCTTAAGACCGTTGACATACAAAACATTTTCAATGAGTATGGAATAGTGATTACCAATGGAACTGATTCCTTCAATTTGGCCTTTGGAGTTGTCACCAAATTTCACTACTCCTTCTCTCTTTAGATTTAGTTCCAAGAATATACTATTTTCTTTGGTCATATGCCTCGAGCATCCACTATTAAGGTACCACGAATTTGCACTTGAAGCGTTGCCCTTGTAGCAATGCTCCCCTATAAACATGGAATTATTTTTTGATTTTTGGTACCCAAATCTTTTTGGGTCCATGAATATTAGTTCTCAAAATATTGGTTCCCTTAGGAATCCAAGAAGCAATAGCATTAAGATCATTAGAAGCAACGACATCTTTAGGAATCCATACAAACTCTCTTACCATAATTGGGCTTTGGGAACCCTCCATGTTTGTATCCATTAAAGTTTCTTCTCACATAGATGGGTTTTGAAGAGTTTCCCTTTTCAAAATGGTTATTCTCAACTTTGCTTAAAGAAGCTTTAAGATCACCAACTTCCTTTTGGTGATCATCATGAACTTTGGAAAAAAGGTTAATTAAATCTTGATTTTTCTTTTCAAAATCATTCAATTTTGCTTATAAATCCAAAACCTTCTTTTCAAGTTCTGAATTAGTTTCGATCAAAGAATCATTTTGATTTTTCAAATCGGAAATTACTTTCTTGTTTTCCAAATGTGATTCTTTGTATTTCAAAACCAATTTATCGTAAACCTCTTGTAACTCATTGTAATCAGCAAATAATTCATCATAATTTAAATCATTAGATGAGTTGGAGGTTACCTTAGGATCCTCTTCAAAGGCCAGAAGACATAGGTTTGCAACTTCTTGCTCCTCATCACTTGACGATTCTTCATCGCTACAAGTGTCTACATGAGCCTTGTGCTTCTTCTTCTTCTCAAAGCCTTTATTTTTAAGTTAGGGACAATCGATCTTGATGTGTCCCAGCTTTTTGCATTCATAACTCACTATAGGATTTTTTCTTTTTCCTTGTTCTTGTTCTTGAAATCCCTTTCTAAATTAAACTTTCTTCCCCGGTTGGATTTCATGAACCGAGTGAATCGTTTGGCTAGCATAGCCAATTCCTCATCTTCTTCCTCGCTTGAATCACTCTCATCTTGTGAAGTTTTGAGAGCAATTCTGATCTTCTTCTTCTCCACTTCTTTATTTTCCACCTTCATCTCTTCCTTCCTTTTTTCTTCATCTCTTCCTTTCTTCATTATCTCATGGGTGAGAAGAGACCCCATGATTGCATCGAGCTTCAACGTCTTGAGATCCTTTGCTTCAATGATGGCAGTTCTCTTACCATCCCAAGACTCAAAAGAGAATAGATGAGCTTTCAGACAAGCTTCTCCTCTAGAATAACTTCTCTGAATCCTTTGAGACCGTTGATTATAACGGAGAATTGATCGAACATCTTTGAGATGTCTTCATCGTGATTCATCTTAAAGTTCTCATAACTTAGATTTAAGAGTCCAATCTTGGTCTCCTTTACCTCGTTGATACCCTCGTACGTAACTTCTAACTTGTCCCATATTTCCTTTGCACTTGTGTAAGAAGACATCTTTGAGTACTCATCCTGTCCAAGTGAGCAAAATAGCATATGCATAGCTTTGTTATTGATTTGAAGCTTTTTTTATCTTCATCGGTCATCTCGTGCTTGTACTTTGGCATGAGCCGATCACCTTCTCTCTTCATCGAAATAGCCGGTCCATCTTCACTATATCCCATAGGAGGTAGTCATGGGATTTGATGAAGAGCCTCATACGATTCTTCCAATAGGGGTAGTTATCCCCATTGAAAAATGCAGGTTTGGTGATGGATTGAGACTTATAGAGGTGGTTTCTGGAAGTAGTTGCCATGGCTTGATCTTCTATTGATTGAATTACCTTCTAGGATCACCTCAACGGTGGTTAGACCTTCGATTGAGTGTGGCTCTGATACCAGTTGTTGGGATGATCAATCAATGGAGAAAGTGGCCAAGAGGGGGTGAATTGGCAATTTAAAATTTTGGAAGCAATTTGAAAAATATAGACAATGGGACACAAGGATTTATAGTGGTTCAACCTTCTAAGAAGGTCTACTTCCACTACCTTAGCTTCCTACTAAGGTTTTCAACAAATTCACTATGAATTCTTCCCTTTTTCTAGGCTTAGGAGGCAACCGTTACAAGTTTAAAGCTTTCTACCCAAAGCTTTGAAGGATTCACTCTTGTACAAAGAAAGAATATAGAAAATGAATAAAATCCTCACAAGGTAAATTTTTGCCCAGATTACAAGATCACTCAACCCAAACTTGACAAATAAAATAATACAAATTTGATCACTCAAGTGGGTTTACAAAAGATTTGACTCTAAAAGGCACAAATGTTGAATTTTTGCTTGAAGGCTTGTAAATTGATCAAAAGTTGTTGTAGTAGCTTTGGAGACTTCTACTTATACCCCTTCATTGATTTCTATCCGTTTGGGTGGTTGAGGAATTGAATATAGCCGTTGGAGGGCTGATTTTCGGTAATAAATAATGTCTGCCAACCAACAGTATTGGTACACGAGCTTGCCATATCGGTGCCTGATACACAAAATATAAATGTTGTACAAAGGGGCGTATCGATACGCGGGAGGGCGTATTGGTACGGTATGTTAAAAGAATAGTGGCATACTAGAACAATATCGCCATAACGGTACAGTTCTTACTCACTGGAATCCTTGTTTTACAAATATAAAGCACCGTATCGATACGCTTGATAGGCGTATCGGTACGCTATAACCAATTTTCAAAGTTTAGGATTTCATTACATTGACAAGGCAACGGTCAAGTTTTAAATCCTCTGGGCTGCCACACGCCCACTATTGCTGTCTGGGCTGCCACACGCCCACTATTGCCGGTGGTACGTGAGGGCACGTGCGGTGCCTCTCGGTGGTCAAACGGTAATGGCCAACTCTAGATCCGTAGTACTCCGGCCGGTGAGCAAGTTGGTGGTGTTGTTTTACGGCGGTGACGACTGAAACTCCACGCTCTAGCTCTTCCAAAACTTCCTCAACTCCACCCCGTGAATGGCGGCTCTGGCGGCGACAAGAAGACCACCGGCCGACTATTCTCGTTGAGCTGAAGGTGATGGTGGCGGCGGTGTAATCTACGACAGCTCTAATGGCCGTAAATTGAGTTTAAAAGCTTTCCACCATCACTTGTCTCTCTTTTCCCTCCTTTTTCTCTCTCTTATGAAAATATCTTATCTCCTTATTCTTCTTCTCTCTCTCTATCTCACCAACCATTTATTTAATTAGAAACTATCCATTTTTTCTTTTCTTTTCTTTTCTTTTCTACTTTTCTTTTTTTATTGTTTATCCATAAATAGCAAATACCATCATCTATTATTTATCTAATACAAGGGCCAAATTCAACTATCATTGATTTGGGCTCCTAGCCACAAAGGCCCGATAATTGGGTCCGAAGCCCAATTAGAAAACCCGACATTTGGGTCGTTACAATTCTCCCTTCCTTAAAAGAAATTTTGTCCTCGAAATTTGTATCCATAACCATGAAGATACCAAACCCATCACAACTCTTTGACGTCCCCAGGATTTTATGTCGTGCTACTATGATCTCTTACAGCACTTATCAACACGACCATGCCTTCTAATGGTATAAACAAAACCTCAACTGATTCTTTTCCATGGGAGAATTTCATCCTCGTTCGGTACATTACAAATGGAAAGTCAAAACTCAACGGTTCTTTAACAAAACGTCACACAGATACTTCATCAAAGAAACTTAACTTACACTGTAGAACCCCAATAGATTGTTGCACACAAATTCGTCTACTACAACACACGATCAAAAGAACAGGAGGTTAAACAGCCGTTGCATCCAAACTAAACAACTCTTCTCGCGGTAACTCCTTGATAGAGATTCTAACTCTAGCGACATTGTCTCCCAAAACATCGCTTGTCGGGAGCTAACTTTTTGAAAACAAATGACACCCAAACTCGGTTCAAGCATTCACATTAAACTGGCATGGAACCTATATCGGTAACTAACATAGCTCCCACCAACTCGATTCTCGCAAGGGTCTTACGATTCGAATCATAACGTATCTGGAGAACACATCCTTTGTAATACCACTCAAAACTATCGTCATAATAAAGGCCCGCCAAAGAAAAGGTTCCATCAACCTCGAATCTTTTGCTAAAAGGTGACATGAACATCTCCTTGTGTCGGACAACCCAACTAGCAAACAAACCAAGCAGACTTTCTGTGGCCTACGCCTTTGTTGAAAGCTTATCAAACGGTGCATATCCAGTTACTATATCATTACTCAACGAAACTGTGTACTCACGAATCCTGTACAAAATCCCTGGTCATCTATTGAATTTTGATCAATGAATATCAAAGCATCCCCACAATTCTGATGAACTCAATGCTTAACTCTCAATTGATAGCAAGATAACTACTTATCACTATCTCAAACACACGACTCCACACTGTTTCCTAAACACGTGACGAAAGCTTGGTACCAACTGTCGCTCTCAAAATTCGTCAAATACAGACCACTATACTATAAGGGAAAATCTCTTAGCTTGATACGTCTTTTCCAAAACACTTACCACAAGATTTCAACCATCGGACCCAAATTCAATCATAACATTGAATCCTCTTAACTAAAATCAAATGCTTCTTCTCGTGGCTCCCAAAGCAAATCAATCCTTAACTCAAAATGTGCTAACGAACACACGGGTACCGGTACTACATAGAGCTAGTATCAATATTCTCTTACCCGATCATTATCTAGGATAGTCCTATATGAAAACATGATACTCTGAATCATGTTACTCGGTACGATCCACTACTTAATGCTCACTTTGCTTAGGTGGTGATCGAGTATACCATCAACAATTCTTACATACTTTGTCCCATGTCATCATCAAAACCTCACATTTCCTTAGAGATCAAGCACCTCAACCTTCACACTATTGGGGAGAACACGACCTTCCTCTTCTAGCACAGAAATAAAGCCCTAACGGTACAACAAAACACCTTTGAAGATCTCAAAATCTCGTTTGGCTTTGATCAAGTCCACGCCACAGTCATGACATACGGCTTAATGTAGCACGAGTTTCTACTGATTTCCTTCAGCTCACTCCAAAAATACTGTGATACAATCCAAAAGCATTTACAAAGTCTCAAACCCTTGCTTCCTTAAAAGATTGCACTGTAGTTACCCTTCCCACACACACGGTCAAAGAGATGACTATCTTTTTAACTCCAAACTTTTCGTATTCCTTCACATCCATACTTGTCACTCAAACATCTAACTTATATTCGAGAGACAACACAGTGGCTCCCACCTTATCTTTACTAAAATATCTCGACGTCACCACGAATATTACCCGCTATCACAACATACTTAAAGAGAAAAGAAAATCTTTATTCCAAATCCATTTATCAAATTTTCTAACCTCAACACATAACAACAAGAATCATCCTTCCAAACTAATCTCAGAAAAAAACAAATATGCACTTCACATTCGGTTAAACGGGTTATCCACCTTCAAAAACAGGTAGCGGTCTTTTACGATCGCTTAACAACTATCATTGTTGGGCAGCACATTCACGAACCAACTTTTTACTAGAGAACAAGTCTGACTCTCCCTTGAGCGAAGTACTTAGCCAAAAATGACCTTATTCAAGTTGTTCCTTTGAAACTGAATCTCCAACTACTCAACTGGGTCGATATCCTTTGACAACAACAATGGCACCGACATCCAATTCGATCTTACCTCAACGTCTACTCACGTTACTGATAGGGAGATATCTTAACAACTCATCCATGAAGCGTAAACAAGCACTCTAGTAGACTAGAAGCTCTCGAACATCGAACTGTACACATTAACATCTATCGATTCGGTCAAACCTATCTCGCAACCTCGTTACCATCCTCAAAACTATCACTGCAAAGATCATGATAAAAGGGTGACGATCCAACATTTTCATTTCTAAAATTTGGGTTCCATCGAGGTCTCAAAGCCTCAAACTCTCGACATCACTGGCTAGCTCTACACTTGATTAACCGAAACAATTCCCACACTGTAACTCTTAAGAAGGTAGCTTTTCTTCAACCTGTAGAACGTCTAACTCCGGCCATACTCCGACGAACTAATAGGTCCTGAATCCGTTATCTCTGAGGAATTCCTCTAAGAATAGAAATGATACTCTCCTAGTATTAACAAATACTCATTTTAAACAGATAAAAGGGTCCTGCAACCAACGTTCACCCACCGATCAATTTCGAGGGAAGATTATCCATGCCCGCAACGCAATCGTTATCCAAGCGTAACGATGAAGGTTCTTTGTTGTGAGCTCTCACAACAAATCTAAAGACTTCAGGGTGACTATAATGCACAACGAAGGCACCATTCAAGCGGCATGAGGCGAACACATTCTCAACTTGAGTGTCATTTGACTAACTTGCATCTCGACAATTTGAGGCGACCCCACTCCAGGGATCACTACCATTAACTTTCCTACATTTAACTCGATCCTCTCGGCCGCAATCATAACCATCTCGACGTCACAACATTAGATGCACTATCAGAATTCCAGCCTTAAGGAGTATGAATTTAGTTTAAGGGCTTGTATTCACTAGACACATTACTAAAAAACCTATACCACCCCGGGATTTCGAAGAACTGACTAAACCTAAGCTTTGATACCACTAAATGTAACACCCATGACCCGGATGTCATATTTGGGCCTCAAGCCCAAACCCAAACCCAAAACCATAAAATTTCTTTTCAAATAGGATCAACCCAACAAGTAAGTCATAAATCATTTAGATCCAACGATTAAAATAAATATATATAATAAATAAAATATTTCAAATGAGCTCTAATTTAAATTTAAAACATTTTAAGGTATAATTTAAATAATACAATTTCAAATAATAAATACAAACTCCCACATGTAAGGTCATGTGAACTCATAGCCCACTAGACTCAAATACCGTACTCTAAAGATCGCCATGTACTAGAATCTTGATCTAATAGTGCTCATTGATTCCACGATCCAACGTCAACCTACGCACAGAAACAACGATTCCGAGCACTGAGCTTACAAAGCTCAGTGGTACACATCTGCTCTACTGTACTTCATGCTAACCATAAACTTAAGCATGCAAGCTAGTACGAGCAATAAGGAAAGATAAATAAACATGCGGCGCTACCATAATCGCCTAAACACATGCCATAGAACAAACAACATCTCAACAACATAAACATATAGATAAACAAACCAGAGTGAGGCCCAATGTTACCAGACACTGGGAAACCCACCCATGCTCGAAATCTCACATCGAGCTGCCTGAAATCTCACATCGAGTGGTATACTCGGAATCTCACATCGAAAGAGGCTCAGAATCTCACTTCGAGCAAATATCATCACCTGAAATCTCACATCGGATGGCCTTCATTTCATCACCTGAAATCTCACATTAGATTTCCTTCATGTGTTGCAACACTCATTCACTGGGTATCTGGATCCCACCAAACAAAGACTCTTAACCAAACAAGTGCCCTACCTGGCACGTAACCATACATGATCCACCATAGATCCATACAAGTGCCCTACTTGGCACACAACCATCACACGACCCACTACGGGTCCCTATCGTTGCTATTACAATTAATCAAGCATTACTGAGTTATTACATTTTATGTAGGAGTAATATAATTTATTCTTATTAATTATTTCCAACAATCCACATTATCTTATTGATTACAGTAATAACCGCTTTGTTAATCATAATTATCGATTTTCATCTCAAACAGACCTTTAAACCAATTAGTGTTAATTACCGATTTCACAAGTAATTTATCGAGTATTTGTCGGTATTAGTCCATTAAGGCTGGCAACATCAATATTAATTATGAGGCCCTATTCTACCCCTAAAGCTTATGAGAGTCACTATAGTTTGTTACTAGCGCATTTAAATCATTTACTATTAATTATCGATTTTTAAGAATTTAATCAAATATTTATCAGCACTGCTCCTAACCAATATTCAATCGAACATATTAATTCATTCCACTAGCATACAAGGGATCACCATATAGCAATCATAAATCAGGTAATCATACGAATATCCAGACAATCTTATACGGTCTCTAAAGCTCTTAACAGTCTCAACATTCTCAATAATTACCAAGCCTCGAATATCCACATCATCACATGCTTATTACTCATCTCATAATTTGCAACCACTAACATGCAAGGCGATTACAGTTATGATGCTCATGAAGCGTTCCAGAGTTCGATGTGTACTAACCTTATACTGACAACGCTAAAATCCTCTTTTGAGCTTCCCAAAAATTCCACTTGTTCGATATCCAAACCTGAGCAACCATCGTATATCAACAAATACGAACATACATTATTTCTTTACATCTCCTATACTATTCAAAAGGTCAAATGCTTAAAAACAGCTTACCGGGTTCAAATTTGGCAAAACAGACTGCGTCAATAGATCTAGAACATCGAGAAACCCCGGGTAGGCTCCCCAAAAAAGATAACTCTTGGTCAACGGTCAACAGTCAACGGTCAACTCTGGTCAAAGGTTGGTTAACTGCCCAGACAATCTGGTGCGGCGCAGTTCACAGCAATTACTGTGCACCCCAGATCGGAATCCTATGCAGCAGGCACACGGTAGGCCTGATGCACCCTAGGTGCGGGGTCGAGTGTGGACGAGTGTACGGGAGGCTCGGTGCACCCGTGAGGTAGGTTGTGGTATGGCACGGTACACCGAAGCATCGTGCACCCCCTGGGCTACCACATGTTCACTCTCGTCGGCGATGCATGAGGGCGCGTGCGGTGCCTCCCAGTGGCTGGACAATGACCGCCAACTCCAGATCCGCAGTACTCCGGCCGGTGAGCACGCTAGTGGTATTGGTTTGCGGCGGTGATGGCTAGAACTCCACGCTCTAGCTCCCTCAAAACTTTCTCGACTCTACCTCAGTGAACGACGACTCTGACGGTGACGAGAAGACCACTGCTTGACTTCTCTCGTCGAGCTGAAGGTGATGGTGGCGGCGATATAATCCACGACGGCCGTAAATTGAGTTTAAAAGCTTTCCACCATCTCTTTTCTCTCTTTTCCCTCATTTTTCTTTCTCCCATGAGAATATCTTATCTCCCTCTTCTCTCTCTCCATCCCATCAACCATCTATTTAATTAGAAACTATCCACTTTTTCTTTTCTTCTTTTCTTTTTTTTATTCTTTTTCCATAAACAACAAATACCATCATCTATTATTTATCTAATACAAGGCCCAAATTCAACCATCATTGATTTGGGCTCCTAGGCACAAAGACGTGATAATTGGGTCTGAAGCCCAATTAGAAAACCTGACATTTGGGCCGTTACACCTACGAATACATAACCAGTATAATCTAAGTGCTGACTCAAGCATAAGTCAATGCTGAAGTACTAATCCGATGATGCTCCAACGATGCATGTTAACCTTCTAACCTGCGAATGAAAACAACAATTTCAAACGCTGAGCTAATGAAGCTCAGTGGATACACTTTCACTCAACCATGCTTCATGCAAATCATAAATATGAGCATGTAGCTAAAAATGACAACATAGCAATATAATAACAACTGGCGCTACCTCTAGCAGCATAAACACATATAACTAACAAGGATGCGTAAAGTCACGCACAACAATCATAAGCATCATACCACAAACTTGGAGTGAGGTCCGGTGTCATATATCCCCTGGAACGTACACCCAAACTCGGCAACTATCCTCGAGTATCATCGAATAAGGCCTGGTATCATATAGCGTCAGGAACACACATTCGACATCTCTAACCATAGTGTTGCAACACACTATTTCTCTAACTGCATATCCGAATCTCATCAATCAAAGGTGATTCATCTACATAGGTGCCCTTGCTTGGCTCACAACATCACACGACCCACCAAGGATCCATAAGGTTGCTATTACAAGCAAGTCACCCAAGGTTTTACCATGTTATTACTCATTATGGTCATATATGAGGTTTAAATCTCAGTTTCTCATTTTTACTATTTATTATACCATATTATAAGCCCATTCGGCCTTAATCCTCAAGTTATAAGCCCTTCGAACTCAAAATGTAATTTCTAGGCAGATTGCCTGTGGGTACTGGTCTACTCGTACCGATATGGTACCCTTGAGGTACCAACACACCCATGCGTACTGATACGGAATAAGCTCACTAGAATTTTATTTGTCTTACGCGTACCGATACAGGTTAACCCGTACCGATATATCTTTACAAGGCGTACCGGTATAGGTTGAACACCATGCTTATACCCCTTTATAATTCATCCAATGAAATAGTGTTCTTAAAACCTAGAATACTAGGGTATCAATACTGTCTCCATGCGTACCGATATCGAAGCCCATAAATAGCTTTCTAGGCTTGGGAAATCACTTCTCAAGCCCCAAAACTCAACCATTAGCCTTATAACTCGGTCCTACATTTTACGGGAATGTTTAAGGTAATTTACTTCCATTTTTACATGTTATTAACATGAAATCTAGACTGTGCAATTAGAGCTCTCTAAACTCTCAAGCAACCATAACATCACATCAAGCAACAAAGCAATCAAATTTATGATGCCCACGAAGGCATATGAGTTAATAGTGTACTAACCTTGATTAAAAAGTAGAAATGGAACTCTTTGATTAGAGCTTTCTAGGTATGGATTGGTTATGTGAGCACAAGACGGTTGTGGATTATGAATCCAAAATGATTTCTTTGAGGTTAGCTGATGATTATGAAGTTATGGTGGTTGGCGAGAATGTGAAATTCTTGTCCAATGTTGTTTCGGCTATACAAGTGGGAAAAGTTGATACATGGAGACTGTCAAGCTTATTCAGAATGTGTGAGATTTTTTGAAAGTTAAGGGTGTTCGGGTGCGAGACATCCGGGCTGTTTGTGATTATCTGGAAGTTTTTCCTGAAGAGTTGTCGGGTTTACCTCCCGATAGAGAGGTGGAGTATGGTATTGAGACGTACACAGGTACGGTACCGGTGTTCATTACTCCCTATAGGATAGCACCGAAGGAAGTGAGAGAGCTAAAGACACAGCTTCAAGAGTTGTTGGATCGTGGGTTCGTTCGACTGAGTGTTTTGCCTTGGGGAGCTCTAGTTCTTTTTGTGAAAAAAAGATGGTACGATGCATATGTGTATTGATTACCGATAGTTGAATTTGAAAAATAAGTACCCGTTACCGTGAATTGATGACTTGTTCGATCAGTTTCACGGGGCAGTGGTGGTTTCTAAGATTAATTTAAGGTCAAGGTATTATCTGTTGAAGGTTAAAGATGTGGATGTGCATAAGATTGCCTTTCATACGAGGTACAGGCATTATGAGTTCTTGGTAATGCCGTTTGGTTTGGATAATGCTCCGGCGGCTTTCATGGATATGATGAATAGGGTGTTCCATGAATATCTTGATCAGTTTATGGTGGTGTTTATGGATGATATTCTTGAGTATTCTTGTATCGAGGAAGAATATGATCGACTTTTGCAGATTGTATTGCAAGTTTTTTAGACGTACGCTAAGCTGAGTAAGTGTGAGTTTTGGCCGTAGAAAGTGATGTTCCTTGGTCATGTGGTTTCTGCAGAGGGTATTCGGGTTGATCCATAGAAAATTGAGGCTATTCTCTATTGAAAGAAACCCAATTAAGTGTATGAGATTCGCAATTTTCATGGGTTGGCTGGTTGCTATTGTCACTTTGTAGATGGGTTTTCTAGTATTGCGGCTTCATTGATGAAGTTGTTGCAAAAGAATGTTCCTTATGTGTGGTCGGAGAAGCAACAACATAGTTTTGGAGAAAGTTGAAGAAAGTTTTGACTCATGCTCATATGCTGATTCAGCCGAGTTTGGGAAGGAGTTGTGGTTTATAGTGATGCATTATACGTCGGTTTGGGTTGTGTGCTTATGCAAGATGGTAAGGTTGTGGCCTATGTGTCGAGATAGCTGGAAGTTAATGAGTGGAACTATCTGACTCATGATTTGGAGGTTGCGGCTGTGGGGTTTGCTTTAAAGATTTGGAGACACTACCTTTATGGAGAGAAGTGTGTTTTTTATAGATCATAAGAGTTTGAAATGTTTGATTATTCAAAAGGATTTGAACCTTAAGAAACGAAGATGGTTGGAGTTGCTTAAGGATTACGATTTGACAATCGAGTATCACCCAGGGAAAGTAAATGTGGTTGCGGATGCATTGAGTAGTAAGGTGGCGGTTGAGCTTAAGGCCATGTTGTGAGGTTGAGTGTGACACAAGAAGGTGGTTTGTTGGCTGAGTTGCAAGTTAAGCCTACATTGTCACAAATGAGTAAAGCTAAGAAACCGTATGATGATTCTTTGGTTCCTTATGTTAGGGACATAGCGGATGGTAATCTGACAAATTTTCATTTTGATGATGAGGTTTTGTGCTTTAAGGGTCGAATCGTGACGTCAGAAGATTCAGAGTTGGGGCGCATTATTTTGACGGAGGCACATTCTAGTTCTTTTGCTATGCATCCTGATAGTACCAAGATGTATCATGATTTGAGGGAGGTGTACTATTGGATTAGGTTGAAATAGGATGTGGCAGAGTTTGTTTCTAAGTGCATGATATGTCAGCGGGTTAAGGCTGAACGTTGGTTTCCATCTGGGTTGTTACAACCGTTGAGAATTTTGGAATAGAAATAGGAAGGAATCGCCATGGATTTTGTTTTAGGGTTGCCGTTGGCATCGGCTAAAAAGAATTCTATTTGGGTAATTTTTGATCGGTTTACGAAGTGTACACATTTCTTGCCAGTGCATACGATGTATACCTTGAACAAGTTGGCGGACTTGTATGTTGCTGAGATTGTGCGTTTGCACGGGGTACCTAAGTCCTTTGTTTTAGATAGAGATCCGAGGTTTACAACGAGGTTTTAAGAGTGTTTGCATCAGGCTTTGGGTACGAGATTGAATTTTAGTATGGTGTATCATCCTCAGACGGATGAGCAGTCAGAGCGTGTTATCCGGGTCTTGAAGGATATGATGAGATGTTGTATTATTGAGTTCCAAGGAACCTGGGAGAAATATTTACCTTTGGTTGAGGTTGCTTATAATAATAGCTACCAAGCGAGTATCCAGATGGCACTGTATGTGGCATTATATGGCCGAAGGTGTCGCATGCCTTTGTGCTAGGCTGAGGTAGAGGAAAAGCATGTTTCCTTACCGAATGTGTTGAAAGACATGGATGAAAAGATAAAGCTTGTGTGTGATCGCTTGGAAGCGTGTAAAACCTATGTTTGATTTTGATATAACAAATTATCTAAGGACTAAATTGAAAAAGAAAATAAAATTTTAAGCATTCAAAAGTCTCACAAAATGACAAGAAAATTTTCTTTGAATTCCAAAACTTAAACCCAAAATTTTTTAAGTGTTTTCAAGTCAAACTACACAATTATGCCCAGGCGTATCGATATACCCCTTGGTGTTTCGATACGGAAATTGGCTACTGGAATTTATTTTTGCAAAGCGTACCGATACGACTGGAACACTAGAGTTTGAATTTTAGTACGATGTGTCATCACTAAGCATTTATGCTTACGCTCTCCTTTCTAAATGATGCAGAGCACTACAGTTTGGGGCAGCATTGGCAAGGAAAAAGGCGATCCAAGACCTACACCATCCTTGAGTACGAAACTCGGTGTTACATTTGGTTAATAAGGCAATGTGTTCGCGATATTTTGGGGGATTTGTAATGATGTATTACCATGGCTTTTGTTGTGCTTTACATGCTGTGATTTTATGATACTAGCATGCTTTGATCGATGCTAGGGAGGTATTGGTTTGTTGGCCATGTGGTTAATTGCCTTATGTTTGGATTTTGGTATGTGAGTTGCTTGATTTTAGGGAGCATGCCTCTAGAATTGAGATTTGGGTAAATTGCCATGCTATGTTGATGAAACTGTGATGTTATGATTGGGATCGATCCTTGGTAATGTTGTATGAATGTTAGAAGCATGTTTAAGTGGTTCGGAATCCATAAAAGTATATTAAACCCACAAATTTAAACTTTATAGGCCAGGGCGTATTGATACACGTGAGACCATATTGATACGGGTTAGTGTTTTTAGGTATAGCATATCGATACACGTGAGACCATATCGATGTGGGTTGGTGTTTTTAGGCATATCGTATTGATACTCGAGGAAGAGTATCGATACGGGTTTGAACTAATGGAATCTGGAATTTTGAAAATGCAGAGGTGTATCGATACACTTGCCTGTGTCTCGATACGGGTAACTCAGTTAAAGTGTGTTTTAAAGGTTCTGTTTCTTAAGTTTTAGTCCCTAAATGTTGTACACACAATTAAATGAGTTTGAATAGTCGGTTTGAGCTGAGAATTGGCATGCAAGCATGTAATATGACTAATTCAGGATTGGTAACCTTAGTTTCAGTAATGATCCTTTAATTTACCAGTTTTACATTTTGGTCCCTAAAATGCATATTTGTGTAATTGGTTGCTTCTCCGATGTGCATTTCTTTTGTATCTTCACCTGCTCCAAGCATGATCACTTAGGATTAATAATATGCATCTAGACAAGATAAAAGGAAAAAAATGAACTGTTTTCGTAATCTTTCTCCGGTTTGCTTCGGCAAACCTAATGTAGCTTGCTCGGTTTGCTCGGTTTAGTCGGGTGGGTCGAGGGGGTTACATATCCTCTAATATCTGGATAACTCACTCAGACTGACCATCGGTCTGAAGGTGAAATGTTGTACTGAAATACAACTTGGTATACAAAGCCTTATATATTTTCTTCCACAACCTTGATATGATCCAGGGATCTCTATCCGATATGATTGATGACGGCACCCCATGCAACCTCACGATCTCTTGGATATATAACCATGCCAACCTTTCAAGCGTAAAATCTATACGTACAGTCAAGAAAAGGGCAGACTTGGTCAACCAATCTACTGTTACCCATATGGCATCATGCCTATTTCGATTCAACGACAAACTCATAAAAAAATCCATGGTCACACGATCCCACTTCCATTATGGAATCTGGATATGTAAAGCCCCGGTTTTAGGGCTTAGCAGTTTGGTGGTTTATTAGACGGTTTGGTGGACCAGAGTAAGGATTTGAGTTGGTTTTGGGACCATATATTTTTCGGTAAGATAAAAATGTGGAAAATAGTTAAAAATCATCTTTTAATATATATTGATTTTTAGTGGAATAAGTTGTGGAAAATGGAATTTGTAAATGTGACATTTTGGTTAGTGACCAAAATGCGATTATTGAAAACTATTTTAAAGTGACTAAAATGAAAAGGGTCAAACTGTTAGAATCCTTAAGGAGCTAAATTACCAAGTTTTTACTGGTGGTTTCTCCCTTCAATTAAATCATTTTAAACATGTGTTTTAAAGGTGGTTTAAGAGGGATTAAAATATCTAAGTTAGTTATTAGCTTTTAAAGAAATTTACGTAACTTTTTCCTAAACCTTTTCTCTCAACCTCTTTTCTGCCAAACAGTCAGAATTTCATCAAAATCCAGAGGTGAGAGATTCTTTTTAACTCAGATTATTGATTTTAACTTCACCTTTTAACTTTGTCTTGCAAAATCTCATTGAAATCTTATGTTTTCTTAGCTTTTCACAAATCAATTGAGGGAGAAACTTCACAATAGGGGTAAGGTCCGAGATCTCCTCTATTGTATGGTTCTTTATTGAAATTGTTAAGCATTTGATCCTTGTTTTTGTGTTTCTAATCTGATTTTGATGATTTTCTAATGTTTAATTGAGTTATTTAGGGGAAATGAGTTAATTCACGGATTGGTTCTAATTTCCATTAATTAAGGATGCTTTGATTTATATTTTGGATGTTTAATAATGTTGATAAGTGATTTTTATCAATGGAATCCCGAAACTTAAGAATCTCTATTTGTTTAGGTTGTTAGTTTTGAGGTTTTGTGGTGTTTTTATGGTTGTAAGGTTGCTGGAGGTGGTAGGTTAATTTGGATCTGTTTTTAGATGTGTTTTGATGTTGAAAGTGATGTTAGATTGATAGATGTTGGCTGGGTTGTGAATCGAAGTGTTTTGATTATGCTTTTCGGTTGTTGTGGAGGATTAATTGTGAAGGTTTTGTGGAGATCCGAGAATGATTGTAGTTGATGTGTTTAGAATGCATTATGATGCATTAATCCTCTGCTTGTTTTGTGGTAAAAATAGGGGAGGTTGATCCGGAAGTGATTGGATAAGCGTTGGAGGTTTCGGATACTTGATTTCGCGTTGGCGAATCGAGGTTTCGCGTATTGGTGAGTGAAAATGTGGTTTAAAGCATTTTGATGTTTTGGGAACAGAGTTTTGGGAGTTAAGGTAGAGCTTGAAAGGCTTTTCTAGACTCGGAAGTAAGTATAAAGTGGTTTTACTCTCTTAGTCGTGCTAAGTTGAAATGATTTTATGCACTTGTTTTGATTACATGTTACCTACTATTTGAGCATGTTTTAAATTATTTTATATAATATTTTTAAGCAGTTTTACTGAAGGATGCACATGGTAAGTGATCTTTGTAAGTATGGTTTATACTTGTGGCTAAATGCATGGTTGTTGCTTTGGAAAAGTGTTTTGGTTAATGCTTGTTCAAAACAGTGAGGTAAATGTTAAAAGGTTAATTATATTGGCAAGTGATGTGGTTTTCAAATTGTTATCGGATATAGTTGGCCGGCCATAGGATTGAGTGCACTGTAAATAAGTCACCTTGGATGTTGGGGGGTTTATATGGCGTACCGAATACTCTATCCAAGTACCCTAACGGTTGAGGGGTTATATGGTACCGAAAACTCTCGTTAGTGGATTAAGCGTCTAACTGATGATTTGGGGTTGGTGTCCCCGTGGGTTCAAATTGTACCCGATTGTTATTGTACCGCACTTGTGATTGTATCGCTATTTCGGTTGAGATGGCTTGAAATGTTGGGTTAACACTTGTTGAATCCGTGTATCCGATGAACTCTTTTGTTATTGGACTTGTTTAATGATCACTTGTAAGCCAATATAATTGTTAATGTATCATTGAAATGGTTATGTAGTATAATGTGATTTATACATGTTTCTCCTTGAGCTTTGCATTTGGTAGTAATGTATGGGAAGGCTTAAGTAGAGGGTTAGCAATGTGACTTGCTGTGGACTAATGATACATGTAGCATATGGTTTAATATACTGGCTTTAATGATGTAAAGTGCATGTTTAAAAAAGGGCATGATGTTTTAAAGGATGATGTAACGTAAATGGTTTTTAATGCGTTGATGGCATTTTGTTCTGAGCATTCCTCACTAAGCCTTGTGTGCTTACGCTCTCTTTGTCCATCAATGCAGAGAATTGAAGTCTCGGAAGGCAGCAAGAAGCAAGGGGATCTTGGCAAGACTTGTTTCCAAAGTATGTTAGAGACTAGACTATAATGAATAAGGGAAATGGAGTACTAGTGGTGTTTTAGGAGATGTTTTGTGGAACTCCCTGTCTGAGCATGTTTCTTTAGTTGCTCTTGGGTTGTATATGGTCTTTAAGTTTTGATTTTGGTGCTGGTTTATCTTTTGATATGTTGGTTGGATGCATATTAGGAAGCATGCCTATAGATTTCCTTTTTGATGCATGAAGCCTTGTTGTGTTGTTAGAATTGTGATGCTAGTTAGCTTGTGATATGTTTGGCATGTTGGTATCATGTTTTAAGCATGTTGGAATGGTTTGAGTGTGCTTTCGGAATGAAAAATCAGCCAAATGTGACATTACAGGCCCATGCGTACCGATACGCGGGGGATCATATCGGTACGGCTAGGCAATTTCAGGCTTGTGAGATCGGTACATGCCTTGTGCGTTTCGATACACGAGGCAAATTTTTCTAGGCGTATCGATATGGGTATGGGTGTTTCGGTATGAGTTTTAGCCTCTGGAATTCACTTTTTCAACTCGAATCCACGTACCGGAACACCTGAGGAGCCGTATCGGTACGATCTATAACATTTCAAAAGTTAGGTAATTCAGTTAGGCGTATCGATATGGTATGTTAGTGTACCGAAATGGGGTGTTCCCAACTGTATTGGCACGGGCTTACCCGTATCAGTACGGATGACTGTTTATTCTGTAAATGTCACTTTGGGACAGTTTTGTCATCTTTACATTTTAGTCCCTGAGTCTTGTCAATACAATTGTATGTGATAGAATGATAAGATTGAGCTAAAATTTGAAATGAAAGATTGGAATCTGACTAATTAAAAGTTGGCAACTTAAAAGTGAGCTTTAGTCCTGAAATTTTCTATTTTTGCAATTTGGTCCTTAAATTATAAATGTGATCAATTGGATGTCAAATTGATGTCTGATTGAGTTGGGGTTACGCCTGATGTCTGCATGATCATGTAGGGTTAATAATTGGCATATAGATGAGATAAAAAGGAAAAAAATGGAGCGAGTTTTGTTGTATCTCTTCGGTTTGCTACGACAAACCTAATATAGCCTTCTTGGTTCGGTTGGGCGTCTAGGCTGGGTCAAGGGGTTACATTTGGTGGTATTAGAGCCAGGTTTGGTTCGTTTGGGAGGTTGTTGTGTTCTTGCCATGTTTGATTTGTACGGTGATTGTTGTATGTACGCTGGTTGATATGCACGGTGATTGATATATGAATGTTGGCTGTCGTATGCTATGTTGGGGAAGTTTTGGGGGTCCCCATTACCTTATTATTATAGTCTGGAAAGTTTTGATTTTTGAAATGAAAGTCTTGGATCCTTGCTTGAGGCTGGTCGTACTGTGTTTGTTTTAAAATGATTATCATGCCTTATATATATTTTATCACAATAGGACCGAAGAGAGAGTTGCAATCGGGTACGATTGTTGCTGCTACTGGGCAGGATGTTGAAGGAGAAGTTGTACATCCTGGAGAGTTGCCACCACCCCTACCTAATCTTCCAAAGGGAGTGGAACAAGTACCACCTGCGCCGGCTGGGCCAAGGATGGGTGATATGGCACCATTGATCCAGGTCATGATCGGTGCTTTTCAGGCAGCAGTTGTGGGTGTCCGTGTGCCAGCAGCACCGGTTGAGGGGCAAGGTTTGCCGCTTGAGCATCTTTATAGTTTGGGTGGAGTTGAGTTTCGAGGTTTGTTACCTGAGGCCTCTGAGGGTTGGTTGGCCAGTACTGAGAGGATACTGGGCTAGATAGGGTGCACCGATGCTCGTAAGCTGGGCCGTGTTGTTTCCCTACTGCAGGGTGATGCTTATGCATGATGGCCTACCATGATATCCGGTATGGTGACTGAGGATGTGACCTGAGAGTTCTTCTGTAGGGCATTTCATAAAAAGTTTTTGGGAATTCGATATCAGGATGAGAAGAAACGTGAGTTTATGGCTCTAGTGCAAGACAATATGTCTGTTGCGGAGTACGAGGTACAGTTCATGAGGTTGTGTCAGTATGCGCCTGAGTTGGTTTCTGATGAGCGTACTCGATGTGATCGTTTCTGATATGGGCTTGTGCAGGATGTTAAGACATACATGCTTGCTGCTGATTACACCGACTTTGATGTGTTGATTTCGCAAGCCAAGTATGTGGAGCAAAATTTGGGTTTGGTATCTAGATCGCGAGGTTCTAGCTCGGGTAAGAGAGCTGTTAATTCAGGTTATAGCGGTGGTCAGGTCAAGAGACATCGTGACAGGAGGTTTCACTTGGAGCTGAGGCATGGTGTTATGGGACGTGGAGTCCAGAGGTAGGGTGCCCAGGTTAGAGCCCCGTTTAGCACTTGTTGGGTATGTGGATCCCGAGATCATTTGAGGCGAGATTGCCCGCATTTGGCCAGGGAGGGTCGGCACCTGCGCTTATGGTGGCTAGTGCTTGTTGGAGTTGTGGGTCAGACGACTATCAGAGACGTGATTGTCCGCTGTTGGCTCGAGGTGGGCAGGGTGCTGCACTTGTTGTTGCTCCGCAGCGGGGTCGTGGCCGTAGATCGTTTCAGCGTCGATATGGTGGGCAGAGGACTGTGGCTCATACTGTTGCTATCCAGCTTGAGGGAAGTGGACTGGCTAGGGTGTATGCGTACCGCGAGGGTCGCATTGACACCGATGTGATTGCAGGCACTTTTACCCTACAATCTTTGTCGTTGTATTCATTGGTTGATTCTGGTTCTACTCATTCATACATTTTGAGTGAGGATGCTGAGTTGCTTAATATATCTGTTGAAATTCTTAATGTGCGTGTTAGAGTGACTAGTTCTCTTGGGAGACAGTCATGGTTAGGAGTTTGTATCGTAGGTGTCCGCTGATGGTTCAGGGACATATGTTTGCTATGGACTTGATAGAGTTACCATTCCATGGTTTTGATGTGATTTTGGGAATGGATTGGTTAACCAAACATCGGGCTGTGGTGGATTTTGAGACCAAACGAATATCCTTGAGGTTTTCAGATGATTATGAGGTGGTGGTTGTTGGTGAAAATGCCAAGTTTTTGTCTAATGTTGTTTCGGCTTTGGAAGCAAGTCGAATGTTGGATTCGGGATGTTAGGCTTATTTGGCCTAATTATGAATTTTGGATCAAAAGAGTTGAAGGTGCAGGATGTTCACACCGTATGTGAGTTTCCGGATTTTTTTCGAAGGAATTACCAAGGTTGCCACCTGACTGTAAGGTAGAGTTTGGCATTGAGGTCTTTGCGGGTACGATACCGGTATCCATTGCTCTATACCGCATGGCTCCGAAGGAGTTGAAAACGCAGTTGCAGGAGGTGCTTGACCGTGGGTTCATTAGACCCAATATCTCACAATGGGGAGCGCCGATGCTATTTGTTAAGAAGAAAGATGGTGCGTTGCGAATGTGTATAGATTATCGGTATTTGAATAAGTTGACAATAAAGAACAAGTATCCCTTACCACAGATAGATGACCTGTTTGATTAGTTCAGGGGAGCCTCGGTGTTTTCCAAGACAAATTTGAGGTCGGGGTACTACTAGTTAGAGGTGAAGGAGGTGGATATGCCCAAAACAGCCTTCCGTACGAGGTACGAGCATTACGAGTTTCTTGTGATGCTGTTTGGTTTGACCAATGAACCAGCTGATTTTATGGACATGATGAACCGAGTGTTTCATGAGTTTTTGGACCAGTTTGTGGTTGTGTTTCCTTGTGTACTCCCATCAAGGAGGATCATGATAGACATTTGAGAATTGTGCTCTAGACGCTGTTGGCTAATCAGTTTTATGCTAAGTTAAGCAAATGCAAGTTCTGGCTTAAGGAAGTTGTGTTCCTCGAGCATGTTGTGTCGGCCGAAGGAATACGTGTCGATCTGCATAAGGTTGAGGCTTTAATGAGTTAGAAGGAGCCCAAGTCTGTGATGGAGGTTAGGAGTTTCCTTGGTTTGGCGGGTTACTACCGAAGGTTTGTGGAAGGGTTCTCCAGTTTGGCAGCTCCATTAACAAAGTTACTACAAAAGAATGTTCGGTTTGAGTGGACATGAGATAGGCAATGAGCTTTTGAAAGGTTGAAGGAAGCTTTGACGCGAGCTCCAGTCTTGGTTCAACCAAAATTGGGGAAGAAGTTCGTTGTTTATAGTGATGCGTCGTATGTTGGGCTTGGTTGTGTGTTGATGCAAAATGATAAGGTAGTGGTGTATGCATCTAGGCAGTTGAAGGTGCATGAACGTAACTACCCTACTCACGATCTTGAGCTTGCAGCGTTTGTGTTTGCCTTGAAGATCTGGAGGCATTACCTTTATAGTGAGAAATGTGTGGTTTATATGGATCATAAGAGTTTGAAATATTTGATGACACAGAAGAAGATGAATCTTAGGCAACGTAGATGGTTGGAGTTGCTTAAGGATTATGATCTGACCATTGAGTATCATCTGGGGAAAGCCAATGTTGTGGCGGATGCTTTGAGCAAAAAAGCAGCTGTGAAGTTGAGAGCCATGTTTGCTCGGTTGAGTGTGACGAATGTCGGAGGTTTATTGGCTGAGTAGCAGGTGAATCCGTCCTTGTCGCAGATGATTAAAGAGAAGCAACCGTACGATGGGAGTTTGGTACCTCATATGGAAGATATCAAGGATGAAAATCCTACGGATTTTCATTTCAACGATGATGGGGTGTTGTGTTTCAAAGGTCGAATAGTGGTGTCTGAGGATGAAGAGTTGAGGCATACTATTTTGACTGGGGCACATGCTAGTCCTTTCGCTATGCATCCTGGTAGTACTAAAATGCATCGAGGGTTGAAAGAGGAGTACTATTGGGTTGGACTGAAAAGGGATGTAGCTGATTTCGTTGCTCGGTGTATGGTTTGTTAGTGGGTAAAGACTGAGCATCAGTTTCCTTCCGGGTTGTTGCAACCGTTGAGGATACCGGAATGGAAGTGGGAAAGAATCACCATAGATTTCGTGTCTGGGCTGCCTTTGACGCCGACCAAAAAGGATTCCATTCGGGTGATTGTGGATCGATTTACGAAGTGTGCGCATTTTGTGCTAGTGCATACTACATATACCTTGGACAAGTTGGCTAAACTGTATATCTCTAAGATTGTACGTTTGCAAGGAGTGCCCAAATCTATAGTTTCGGATAGGGATCCGCGGTTCACTGCAAGGTTTTGGGTGAGTTTGCATCGTGCTTTGGGAACTCGGTTGAGTTTCAGTACCTCGTATCATCCTCAGACAGATGGCCAGTCAGAGCGTGTGATTCAGGTTCTCGAAGATATGCTGAGCTTTTGTGTTATTGAGTATCATTTGTCGTCGGTGGAGTTTGCTTATAATAACAGTTATCATGATAGAATACAGATGGCACCTTATGAGGCATTGTATGGCAGGAAATGTCGTATGCCCGTGTGTTGGGCAGAAGCGGGGGAAAAGTTTGTGTCGATGCCCAATGTTTTGAAAGGCACAACCGAAAAGGTAAAGTTGATATGTGAGTGCTTAAAAGCAACTACAGATTGCCAGAAATCCTATGCGGATTTGAAGCGTAGGGATATAGAGTACGCTGTGGGTGATAAAGTGTTTTTGAAAGTGTCACCCTGGAAAAAGGTGTTGCAGTTTGGGCAGAAAAGAAAGCTTAGCCCGAGGTTCATTGGACCTTACGAGGTTATTGAGCATGTGGGTTCTATTGCATATCGTTTGAGGCTACATCCGGAGTTGGGAAAGATTCACGATGTGTTCTATGTTTCGGTGTTGCAGAGGTATAGGTCGGATCTATCGCATGTCATGCCGGTGGAGGAGATTAAGTTGAGACCAGTCCTATCTTACGATGAAGAACCAATAGAGATTCTTGATACCGGCAGTAAGGTGTTGCGTGGCAAGACAATATAACTTGTTAAGGTGTTGTGGAAGCACCGCGGTGTTGAGGAGGCCACGTGGGAGCGCAAGTCAGATATGTTGAGACAGTTTCCGCACCTGTTTCCTCCAGGTAAATTTCGGGGAAGAAATTTCTTAAGTGGGGGAGAGTTGTAACACCTTGATTTTAGGGCTTAGCAGTTTGGTGGTTTATTAGACGGTCAAGTGGACCGAAGTAGGGATTCTAGTCAGTTTTGAGATCGTATATTTTCAGAAATATAAAAATGTGGAAAAGTAGTTAAAAATCATCTTTTAATGTATATATTGATTTTTAGTGGAATAAATTGTGGAAAATGGAATTTGGAAATGTGACATTTTGGTTAGTGACCAAAATGTGATTTTTGAAAACTGTTTTAAAGTGACTAAAATGAAAAGGGTCAAATTCTTAAAATCCTTAAGGAGCTAAATTACCAAGTTTTTGCTGGGGGTTTCTCCCTTCAATTAAATCATTTTAAACATGTGTTTTAAAGGTGGTTTAAAAGGGATTAAAATATCTAAGTAAGTTATTAGCTTTTAAAGAAATTTATGTAACTTTTTCCTAAACCTTTTATCTCAACCTCTTTTCTGCCAAACAATCAGAATTTCATCAAAATCCAGAGGTGAGAGATTCTTTTCACTCAGAATATTGATTTTAACTTGATTCTTTAACTTTGTCTTGCAAAATCTCATTGAAATCTTATGTTTTCTTAGCTTTTCACAAATCAATTAAGGGAGAAACTTCACAATAGGTGTAAGGTCCGAGATCTCCTCTATTGTATGGTTCTTTATTGAAATTCCCAAGCATTTGATCCTTATTTTTGTGTTTCTAATTTGATTTTGATGATTTTTTAATGTTTAATTGAGTTATTTGGGGGAAATGAGTTAATTCATAGATTGGATCTAATTTCCAGTAATTAAGGATGCTTTGATTTATATTTTGGATGTTTAATAATGTTGATAAGTGATTTTTATCAAAGGAATCCCGAAACTTAAGAATCTCTATTTGTTTAGGTTGTTAGTTTTGAGGTTTTGTGGTGTTTTATGGTTGTAAGGTTGCTGGAGGTGGTAGGTTAATTTAGATCTTTTTTTAGATATGTTTTGATGTTGAAAGTGATGTTAGATTGATAGATGTTGGTTGGGTTATGAATCGAAGTGTTTTGATTATGTTTTCGGTTGTTGTGGAGGGTTAATTGTGAAGGTTTTGTGGAGATCCGAGAAGGATTGTAGTTGCTGTGTTTAGAATGCACTATGATGCATTAATCTTCTATTGTTTTGTGGTAAAAATAGGGGAGGTTGATCCAGAAGTGATTGAAGAAGCGTTGGAGGTTTCGGATACTTGATTTCGCGTCAGCGAATCGAGTTTTTGCGTATTGGTGAGTGAAAACGTGGTTTAAATCGTTTGGATGTTTTGAGAACAGATTTTTGGGAGTTAAGGTAGAGCTTGAAACGCTTACCTAGACTCAGAAGTAAGTATAAAGTGGTTTTACTCTCTCGGTCGTGCTAAGTTGAAATGATTTTATGCACTTGTTTTGATTACATGTTACCTACTGTTTAAGCATGTTTTAAAGTATTTGATATACTGTTTTTAAGCATGTTTTGCTGAAGGATGCACATGGTAAGTGATCCTTGTAAGTATGGTTTATACTTGTGGTTAAAAGCGTGGTTGTTGCTTTGGAAAAGTGTTTTGGTTAATGCTTGTTTAAAACAGTGAGGTAAATGTTAAAAGGTTAATTATATTGGCAAGTGATGTGGTTTTTAAATTGTTATCAGATATAGTTGGCCGGCCATAGGATTGAGTGCACTGTAAATAAGTCACCTTGGATGTTGAGGGGTTTATACGGCGTATAGAATCCTTCATCCAAGTACCCTAACGGTTGAGGGGTTATATGGTACCAAAAACTCTCATTAGTGGATTAAGCGTCTAACCGATGATTTGGGGTTGGTGTCCCCATGGGTTGAAATTGTAGCCGGTTGTTATTGTACCACGATTGTGATTGTATCTCTATTCCGGTTGAGATGGCTTGAAGTGTTGGGTTAACACTTGTTGAATTCGTGTATCCAATAAACTCTTTTGTTATTGGACTTGTTTAATGATCACTTGTAAGCCAATATAATTGTTAATGTATCATTGAATTGGTTATGTAGTATAATGTGATTTATACATGTTTCTCCCTGAGCTTTGCATTTGGTAGTAATGCATGGGAAGGCTTAAGTAGAGGGTTAGCAATGTGACTTGCTGTGGATTAATGATACATGTAGCATATGGTTTAATATGCTGGTTTTAATGATGTAAAGTGCATGTTTTAAAAAAGGCATGATGTTTTAAAGGATGATGTAACGTAAATGGTTTTAAATGCATTGATGGTGTTTTGTTCTGAGCATTCCTCACTAAGCCTTGTGTGCTTACGCTCTCTTTGTCCATCAATGCAGAGAATTAAAGTCCTGAAAGGCAGCAAGAAGCATGGGGATCTTGGCAAGACTTGTTTCCAAATTATGTTAGAGACTAGACTATAATGAATAGGGGCAATGAGGTACTAGTGGTGTTTTGGGAGATGTTTTGTGGAACTCCCTGTCTGAGCATGTTTCTTTAGTTTCTCTTGGGTTGTATATGGTCTTTAAGGTTTGATTTTGGTGTTGGTTTATCTTTTGATATGTTGGCTTGATGCATATTAGGAAGCATGCCTATAGATTTCCTTTTTGATGCATGAAACCTTGTTTTGTTGTTAGAATTGTGATGCTAGTTAGCTTGTGATATGTTTGGCATGTTGGTATCGTGTTTTAAACATGTTGGAATAGTTTGAGTTTGCTTTCGGAATGAAAAATCAGCCAAATGTGACATTACAGTCCTAGGCGTACCGATACGCGAGGGACCGTATCGGTATGGCTAGGCAATTTCAGGCTTGTGGGATTGTTATAGGCCTTGTGCTTTTCGATACGCATTGGCAAATTTGGCCAAGCGTACCGATACAAGTATGGGTGTTTCGTACGAGTTTTGGCCTCTGGAATTCACTTTTTCAACTTGAACTCCCGTACCGTAACACTTAAGGAGCTGTATCAGTACGGTGTATAACATTTAAAAAGTTAGGTAATTCAGTTGGGGGTATCGATACGGTATGGTAAAGTACCGAAATAGGGTGTTCCAAACCGTATCAGTACGGGCTTACCCGTATCGGTATGGATGACCGTTTATTCTGTAAATGTCACTTTGGGGCAGTTTTGTCATCTTTACATTTTAGTCCTTGAATCTTGTCAATGAAATTGTATGTGATAGAATGATCAGATTGAGCTGAAATTTGACATGAGAGATTGGAACCTGACTAATTAAAAGTTGGTAACTTAAAAGTGAGCTTTAGTCCTAAAATTTTTGGTTTTTACAATTTGGTCCCTAAATTATAAATATGATCAATTAGATGTCAAATTGATGCCCGATTGAGTTGGGTTACGCCTGATGTCTGCATGATCATGTAGGGTCAATAATTGGCATCTAGATGAGATAAAAAGGAAAAAAAATGGATCGAGTTTTGTTGTATCTCTTCGATTTGCTACGACAAACCTAATGTAGCCTTCTTGGTTCGGTTGGGCATCTAGGCCGGGTCAAGGGGTTACAGGATAGGTTGAAGCAAGCCCGAAGGAACTTGGTGTTTGACCTTAACTTGTTAACAAGCTAAACATCTACTCACAAGCTCGGATACATCTCTTTTCATACTAGGCCACCAATAAAAAGGACGAAGGTCTTGAAACATCTTTTTGCTATCCGGATGCATAGAAAAGGGACTGCGATGCGCCTCTCAAAGGATATGGTCCTGCAAATCATCCAAGGTTGAAACACACAACTGACCTTTAAAGTACAAGATCCTACTATCTCGCACCTCAAAATCGGATGCCTCGCCCCTTCGTACCATCTCTATCTTTTTCACTAACTCTTAATCTACACTTGTGCTCTCTTTATCTCTTGTACTAGGGTAGGCTCCACCTGAAGGTCGACTAACAGCCCACCATCCTCGGTCATCCTCAACCGTGAAAACATCGCTCTTAAGTCTGACATAGACTTCCAGCTCAAAGCATCAGCCACCACATTAGGTTTAGCGGGATGATACTCTGATACAATCATAGTCCTTTAGCAGTTTAATATATCGCATTTTCTTCAAATTGAACTCCTTTCGGGTGAGGAGGTACTTCAAGCACTTATGATCGGTGTAGATATAAAAATTTTCTCTATATAGATAGTGCCTCCAAATCTTCAACACAAAGATAATGGCGGCCACGCTCCAAATCATGCGCAAGGTAATTCTATTTATGAGGCTTAAGTTGTCTCGAGGCGTAAACAACCACTTACCCTTTTGCATGAGCACACAACCAAGCCCGTTTAACGAAGTATCACTAAACACAACATAATCCTTTTCGACTCGGGTTGCATCAAAACTAGAGCTTTCGTTAGGTAATCCTTTAACTGCTCGAAGCTTTATTGACTTTTCTCGTTCCATTTAAATGAAACTTATTTCTATAACAACTTGGTCATACGCGTCGCTATGATAGAAAATTCATTGGCAAAATAGAGGTAATATCCGACAAGTCAAAGAAAACTATAAACCTCCGTAATATTCATATGTGGTATCCACTCTACCACAGCCTGGATGTTTTGTAGATCGACTCAGATTCCATCCGCTGTAATAATGTAGCCCAAAAATGCCACCTCAAAAAGCCAAAATTCATACTTACTGTACTTGGCAAAAAGCTGTCTTTCCCCAAAGGTCTAAAGGATAACACAAAGATGATAGTCGTGCCCCTCTTCTGAGCTCGAATAACCAAGATATCATAAATGAAGACCACCATAAACTGATCTAGGTAGGGCTAAAATTTATAGTTCATCATGTCCATAAAAGCTGCAGGTGCATTGGTAAGCCTAAAAGGTATTACCAAGAACTCATAATACCCATACCGCATCCTAAAAGTAGTTTTCTGAACATCCTCCTCTACTACCTTTAACTGGTAGTAACCCAACCTCAAGTTAATCTTTAAGAACACATGGGCACCTCTCAACTAGTCAAATATGTCATCTATTCTTGGTAGGGGATAACAGTTCTTCATGGTTACCTTGTTGAGCTAGCAGTAATCAATGCACATCTTTATTGTACCATCATTTTTCTTAACAAACAAGACCAGTACGCCCCAAGGTGATATGCTTGGTCAGACAAACCCTTTTTCCAAACACTCTTGAATCTAATTATTTAGCTCTTTCAACTCTATTGGTACCATATGATACGGAGCAATAGACACTGGTGCCGTGCTTGGCATCACATCTATCCAAACCTTTAACTTGCGATTTGGAAGAAGTCTGGGTAACTTTTCCAAAAACACATCAGCAAACTCTTTAACAGTTCGAAGAGTCTCAAGCATCAAACTCTCAACCCTTGAATCAACTATACGAGCCAATAAGGCCTCATAACCTTGTTGGATCAATCTTTGTGCCGCCAAGGCCGACACTACATTGAAAAGGCAAGTATTTCTCTTACCTTTCACTACCAACTTAGCCCCATCCAAACCACGAAGCTTAAGGGTCATCGCTCTACAACCCAAACGCGCATCATGCTCAAACAATCAATCCATCCCTAGGATAGCATTAAACTCTTGAAACGGCAACACCATCAAATTAGCCAAAAAGATCGAACCTTGAATCTCAATCGGACACCTTCGATACACCTTATCTACTAAAATATCATACCTCAAAGGACTAGTCACAAGGACTCTTATCTTAAGATCCTTGACAGGAATACCCCACTGTTGGGATATTCCACTATGGATGTAGGAATGGGTAGATCTTGAATCCACAAGAGCAACTATAGGGATTGAAAAAAGGTAAACATACTTGAAATAACATCAGTAGCCTCACAGTTCTCTTGAACCTTGACTGCATACTGCCTCGCAGGTGCCCTCGTGGTGGACTGGATCGTACCCCCACTCTAATGTTAAGACATGTGGCTCACTCCTTCTCTAGCAAAGCCTTGACCCTTCTGATTTGGATAAGAGGTCCTCTGAGTCTGAACTGGAATGGTGTTAGCAGCTACCGAATAATCCCCTAACACTCGACAACTCTCTTCGAGTATCATCGAATAAGGCCCGGTGTCACATAGTGTAACGCCCTAAATTGGGCCCTGATGTTAGATAGGTCGATTAGACAATTTAGGAGAACCAGATTAGGTAATTTGAGATAGTTTCAGGAATTAAATTTTAATAAATTATTTTTGGCTAAAATAAAATATGGAAAAATGCTAGAAAAATACTTAATTAATATTTTAAGTATTTTGGTAAACTCAATTTGAAGGAATTAAATCTGATTTTGGGACATTTTTGTCTGGTGACTAAAATGTAAAGTTTTCAAAACTTTTTTGGTGACTAAATCATAAAAGGGTCAAAACTTAGAATATGTAACAAAATTTTTTATCAGATTTTTCTATTATTTTAGGCTATTTTTAAAAGGTTTTTTAAGATTTTTTAATATTAAAATAAAATAGAATTGATAAAAGGATTTTTAATTAACCAAATTCATTTTCTCATGTAACTAATTTTGCTCTTAACTTTTCTCTCAACAATCTCAGCAGCCAAACTGTCAATTTCATTCCAAAATCCACATGAATCAATCTTTTTTGACTTCTTTTTTATTTTCTATTTGATTCCTTTGATTTCTACATCAAAATCTACTTGGTTTTTTGAAGTTTTCATCCAATCTTTGCCAATTAAGGGAGAAATCAACAATTACAGGTGATTTTCATTTCTCTACTCTAATTAAAGGTTCTTTATTGAAATTCTCAAGTTCTTGATCATTTACAACTGATTATTGTTATGGAATTATGATTAAATCATGAATATGAAAATTAAATTGAGTTTTGATGTGAACATTTGATAAACACTGTTATAGATCTATTTTGTATTGAATATAATTGATTTAGATCTCTTATAGGATGTGTTTTAATGTTGTAAGAAGTGATTAATTACAGAAACCCCGAAACTATGTGAATTGCTAATTTACTAGGTTGTAAATAGTTAGATTTTGAAGTGATCTTGGTGTTGTAAGGTTGCTGGAGGTATAAAGATGTTATAAATATGTTTTTGGATGTTAATTGATGTTGTTATGATGTTAAAATCAATATGTTTTGCCCGGGCTTTGTTTAGATGAAGTTTGGTGATGATTTTGGTTGTTTTAGAAAGGCGTTTGATGGTTTTTAGTGAGGCGAAGTTGTGTTTGATGGTTGCTGGAAATTAGAGATGCATGGAAGTGCATTAATCCTTTTTTTTGGATTGGGTAAAGTAGGGGAGTTGGATCCTTTAGCTTTTGGAGAGGTTGCAGAAGCTTCGGAAGCTTGATTCTCGCAACGGCAAGAGAGCTTTGGGTTTTGGTGAGTGGAAATGTGTTTTACTGCTTTTAAAAGATTTGAAGAAGGTTGTTTGGAGTTTATAATAAGTTTGAAACACTTATCTAAGCTCAGATGTAAGTATTGGTTGATCTCTCTCTTTTCCGATTTTGCAAAATACAATCTTATGCACATGTTTATAATTTTGATTACCTATTGTTACATGCATGTTTTAGAAATGAAAGATGTTGCAAATGAATCATATATGATAATTATTGAAACTGGTAAATGATTTATGAAATAATTTTGAGAATGCTAGAATACATGGTTTAATGTATTAGAAAAAGGTTGGAATTGATGCATTTGTAAAACAGTAAGGTAATGTGGTTTTAATTGAGTATATTGGCAAGTGGCTGAGGTAAAATGTTATTAGATATAATTGGCTAGCCATAGGGTTTAAAGTGCACTATAATAAGTTGCCTAATGTGTGTCGAGGGGTTAATTGTGTCGCTTTCTCCACCATGAGAACCACATCAGTCGAGGGGTTAAGTGTGCCGTTTTCTCCCGCTAGTTGATTTATACGTTATAACCGTTGAGGGATGCTCTGGTTCGAGGAAGTATGTAAAGTGGTCGAAGGAAACACTTGGTAAATCTGTGTATCTGATGTGTTTTTATAAAATAGAATGGAACTTGCTTTTGAGTCGCTTGAATGCCAATATATGAGATGATGTATCATGAGAAATGGATTATGTTTTGTATAAATGGTTTATACATGAGATGCTCTTTAAGCTTGCTATTTTGAGATTTTGCCATATGAAGCCTAAATTGAGGTTTATGATAGAATCCATTATACATGTGTTGCAAATGATTTAAATGTGAATGTTGGGAAAGAATGTAGAAGCATGAGATGGTTTTGGCATGAAACTTATACATATGATTTGAATTAAAACAGTTTTAGATGCATTGATGAGTGTTTTTGAGATTCCCTCACTAATCTTATAGCTTACGCTCTCCTTACTCATCAATGTAGAGAAATAAGCACTTTCGGACAACAAGTAGGCAAGAGGAGATCCAAGGGTCGAAGTATTTTTCAAGTATGGTTTTACAAATACATAGTAATAATAATAGGCAATGTGACCAAGTTGTAATTGGGAGGTTTATTTTGGATACTCCCTGTTTCTACAAGTCATGTTTTAGACTTGTATGATGCTTAACGTTTGGTTTTGAAAGGTTGGGAAATATTTTGCATGCTTGGATAGAGATCATGCCTATAGGATAATTGCTTGGATTTGATATGTTGTATATGATCCTTTACCATACTCCTATGTTTGTGAAAATGATGTTTGAGGTGTTATATGATGATTAGATAATGTTTAAGTAGGTTACATTAAGCCCAAGTGTCATATGTTCAACCAAGAGGTCATTACAGGTTTGTCCGTATCGGTACAGGTCCTTAGGGATTGGTATGCGGAGACCTATCTCGGCTTAATCTATGAAAAATTTCCTAGGCATACTGATATGCCTGGTAATCGTATCGGTATGCGTAGCTAGGAAATAAGCCTGGAGTCGGAGCACGGGCAACTGTATCTGTACGCCCTTTAGCCACTAGAATCTATATTTTTGAAAACACATGCCTGTATCGGTACGCTTGAGGACCATACTGATATGCCTTTGTATTTTACATACGTTGTGATACAAGAAGTGTTTGTACCCGTACGCTAGCCATTATTTCTATTGAGATGCATTCTAAAGTTTGTATTCTTGGCAGTTTAGTCCTTATTTCTTGAACATGCAATTAAATAGGTTTGGATGATTATTTTAAGTTGAAATTTAACCAGTGAACATGAAACCTAACTAATTAAAACTTGGTAACTTTAATTTCAAAGAAGTCCTCTTAATTAGCAAAAAAATGGAATTTGGTCCCTGAAGTGTTATCTCGTGCAATTTGATGTCAATTCAACGCCCGATTAAGTTGTAAATTTCACCATTACAAGCATGATCACCTAGGACCTAATTATGATTTTAGATAAAAAAAATAGACAATTTCCTAAGTAATTCTTTTGGGTTTGTCTCGATAAACCCAATGTAGCTCGCTCGGTTCGGTTTGGGGACTAGACATGGTCAAAGGGTTACATTTGTTGGTATCAAAGCTAGGTTATAATTGTTAGGAGATGGGTTATGGTTGTTTGATGTATTGTTGATGTATGATTCTGTTGTTTGGTATGCGCGGTGTTTGATTTTGTGAGATTATGTTTGAAATGTGATATGATGGGGTATAAGCTCGGGGACTCATTGCCTTATTACTACTAGTGCAAAATAATTTTTGTTTTTAAACATGAACGACTTGGATTCTTGCTGCAAACTGGTCTATTTGCTTTACTTTATTGTATTATCATGTTTTAGACTCATATTTTTGCGGGATGAGACTGAGACGAGAGCTTATATGGGGAGTGTTGTGGATGGAAAAAATGATGAGTTGCCTCTTCATCCACCAATTCCTCCTGTTGGTGCTGAAGCTGAGCTAGTGCGCCTTAGGCACCTAAGGACCTATTTTTGGTGATACGCACAGTTGATCTAGGCGATGATTGGAGCATTTCAAGAAGCCATAGCTGGGTACAAGTACCTACACCGGTGCTTGTAACAACTATTAATACCAGACTTCTATTGGAGCGTTTACGTAGCTTAGGAGGTACTAAGTTTAGAGGTTTGGCTCTATAAGTAGTTGAGGAGTGGTTTGGTAGCATAGAGAGGGTTCTTGGACAGATGGAGTATACAGATGTTCATAAGCTAGGGTGCATGGTGTTTTTGCTTCTGAGAGATGCCTACAGTTGGTGGACGACTAATATCACGGGTATGTCACCTATTGATGTGACATAGGATTCTTTTGTGCTGCCTTTCGAAAGAAGTATTTGGGTTCTCGATATCAAGATAAAAAAGAAAAGAGAGTTCATAGCTTTGGAGCAGGGGAGTATATCTGTGGTTGAGTATAAGGTTTACTTCATTCGGTTGAGCTAGTATGCACCTGAGCTGGTTCCTGATGAGCATTAGCGATGCGATCATTTTCAGTATGGGTTGGTTAAGAAGGTGAAGACTTATATGTTGGCTATGGATTATACGGAGTTTGATGTCCTAGTTTCTTGAGCTAAGGATATATAACAGAATTTGGGGTTGTCTTTTCGGTCAGGGAATTCTTCTGCGAAGAAAAGGAGTGCTGAGTCAGATGTTGGCAAAGACCAATACAAGAAGCATAGATATAGGAGGTATCATCTGAATTAGAAACATAAAGGGAATAATGTTAGGCGTGGTCAGCAAGGTTAGAGTACTTAAGTTGGAGTACCCGAGCGTAGGCAATATGGTAGGCGACATTTGGGTGAGTGTTGGGTTACCTTTGGTACATGTTGAAGCTGTGGATTACGAGATCACATTCGTCGTGATTGCCCACAATTGGATAGGGAAAGACAAGCTACTGCACCTGTTGTTGTGCCATAGAGAGGCCGTAGGCACGATCGAGGACATTTTCAACGTACGGAGGACAGTTAAAGGATATTTGCTCATACTATAGCAGTTCAACCTGAGGGTGGTGGACCGATGAGGGTTTTCACGCACTATAAAGGAAAGAATGATACCGATGTGATTACAGGTACATTTACTTTGTAGTCCATACCATTGCTTTCTTTGATAGATTCTGGTCATATTCATACATCTTGCGCGAACATGCATGTTTGCTTGATATACCTGTAGAGGTGTTAGATGTTGGTATGCGGGTAACTAGTTCTTTTAGTGAGACAGTAGTTGCTAGGAGGTTGTATAGGAGATGCCTTTTGATGGTTCAAGGTCATGTGTCTGCGACTGATTTGATAGAGTTGTCGTTTTATGGTTTCGATGTAATCTTGGTGATAGATTGGTTGTTTGAACATAGGTCTGTAGTTGATTTTGAGACTAAGAGAGTTTTATTGAAACTTGTTGAGGATTATGAAGTGGTAGTTATGGGCGAGAATGTTAAATTATTGCCCAACGTGGTTTCGGCATTAGAATTGTGGAAGTTGTTAGAATATGGGGGTCAAGCATACCTAGCTTATGTTATGAATCCAAATATGAAGGAGGTGTGGGTATAAGATATCCGTACTATTTGTAATTTTCCAAGAGTGTTTCTAGAAGAGTTTCCAAGATTACCGCTGGATAGAGAGGTAGGTTTTGGATTGAGACGTACGAGGATATGACTCCGGAGTCGATTATACCGTATTGCATGGCATTGAAGGAGTTTAAGACGCAGCTACATGAGTTGTTGGACCATGTTTCATTCGGCCTAGTGTGTCACTGTAGGGAGCACTATGTTGTTTGTAAAAAAGAAAGATGACACGATGAGATATGCATTGATTATCGACAATTGAACAAGTTGATGATTAAGAACAAGTATCCTTTATCAAGGATCAATGATTTGTTTGATCAGTTTCAGGGTGCTATTGATCTGAGGTCTAGATATTATCAGGTGAAGGATAAGGACGTGCCAAAAATAGCTTCTCGCACGCGTTATGGGCATTATGAGTTCTTGGTGATGCTGTTTAGGTTGATAAATGCGCCAATTGCTTTCTTGGATACAATGAATCATGTGTTCTACGAATTCTTGGATCAATTTGTGGTAGTGTTAATCAATGACATTCTTGTGTACTCTTGTACCGAGGAAGATCACGATCGACACTTGCATATTGTGTTGCAAGTTCAGTTGGACAATAAGCTTTATGCCGATCTGAGCAGGTGTGAGTTTTGTGTCAAGCAAGTGGGTTTTCTTCGTCATGTTGCTTCAGTTGAAGGTACTTGAATAGATCCGCAGAAGATTGAGGTAGTGGTGAATTGGAAGCAACTTATGTCAATGTCAAAAGTTTGTAGTTTCTTAGTATTGGCATGATATTATCGATGCTTCGTGGATGGTTTTGCAAAGATTGCTACTTCTTTGATGAATTTGTTGCGAATGGATGTAATTTTTGAGTGGACGGAGGGTAGACAACAAGCTTTCGATAAGTTGAAGGAAGCTTTGACGTAAGCTCCAGTCTTGATTAAACCTGAGTCAGGGAAGGAGTTTGTAGTTTATAGCGATGCGTCCTTTGTTGGTTTGGGTGTGTGTTGATGCAAGGAGGAAAGGTTGTAACTTATGCATCTAGACAGTTGAAGGTGCATGAGCGCAACTATCCTTCACACGATATTGAGTTTGCTGTGGTGGTGTTCGCATTAAAGATTTGGCGGCATTATCTTTATGGGGAGAAGTGTATTGTATACACAGATCACAAGAGTCTGAAATATTTGATGTCACAAAGAGAGTTGAATCTTAGGCAACGGAGATGGTTGGAGTTGCTCAAGGATTATGATTTGACGATAGAGTATCATCTCGGTAAGGCTAATGTTGTAGCTGACGCCTTGAGTAGGAATGTGGCAGCAAAGTTGAGGGCTATGTTTGCTCGGTTGAGTGTGACGCGAGATGAAGGCTTGTTGGTAGAGTTACAAGTGAAGCCATCGTTGTTGTAGTTAATCAAGGAGAAACAACGATGATTCTTTGGTACCGGATGTCAAGGATATAATGGATGGCAATCAGACGAATTTTTGTTTTAGTGATAAAGGTGTTTTGTGTTTCAAGAGTCGAGTGGTTTTGCCGAAAGATGAGGAGTTAAGACACACTTCCTTGACTGAGGAACATTCAAGTCCTTTTGCTATACATCTGGGAAGTACCAAGATGTATCAGGATTTGAAAATGAGTATTTCTGGGTTGGTTTGAAAAAGGATGTAGCGGATTTTGTTGCTCGTTTTATGGTATGTCAGCGCGTTAAGGCTGAGCATTAGTTTTCTTTGGGGTTGTTGCAACCGTTAAGGATTTCAAAATGGATGTGGGAGAGAATTACCATGGATTTTGTGACCAGTTTGCCTTTGACACCATCAAAGAAGAATTTTGTATAGTTGATTGTGGATAGGTTTACGAAGTGTGCACATTTCTTGGTTGTGCATACAACGTATACTTTGGATAGGTTGGAGGAGTTGTATATTGCTGAGATTGTGAGGGTTCATGGGGTGCTTAATTCTATAGTATCGGATAGAGATATATGCTTTACAGTAAGGTTTTGGGAGTGTTTGCATAAGGCTTTGAGTACGCAGTTGAACTTCAGTACTTTGTATCATCCTCAAATGGATGGTCAGTCTAAACGCGTTATCTAAGTGTTGGAGGATATGTTATGGTGTTGCATCATTGATTTTCAAGGATCATGGGAGAAGCAGTAACCTTTGGTGGAGTTTGCCTATAACAATAGTTATCAGGCTAGTATCCAAATGGCTCCGTATGAAGCATTGTATGGTAGAAGGTGTCACACACTACTTTGTGGGCGGAGGATGGAAAAAAGTATGTTTCTTTGCCTGATGTTTTGAAGGATACCAATGAGAAGGTGAAGCTTATTAGTGATCGGTTGAAGGAAGCTTCGTATCGGCAAAAGTCATATGCTGACTTGAAGCGTAGGGAGATAGAGTTTGCGGTTGGTGATCGTGTGTTTCTTAAAGTTTTGCCTTGGAAGAAAGTGATGAGGTTTGGGCAGAAGGTCAAGTTGAGTCTAAGGTTCATCGGGCCTTATGAAGTGTTGGAGCGTGTTGGTCTAGTTGCTTATAAGTTGAGGTTGCCTGCGGAGTTGGAAAAGATACATGATGTTTTCCATGTATTAGTGCTTCGGAGGTACAGATCAGATCCTTCGCATGTGATGCCTGTTGAGAAGATTGAATTGAATTTGGATTTAACCTTCGATGAGGAACCAATGAGAATTCTGGATTCTAGCAGCAAGGTTCTTCATGGAAAGACCATAGAGTTGGTGAAGGTGTTGTGGCGACATCGTGGAGTCGAGGAAGCCACCTGGGAAAGCAATGAGGACATGTTGAAACAGTTTCCTTACCTTTTTCCTCTAGTTAAATTTCAAGGATGAAAATTTTAAAGAATGGGAGTGTTGTAACGCCCTGAATTTGGGCCTAGATGTTAGATAGGTCGATTAGATGGTTCGGGAGAACCGGATTAGGCAAATCGAGCTAGTTTCAAGAATTAAATTTTAATAAATTGTTTTTGGCTAAAATAAAATATAGAAAAATGCTAGAAAATACTTAATTAATATTTTAAGTATTTTGGTAAACTCAATTTGAAGGAATTAAATCTGATTTTGGGACATTTTGGTCCAGTGACTAAAATGTAAAGTTTTCAAAACTATTTTTGGTGACTAAATCATAAAAGGGTCAAAACATAAAATCTTTGAGGGCATAAATAACCAAACTTTTTCATCATATTTTCCTTAATTTAGGCTATTTTTAAAAGGTTTTTAAGAGGTTTTAATATTAAAATAAAATAGAATTGAAAAAGGATTTTTATTTAACCAAATTCATTTTCTCACATAACTAATTTTGCTCTCAACTTTTCTCTCAACTTTCTCAGCAGCCAAACTATCAATTTCATTCCAAAATCCACATGGATCAATCTCTTTTGATTTCCTATTTGATTTCTACATCAAAATCTACTTGGTTTCTTAAAGTTTTCATCCAATCTTTGCCAATTAAGGGAGAAATCAACAATTAGAGGTGATTTTTGTTTCTATCCTCTAATTAAAGGTTCTTTATTGAAATTCCCAAGTTCTTGATCCTTTACAACTAATTTTTGTTATGGAATTATGATTAAATCATGAATATGGTAATTAAATTGAGTTTTGATGTGAAAATTTGATAAACACTATTATGGATCTATTTTGTATAGAATCTAATTGATTTAGATCTCTTATAGGATTTGTTTTAATGTTGTAAGAATAGATTAATTAAAGAAAGCCCGAAACTATGTGAATTGCTAATTTACTAGGTTGTAAATAGTTAGATTTTGAAGTGATCTCGGTGTTGTAAAGTTGCTGGAGGTATAAGGATGTTATAAAGATGTTTTTAAATGTTAACTGATGTTGTTAATATGTTAAAATCAATAAGTTTTGGTTGGGGTTTGTTTAGATGAAGTTTGGTGATGATTTCGGTTGTTTTAGAGAGGCGTTTGATGGTTTTTAGTGAGGCGAAGTTGTGTTTGATGGTTGCTGGAAATTAGAGATGCATGGAAGTGCATTAATCCTCTATTTTTGAGTGGGTAAAGTATGAGAGTTGGATTCTTTATCTTTTCGAGAGGTTGCAGAATCTTTCTCACAACGGCAAGAGAGCTTTGGGCGTTGGTAAGTAGAAACGTGTTTTACTGCTTTCAAAAGGTTTGAAGAAGGTTGCTGGGAGTTTAGAATAAATTTGAATCACTTATCTAAGCTCGGAAGTAAGTATTGGTTGATCTCTCTCTCGTTTTTGGTTTTGCAAAATACAATCTCATGCACATGTTTATGATTTTGATTACCTACTGTTATATCCATGTTTTAGAAATGAAAGATGTTGCAAATGAATCATATGTGATGATTATTGAGAATGATAAATGATTTATGAAAGAATTTTGAGAATGCTAGAATACATGGTTTAATGTATTGGAAAATGGTTTGAATTGATGCATATGTAAAACAGTAAGGTAATGTGGTTTTTATTGAGTATATTGGCAAGTGGCTGAGGTAAAATGCTATCGGATATAGTTGGCTAGCCATAGGGTTTAAAGTGTGTAACATCCTTAACATATACTCGTAGTAGAATACTCATTAAGGATGTCACAATATTATTTAACAGAGTTCTAGATTTGTAATTTTTTAAAAACATCTGACATAAAACTAGTTTATAAAATAACTCTTTCTCAACTTTCGAAGTATTCATAGCCTATTTGCAGATTGCTAGTTTTGACCCTGAATTGGTTTATAAACATGTTAGTCAATTATTAAAATAAGTATGTAACTCAGGGTGAAAACTAGGTACACTTCCTAGGCCCTTTCTTGAATTTAAAATCGTTACGCGATAAACGATAAATAAAATTTTACTCGATTAAATATCATCACTGGTAATTCTTTAACCATACTAAAAATTCATATTTATCTAAATATTAATCAAACTTATACCTTTAAAACAACTAATGAATAAATTGATACATGCCCACTAGAGAATATCATAAATTAGAATGTCTTACTAACGTATGGCAGATTGTAGCTTGATCAACATGCTTGACTCCTCTTCCCTTAAGTTCCAATAACCTACGTGTGAAACAACACACGCTAAGTATTCACTTAGTGAGGCAACTATAAATTAAAGTAAAGCATTTCAATGTATAGAAATAACATAAAAAAACAAATTATTGTGTATATTATATAAAAACATAGAATCGCATAAAACTGACTTATCAAAGTCATTCCTCTGACATGTAATAGTGCAATATAGTTCTTGCAAAATGGTAAGCGAGTCCCAATTGCAGTTTATATCATATCATCAAACATTTATTTTATTAATCAAATATACGTTAAGCTTTTTAACTTGACTGCCTGCATAAATGCATTTCATGTATTGTAGCCCGAAGTACAATATAATATGATACTTTGGTACACAAGTCATTATAATCGACACCGTAGTGTCTACAATGTCGTAGCGTCTAATGATGAGTACGTACTCGAGGACTCCCTTTGCTCCTCATACTTGCACACTTTGTGCTATGTAACACCGTAGTGTTTGAACCGACTCTGTAGAGTCTAACTCGACCCTAAAGAGTCTATCTCGTGCTGGGAAACACTGGTACACCCCATGGCGCAGCAAAAAAATTATTTGACGCATTCCGCCAGTGATTCATGTACGAGGAACGAATTCGGGGTGAAAATGGATGAAACATTATCTTAAATAAATCTGAAAAATCGCAGGCAGTTAGAAGAATCCAATTCTTCTAGCACGATATCGAATCCAAGTTGTCACAACAACTTTCCGACCTCTACACAGTCCACCCGAAAGAAACAAACAATATTTTGCTTCTCTAACTGTTAGAGAGGTTTTTCGCAAAAGGCATATTTTGGCTGCTAGACCTTATGCCTTTATATAGCATTCAAAAACCTAATTCTAATTAAATTCAGATTCATCAAATATACAATATATTTAACTGAATATAATTAAATATGTAGAGTCTGATTCTACTTTAATTAGGTTTCTTTAGATATATATTTTAATAGTATTGAATAATTACAATAATTATCTAGTATTAAAATCTATAAACAAGATTATCTATAATTACAATAATTATAATAATCTTAGTTTTTTTTACTTATTACATGTACAACAAGTTTGTACACATGCTATCGAGTCGATATTTGTTCGTTTCAATCATAAGGTGTGACCCTTGTAGGTTCATGTAATGTTAGTAGTAATATCTAGAACAATTCTAATATTACAAGCAATGAGTGGCATCTAGTAAAGCATCATTGCTACCTAAGTTACAGGAAGTCGTGGTTCGACATAACCTTCGTGATTAACTCTTTTCATGTATTACATCATTTTGTCCTCGTATCTAGATCGGACACAAGTCATGGAATAGTCACACTTGTATAGTCCATCTAATATTTCTTGATATCTTGAGTAGACTATTATAAATGAATAACTATGATATCTCATATCAAATTATTCAAGCATGGCCATGCATTTTCTAGTCTCACTCAATCAAGTGGCCTATGATATTACTCCTATTATGTAGGAGGGACAAATCCTATCTTGATCAACCATATCCCGCTACATAGATTGCGACATATCCAATATTAGTCTTTATAGTGTAGTCAGTTACGACACACATTTGACCACATCAAAATATGTCACTCACGATGTTGAAATAATGATGATCTCAAGTCTGAGGATCATACATGTAGTTATCACTATGAGCAATGTTGTGACTGTCATATAATAATCCAAGAAACATGCTCATAGCGGGTCAGTCCAATATGTCATTCTCTAACACATACTTATGTATTGATTTTGACATCTTCATGTCAATGATAACACTTTGTCATCAATCAACTACATATTAGTCTTAATATATTATTGTTGTCCATGCCCATAATAATACTCGACTAAGGACATTTAAGAATAACTATATTATTCTAAGGACTTTATTATAATTCAGTTTATTTATAAATGCAAAGAATGAGACTAAAAAATAATAATGGCTTTATATTAATAAAAATGATAAAATAAGTATGTTTTTTACAACCATCTCATGATTGGTCTTTGGGCATACTCCAACAATCTCCCACTAGCACAAAGACCAATCACTCATGTATCTAATACCAAGAGACTTAGTGTGACGATCATGCTTCTGCTGTGTCGAGGCTTTGTCAGTGGATCGGCGATATTGTCATCCGTTGGTACTCTGCATATTTCTACGTCCCCTCAATCAATGATTTCTCAAATAAGATGGTAATGCCTAAGTATGTGTTTGGATCTTTAGTGAGATCTGGGATTTTTTTTGCTTGTGCGATGGCTCCGTTGTTGTCACAACGTAGGTCTATAGCATTTGATATGCTAGGCACAACCCCTAGTTCAGATATGAACTTTTTGATCCAAACAGCCTCTTTTGCAGCATTGCTTGCTGTAATATACTCGGCTTCTGTTGTAGAATCTGCTATTGTATCTTCCTTTGAACTTTTCCAGCTTACAACACCTCCATTAAGACAAAACACAAAACCCGTTTGTGATCGAGAATCATCCTTATCAGTTTGGAAGCTTGCATCAGTATAACCTTTTATACTTAGCTCTTCCTCACCTCCATACATAAGGAATGCATCCTTAGTTCTTCTTAATTACTTAAAGATGTTTTTTACTGCAACCCAATGACCTTCACCGGGATCCACTTCGTATCGACTTGTCATACTTAATGCATATGATACATCTGGACATGTACATAGCATGGCATACATGATAGATCCAATAGCCAAAGCATATGGAACCTTACTCATGCGCTCTCTTTCTTGAGGCGTTGAATGACACATTTCCTTTAAGAGTGAAATACCATGTCTCATAGGTAAGAATCCTCTTTTAGATTCTTCCATACTGAATCTTTTTAGTACTTTATCTATGTATGTATTTTGACTTAGTCCTAGGAGTCGTCTTGATCTATCTCTATAGATCTTGACTCCTAATATGTAGGTTTCTTCATCCAGGTCTTTCATAGAAAAACTTTTTCCTAACCAAGTCTTTACAGACTGTAAGGTAGGTATGTCATTTCCTATAATTAGTATGTCATCCACATACAATACCAAGAATGTGATAGTGCTCCCACTAGTTTTCTTGAAAACATATGGCTCATCTTCATTTTTAATAAAACCAAATTCTTTGATTGCATCATTAAAACGAAGATTCCAACTTCGAAAAGCTTGCTTCAACCTATAAATGGAACTTTTTAGCTTGTATACTTTTTGGGCATCTTTTGCATCGACACAACCTAACAAAACCCTCAAGTTGTGTCATGTACACATCTTCATCTAATTTTCCATTAAGGAAAGGGGCTTTGACATCCATTTGCCAGATTTCATAATCATGAAATGCAGCTATTGCAAGCAATATCCGAATGGATTTAAACATAGCAACAAGAGAAAAAGTTTTATCGTAGTCTATACCATGAATCTGACGAAATCCCTTAGCGACCAGTCGCCCTTTGTATGTTTGTACATTGCCATCCATGTCGGCCTTCCTTTTAAAAACCCATTTACACCATATGGGTTTTATCCCTTCAGGTGGGTCTACCAAAGTCCATACTTGGTTTTTTAACATGGAATCCATCTCGAATTTCATGACTTCTAGCCATTTCTTAAAGTCTGGGCTCGCCACTGCTTCATGATAAGTCCTAGGCTCATCTTGGTCCATGAGGAGAACATCACCATGCAATGTGATGAGAAATCCATATCTCTCAGGTGCATTGCATTCTCTCATAGATCTCCGCAGTGGTTGTGTGTCAAGAATGATTGGATGTTCCTCAACTATTTGTGGAACTTGATGTTGTTCAATCTCTGGTTTAGTCATCTGTGGTTGATTTTGAATTTCCTCAAGTTCAATATTTCTCTCACTTCCTTTTGTGAAAATAAATTCTCTTTCGAGGAAGACTCTTGTTCGAGCAACAAACACTTTGTTCTCAGATGGATTGAAGAAATAATATCCTTTAGTTTCTTTAGGATACCCCACAAAATTACACTTATGAGATTTGTGTTCGAGTTTTGTAGACATCTGATGTTTAACATAAACTTCACATCCCCAAATTTTCATAAAAGACATACTAGGACGCTTCCCAGTCCATATCTCATACGTCTTTTGAACCGATTTAGATGGAACACAATTTGGTGTGAAAGTAGTAGTTTCTAGCGCATCTCCCCAAAAAAAGATTAAAGATCAGTAGGACTCATCATTGATCGAACTGTAACCCCCTTGACCCATCCAAGATGCCCAACCGAACTGAGTGAGCTACATTAGGTTTGTTGAAGCAAACCGGACAAAGGTTACGAAAAGTCAGTCCACTTTTTCCTTTTATCTTGTCTAGATGCAAATTATTAAACCTACATGATCATGCTTGCAACGGTTGAAAATTCAAAGGAAACCAAGCACGGAAGAACCACCAATTGCATACTACACTAAACAAGGACTAAATTGTAAAATTGATAATTTTAGAGGACCAGAACTGATGATGAATTTACCAAACCTCAATTATTTAGAATTCATGCTCTCATGTCAAATTTCATATTAAAACGATCATCCAAGCTCATTTAATCGCATTAACAAAACTTAGAGACTAAATTGAAAAGAAGCAGAACTTGCCTCTCCATGACATTAACAGTCTTAACGGTCACCGTATCGATACACTGGACCACGTATCGATACGATATTCAAGACCTGTTTCAGTACACCAATTACCGTATCGGTACTCTACTCTGATTCCTGAAAATCCTTTCATTTGATTGTAAATTGTACCGATACAAACCACCAGCATTTTGATACGATATGTCGAACTCAAAAATCCCCTTTTACTTGTTTACACCCGTATCGATATGGACCTTGAGCGTTTCAGTACGCGGGCTCGATTCAAAAAGTGAAAATTCCAGTAGCATCAAAATGTATCAAAACACTTGACCCCGTACTGAAACACCTTGACCAAATTTGCCTAGCCGTACCGATACGGTCTCTTGCGTATCGGTACGCCTGGGCCTGTAATGACATTTTTAGCTGGTTTCGTATACAAAACTAGATGCATTTAAGTCCTAGCAACTTGCATACATACTTTCAAACATGCATAAACTCACTTCCATGCCAACATTTAACCAACCAACATGACACCCAAACCATAGAGGTACTCTAGAGGCATGCTCCCTAAACCAAGACACCCAACAAACCATAATGTACAAAAAGGCCAATATTAGCATAAGCATCAAACCAACTCCAAATTCATAACACGTCCAACATGTTAATATCACTTAAGCATATCAACCAAGCAAAACCATCTATATGCATACCTAGGGAACCATAAAACATCAACCTTAGGTAAGATGCACAATAAGCATAACAACATCAATCAAACTCCGAAAACACGGCATTACACATGCTTAAAACCAGGGAATAACGGAATTACAAATCCCAAAGTCCGAGGCAAACACATTGCCTTATTAACCGGAAACTAAAACCGAGTTCATACTCAAATAGTCTTGTCTTGGAATCGCTTTATCCTTGCCTTTGCTGCCTCTTAGCTTTAATGCTCTGCATCATTAGGAAAAAGAGAGCGTAAGCACACTTGCTTAGTGAGGAAGCTCTTAAAAAAATGATGCATTGAACTTTTAGAAATTAACTCTTGTTTTCAACTATGCATACGACCTAAGCAAGTTTCAAAGATCCCAATCCAATACATGCATATTGCCCATGTGCAAAACAATTTAAACTACATGCTTAAATCCCAAAGCATTAAATACAAAACCATGCTTAACTTCCAAAGCATTATAAACATATTTCAACATTAGAAATCCCATATATTGGCAATTATAGTGACCTCAGACAGTCGACCACTATCCTCGATTCATCGACCGCTAATCCTTAGTTAACCGACCGTTAACTAATACATCGGATACACGGATCTCCCTTAATGATCGACCATCATCAAGACTACCCCATGCCGATCGCATGACATATAACCTTGCCAACCGCAAGCTATACATCAACAAGGGGAACTGACCGCTCAACCCAAGTGACCAACATTGTCCGAGTAGCCGACCGCTATATCTCAAGGACTTTTAACCCACGATCGATTTTTAGACATATTATAGTGCACTTTATCCTACGTCATGCCAACTATATCTGATTGATTTCTCACCTTGTCACAAAGCCAATATATCACTTACAAAACCATTTGCTCACTGTTTTACAATGCATTACACAAAATCCCCCATATGCACATCGCATTGCCAAATCAATATCACATTCCCGACTGGAATCAAAACCAATTCTTACCCGCATTCAAAACACTTTTAAACCGTTGCATATGTAATTTAAAACCATGCATTCACAACAAGTAACATCAACCATGTTTACAACTAAAACATGAATCACACATGCCCATATCCGAACCGATATTAAAGAGCAAAGGAGGGAAACTTACTTCCAAGTTTAGGTAAGTGTTTCAAACTTAACCTAAACTTCCAAATCCACTTTCAAACTTTTGAAAGACTTTTAAAACCATTTCCACTCACCGATTTTGCGGAATTTTTCTTCGCCTTGCTTGCTACCGCAAAACAAGCTCCTGGCAAGCCTAGAACCACTTCAAGAAGCTACACCTTGATTCTCCCCTATTTCGATCACACAAAACCAGAGGAAACATGCATTAAAATGCATCCAACACTCTGTTCCAAACCAAAAAGCCGTAGCTCCCAAGATGCCCACTCAAAACTCATCCTAAACTAATCGAAAACAACCTCAAACACTACTTAAGCTTAACCCAGCCATAACATAACGATTCAAAACCTCAAACCTCAACAATTAACATCTAAAAACTCATTCACAACATCATTTTACTCCCAGCAATGACTTAACTCCTCAAACAGCCCAAAAACCCTTAACTAACAACCTAAACAATTAGAGATTCAACCAATTTCGGGATTCTATTATTAAAGACAACTTATCCACGTTTTAATATCTCCAAAATATGATTGAAAACAATCCATAGCTCTGGTAAACAAATCCAAATCAAAAAACACAAAATCCATCAATTAAACCTCCTTAAAAACCAAAATCCATACATAATTAATCGAAACCAATTAGAAAACATATGTAAAGAGCCACGAACTTGAGAATTTTAGTAAAGAACCTTTCATTAGAGGAGAAGAATGAAATTACCTCCAATGAATGAGTTTCCCCTTAATTGGATGGTTTTTCCTTCTTGAAAACAAAGAAATTCAATGAGATTTTTAAAAGCAACTTTGAGAAATCATTTAACAATTAAAAGAGTTAAGAAATCAAGATTGTTACCTTAAATCTCTGATAGAAAATGAGTGTTTGGCTAAGAGTGTTTTGAGAGAAAATATGAGAAAAGAAAAGTTACGCCAAATTTGTTTTAAGAGAAAAGAACCACCTTAACTAAATCTCATTTTTAATCCTTTAATAAAAACCACTTAAAATAATCCAATTTAAGGAAAAACTCATATTAGACCAAATGGTAGAATAGCTCCTTTATGATTCAAAGTTTTGACTCTTTACAAAATAGTCACCTCTTTAAAACAGTTTTCAAAAGTGACATTTTGGTCACTAGCCAAAATGTCACCCTTCCAAAGCTTATTTTCCAAAATTGCTTTCACCAATATTTATAACATAATAAAATATAATTTTTAAACATATTTTCATATTTTTATCTTTCAGAAAAATATACGCTCCTGAATCCGACTCGAATCTCTAACCCGGTCCACCCGACAGTCTAACTAGCCTGAAACCGCTAGGCCCAAAACTGGGGTGTTACAACTCTCCCCCTCTTAAGAATTTTTGTCCATGAAATTACCTAGAGGGAAAAGATGCGGAAATTGCTCCAACATATATGCCTTGCTTTCCCAAGTGGCTTCCTCGGCACCCCGATGTCGCCACAAGACTTTAACCAGTTCTATCATCTTACCTTGTAGAAATTTGTTGCTGGAATCAAGGATTTCCACCGGCTCCTCATCATAGGATAAATCTGGTCTCAACTCTATATGCTCCACCGGCATAACATGCGAAGGATCCGACTGATACCTCCGTAACATGGATGCATGGAACACATCATGCATTTTCTCAAGCTCAGGAGGCAACCTCAAATGATTTGCCACAGGACCAACTCGCTCAACGATCTCATATGGTCCAATAAACCTCGGACTAAGCTTCCCCTTTCACCCGAACCGCATCACCTTCTTCCACGGTAACACCTTTAAGAATACATGATCACCCACCGCATATTCAATTTCCCTACGCTTTAAATCCTCGTAGGGTTTCTGTCGATCCTCAGCCACTTTCAAGTGTTCACACACAAGCTTAACTTTCTCATCGGTGTTTTTTAGCACACGTGGCAAGGAAACATGCTTTTCCCCTGCGTGAGCCCAACACAAGGGCGTACGACACCTCCGACCATACAATGCCTCGAATGGTGCCATATGTATACTCGCCTGATAACTATTATTATAAGCAAATTCAACCAAGGGTAAATGCTTCTCCCAGGTTCTTTGGAACTCTATTATACAATACCTTAGCATATCTTCCAAAACATGGATAACTCGCTCAGACTGCCCATCCATCTGAGGATGATACTCGGTGCTAAAACTCAATCTTGATCCCAAAGCCCGATGAAAACATCTCCAAAACCCTGATGTGAACCTCGGATCTCTATCTGGTAAGATGGACTTTGGTACTCTGTACAAACTCACTATCTCATAGATAAACAAATCTGCTAGCTTGTCCAAAGTGTATGCCGTGTGCACTAGCAGAAAATGCGCACACTTCATAAACCGATCCACCACCATGTATATAGAATCCTTCTTAGCCGGTGTCAATGGCGACTTCCTCCCATTTCCATTCCGGGATCCTCAACGGTTGCAACAACCTAGATGGAAATTGATGTTCAGCTTTAACCCGCTGATACACCATACACTTGGACACAAACTCCGCCACGTCCTTTTTCAAACCAACCTAATAATACCTTTCCTTCAGATCACGGTACATTTTGGTACTACTAGGGTGCATAGCAAAAGTACTAGAATGCACTTCCATTAAAATAGTATGCTTGAGCTCCGAAACTTCCGGGTCCACTATTCTACCCTTGAAGCACAAAACACCATCAACATCAAAATGAAAATTTGTCGGATTACCATCAGCTATATCCTTAACTTGTAGAACCAAGGAATCATCAAACGGTTGCTTAACTTTAATCAACTGTGACAGCGTAGGCTTAACCTGCAACTCAGCCAATAAACCACCTTCCCGTGTCACACTCAACCATGCGAACATCGCCCTAAGCTCAACCTCCACCTTACAACTCAACGCATCCGTAACCACATTGGCTTTTCCATGATGATACTCAATGGTCAAGTCGTAATCCTTAAGCAAATCCAACCACCTTCGTTGCCTAAGGTTCAAATCCTTTTGAGACATCAAATACTTCAGGCTCTTATGGTCCGTAAAGACCACACACTTCTTACCATAAAGGTAGTGTCGCCAAATCTTCAAGGCAAACACCACAGCTGCAAGCTCCAAATCATGTGTTGGATAATTGCGCTCATGAAATTTCAGTTGTCTCAACGCATAGGCCACAACCTTCCCATCCTGCATCAACACACAACCCAAACCAACGTACGATGCATCACTATAAACCATAAGCTCCCTCCCAGATTCTGGTTGAATCAACACAGGAGCATGTGTCAAAACCTCCTTCAACTTCTCAAAACCCTGTTATTACTTCTTCGTCCACACGAAAGGGACATTCTTCTGCAGCAACTTTGTCAATGGAGCCGCAATACAAGAAAACCCCTCCACAAAATGATGATAATAACTAGCCAACCCAAGGAAACTACACACTTCTGACACGGTTTTAGGTTGTTTCCAATTGAGAATAGCCTCAATTTTTTGCGGATCAATACGAAATCCCTCTGCGGATACCACATGACCAAGAAACATCACCTCCTTAAGCCAAAACTCACACTTGCTCAACTTAGTATACAACTGATTATCCTTCAAGATTTGCAAAACTATACGCAGATGTTGATCATGCTCTTCCTCTGTGCTAGAGTACACAAGAATATCATCGATGAAAACCACTACAAATTGATCAAGATACTCATGGAACACCATGTTCATCATATCCATGAAAGTCGTCGGGGTATTCTTCAAACCAAGCGTCATTACCAAAAACTCGTAAGGCCCATACCTCGTACGAAACACAGTTTTGCGCCACATCCTTCACCAGGTAATACCCTGACCTTAGATTAATCTTTGAAAACACCGATGCGCCACGAAATTAATCAAACAGGTCATCAATCCGCATTAACAAATATTTGTTCTTCACCGTCAACTTATGCAGCTGGCGATAATCAATGCACATACGCATCGATCCATTTTTCTTCTTCACAAAGAAAACCGGAGCACCCCACGGAGAAACACTTGGTCGAATGAACTCATGATCTAACAACTCCTAAATTGGAGACTTTAACTCTTACAACTCCTTCAGCGCCATCCGATTAGGAGCTATAGACACCGGAGTTGTACTTTCATATGTCTCGATACGAAACTTCACCTCCCTATCTAGAGGTAAGCCCGACAACTCCTCAGGAAAAACTTCCGAATAATCACATACAGCTTGAATGTCCTGCACCCGAACACCCTTAGCTTTCGAATTTATAACAATAGCCAAGTAGGCTTGGCAACCATCCAACATCATCATCTCCGCTCGGGTAGCTGAAACAACATTGGACAAGAATTTTCATATTCTCACCCACCACCACAACTTCATAATCCTCGACCAAGTTCAAAGAAATCCTTTTAGATTCACAATCCACCATCGCCTTATGCTCACTTAGCCAATCCATACCCAAGGACAATGCCTATACAACTTTATTGTTGTAACCGTCTCCCTAAAAGAACTAGTTACGAACATGCCAACATCCAAGATCTTAATAGGAAAATTTAACAACGATGCATGCTCACTTAAGATATATGAATGTGTAGACCCCGAATCAATCAAATAAAACAATGACAAAGATTGCAAGGTGAAAGTACCTGCGATCACATCTGTGTCATTACGCCCCTCACGATGAGCATAGATCTGCGCTGGCCCACCATTCTCCGGTTGTAAAGCAACGACATGAGCCACATCTCTCTGCCCATCCTTGCGCCTCTAAAAATTACCCCTGCCACGGCCTCGACCCCTAGTAGGCACAACAGCCCGAACCGGTACGTCACCCATAGCACGAGGACAGACACGCTTTATGTGACCAGGAGATCCACAAATCCAAAAACTTATGGTATTTCCCCAACACTTACCCGTGTCGCGTCTACCGCAACGCTCACACTCAGCTACAATACGAATACCTTAGTTACCATGGCCACCACCTCGCATGTGATCCGTCTTGAACCATTTATCTTGAGACCTCCTATTCTGCTTCCCAGAATAGTCTGAATCAAACCCTCGCTTGTTCAAGCCCATACCTGAAACTTGTCCCGACACCCTCAAGGACTACTCAATATCCTTAGCACAGTTTACAAGCACATCAAAATCTGTATAGTCCACAACCAACATGTACGTTTTGATATCCATTACCAGCCCATAACGAAACCTGTTACACCTCTCTAGATCATCCTAACCAACTCAGTGGCATACTGACTCAACCGGATAAACTTTACCTCATACTCTGCCATGGACATGCCACCCTGAACCAAGGCCATAAACTCGCGTTTCCTCGCATCCATATACTGAGGACCCGTATACTTCTTCTTGAAAGCTCTCCCAAGTTACATTCACCTCTGGAACATTGGCGATAGTGGTCACGTACCAACGATAAGCATCACCATGCAACAGTGACACGGTACAACCCAGCTTACGCTCATCATTGCAACTCATCTAGTTCAAAATACGAATCGTATTCTCCAGCCACCCCTCGACCGCCTCAGGGCTCAGACCCCTGAACTCCATACCTTCTAAACTACAAAGACGCTCAAATGGTAATCTTGGGTTAATCGCCACAACAGGTGTCGGTGCTTGCACATGCACTCCATCCATTGCTGCTTAAAAAGCTCTCGTTATCGCCTGAACTAGCAGGGTCAAATCCCCAAATATTGGCACTTGATGAGCCTAGGGTGCACCACCAGCACCAACATCAACATCAACCGGCGGTACCAACAGAGGAGGAGGAGGTAAGATATTAACAGGATTCTCTTCCCCAACATTATTTTACCCAACACCAGTGTTACCAGCCATAGAACGCGTCTCACGTCGAGCTATGCTAACAAAAGCATCAAACACATTAAAGTAAGGCCCATAATAGGCAAAGGATCCAAGACTATCTTATAAAACACTTTGAAAACCTCGGTAATAGGTAATTTGTTCCCAAGCATACCCCAACACAACGTAAATCAAGCACCAAACATATACACAATCATCGTGCATAACAACCATTATCACACAATTAAATAGCAACATCCCAACCTTTTGTAACCTGGCTCTGATACCAACAAATGTAACCCTCTTGACCCGGCCTAGATGCCCAACCGAACCGAGTAAGCTACATTAGGTTTGTCGAAGCAAACCAGAGAAAGGTTACGAAAAGTCAGTCCATTTTTTCCTTTTACCTTGTCTAGATGTGAATTATTAAACCTACATGTTCATGCTTGCAGCAATTGAAAATTCAAAGGAAACCAAGCACGGAAGAACCACCAATTGCATACTACACTAAACAGGGACTAAATTATAAAACTGATAATTTTAAAGGACCAAATCTGATGATGAATTTACCAAACCTCAATTAGTCAGATTTCATGCTCTCATATCAAATTTCATATTAAAACAATCATCCAAGCTCAATTAATCGCATTCACAAAACTCAGGGACTAAATTTAAAAGAATCAAAACTGGCCTCTCATGACATTAACAGTTTTAAATGTCACCGTATCAATACACTAAACCCTGTATCGATACAATATTCAAGACCTCTTTCGGTACACCAATTACCGTATTGGTACTCTACTCTAATTCCCAAAAATCCTTTCATTTGATTGTAAACCGTATTGATACAAACTACCAGCGTTTCGATACGATATGTCAAACTCAAAAATCCCCTTTTACTTATTTACACCCGTACCGATATGGACCTTGAGCGTTTCAGTATGCAGGCTCGATTCAAAGAGTGAAAATTCCAGTAGCCTCAAACCGTATTGAAACACTTGACCCCGTAATGAAACACCTTGACCTAATTTGCCTAGCCGTACCGATACGGTCCCTTACGTATCGGTACGCCTAGGCCTGTAATGACATTTTTAGCTAGTTTCATATACAAAACTAGATACATTTAAGTCCTAGCAACTTGCATACATACTTTCAAACATGTATAAACTCACTTCCATGCCAACATTTAACCAACCAACATTACACCAAACCATAAAGGTACTCTATAGGCATGCTTCCTAAACCAAGACACCAAATAAACCATAATGTACAAAAAGGCCAATCTCAGAATAAGCATCAAACCAACTCCAAATTCATAACAGGTCCAACATGTTAAGCTCACTTAAGCATATCAACCAAGCAAAACCATCTATATGCATACCTAGGGAACCATAAAACATCAACCTTAGGTATGATGCACAATAAGCATAACAAAATCAATCAAACTCTAAAAACACAACATTACACATGCTTAAAACCAGGGAATAACCGAATTACAAATCCCAAAATTCGAGGCAAACACATTGCCTCCAGAAACTAAAACCGAGTTCATACTCAAATAGACTTGTTTGGAATCGCTTTATCCTTACATTTGCTGCATCTTAGCTTTAATGCTCTGCATCATTAGGAAAAAGAGAGCGTAAGCACACTTGCTTAGTGAGGAAGCTCTTAAAAAACTGATGCATTGGACTTTTAGAAATTAACTCTTGTTTTCAACTATGCTCACGACCTAAGCAAGTTTCAAAGATCCCAATCCAATACATGCATATCGACCATATGCAAAACAATTTAAACTACATATTTAAATCCCAAAGCATTAAATACAAAACCATGCTTAACTTCCAAAGCATTATAAACGTATTCCAACATTAGAAATCCCATATATTGGCAATTATAGTGACATTAGGTAGTCGACCACTATCCTCGATTAGCCGACCGCTAATCCTTAGTTAACTAACCGTTAACTTATACATCAGATACATGGATCTCCCTTAATGATCGACCATCATCAAGACTACCCCATGCCACCGCATGACTTATAACCTTGCCGATCGCAAGCTATACATCAACAAGGGGAACCGACCGCTCAACCCAAGTGACCAACATTGTCCGAGTAGCCGACCGCTATATCTCAAGGACTTTTAACCCACGATCGATTTTTAGACATTATAGTGCACTTTATCCTATGGCATGCCAACTATATCTGATTGATTTCTCACCTTGTCACAAAGCCATTTGCTCAATGTTTTACAATGCATTACACAAAATCCCCCATATGCACATCGCATTGCCAAAGTAATATCACATTCCCGACCGGAATCAAAACCAATGCTTACCCGCTTTCAAAACACTTTTAAACCGTTGCATACGTAATTTAAAACCATGCATTCACAACAAGTAACATCAACCATGTTTACAACTAAAACATGAATCACACATGCCCATATCCGAACCAATATTAAAGAGAAAATGAGGGAAACTTACTTCTAAGTTTAGGTAAGTGTTTCAAACTTAACCTAAACTTCCAAATCTACTTTCAAACTTTTGAAAGGCTTTTAAAACCGTTTCCACTCACTGGTTTTGCGGAATTTTTCTTCGCCTTGCTTGCTACCATAAAACAAGCTCCCGGCAAGCCTAGAACCACTTCAAGAAGCTATACCTTGATTCTCCCATGTTTCGATCCCACAAAACCAGAGGAAACATGCATTAAAATGCATCCGACACTTTGTTCCAAGCCAAAAACCCATAGCTCCCAAGATACCCACTCAAAACTCATCCGAAACTAATCGAAAACAACCCCAAACACTACTCAAGCTTAACCCAACCATAACATAACGATTCAAAACTTCAAACCTCAACAATTAACATCTAAAAACTCATTCACAACATCCTTTTACTCCCAGCAATGACTTAACTCCTCAAACAGCCCAAAAACCATTAACTAACAACCTAAACAATTAGAGATTCAACCAATTTCGGGATTCTATCATTAAAGACAACTTATCCACGTTTTAATATCTCCAAAATATGATTGAAAACAATCCACAGCTCTGGTAAACAGATCCAAATCGAAAATCACAAAATCCATCAATTAAACCTCCTTAAAAACCAAAATCCATACATAATTAATCAAAACCAATTAGAAAACATATTTAAAGAGACAATAACTTGGGGATTTTAGTAAAGACCTTTCATTAGAGGAGAAGAATGAACTTACCTCAATGAATTAGTTTCCCCTTAATTGGATGGTTTTTCCTTCTTGAAAACAAAGAAATTCAATGAGATTTTTAGAAACAACTTTGAGAAATCATTTAACAATTAAAAGAGTTAAGAAATCAAGATTGTTACCTTAAATCTCTGATAGAAAATGAGTGTTTGGCTGAGAGTGTTTTGAGAGAAAATATGAGAAAAGAAAAGTTAAGCCAAATTTGTTTTAAGAGAAAATAACCACCTTAACTAAATCTCCTTTTTAATCATTTAATAAAAACCATTTAAAAATAATCCAATTTAAGGAAAAACTCAGATTAGATCAAATGGTAGAAATAGCTCCTTAAAGATTCAAAATTTTGACTCTTTACAAAATAGTCACCTCTTTAAAACAATTTTAAAAAGTTACATTTTGGTCACTAGCCAAAATGTCACCCTTCCAAAGCTTATTTTCCAAAATTGCTTTCACCAATATTTATAACATAATAAAATATGATTTTTAAACATTTTGCATATTTTTATCTTACAGAAAAATATACGCTCATGAATCTGACTCGAATCTCTAACCCAGTCCACCCGACCGTCTAACTAACCTGAAACTACTAGGCCCAAAACCGGGGAGTTACACGAACCATGTCTAACAATGTTTGATTTCTCCTTTTAGAGACTCCATTATGTTGTGGAGTACCAGGAGGTGTAAGTTGTGAGACAATCCTACATCCTTTAAGAAGTTCATCAAACTCTAAGCTTAAGTTTTCTCCTCCTCGATCTGATTGAAGAGCTTTGACACTCTTACCTAGTTGGTTTTGTACTTTATTATTAAATTCCTTGAACTTTTCAAGGGCTTCAGAATTATGATGCATTAGGTAAATGTACCCATATCTACTGAAGTCGTCAGTGAAAGTAATGAAGTATTAAACCCTCATATGGCTTGTGTATTCATTGGTCCATATACATCACTATGTATTAGACCTAATAAATCACTTGGTCGCTCGTTTTTACCGTCAAATGGTGATTTGGTCATTTTTCCCATTAAGCAAGGTTCATATATATTAAATTGTTCAAAAACAAAAGAATCCAAAAATCCATATTTATAAAGCTTTGATATGCGTTTCTCACTTATATGACCCAAGCGACAATGTCAGAGATAAGTTTGATTAGAGTCATTTGATTTTGATCTTTTCGTATTTATGTTATACATAGAATTGTCTTGATCTAAGATATAGAGGCCATTTATTAAATGTGTTTTACCATAAAAAACATTACTGAGATAAAAGGAACAACTATTATTCTTAATAATAATCTCAAAACCAATCTTGTCCAAACAAGACATTGAAATAATGTTCTTAATCAAACTAGGTACGAAATAACAATCCTTTAAATCTAAAACAAGTCCACTAGGTAATGACAAAGTATATGTTCCTATAGCTAATGCAGCAACTCTTGCTCCTTTTCCCACTCATAGGTCCACATCTTCTTTTGCCAATTTTCTACGCCTTTTTAGTCCATGTATAGAAGTACAAATGTGAGAACCACAATGAGTATCTAATACCCAAGAAGTAGACGTTGATATATTTATATCAATAACATAAATACCTGATCTGGGCTGTCTAATTTCTCTTGCCTTCTTGATGTCCTCAAGATAGACATGGAAATTTCTTTTCCAATGTCCAATATTGTTGCAATGGAAACACTTCCCTTCTTTTTCAACTCCTTCTTTGGGTTTCAATGCAGCCTTTCCTTTGTTGGGATTTGGCTTTGCCTTGGTGTTGGGCTTTCCTTTTCTATTATCATTCCGAACCATCAGAAGGGCTTGGAGCCAACCTTTTTCATGTTGTTCTCTGTTGTTCTTAACAGACCAAGCAAGTGGGGCAATGATTTGTTAATTTCATTCATATTTAAATTAAGGACAAACTGATTAAAACTATCCGGCAATGATTGCAAGATAACATTAGTAGCCAATTCAACAGTTAGAGGGAAGCCTAATTTTTCCAGGGTTTGAATATACCCTATCATTTTGAGAACATGAGTTCCTACCGGAGTTCTCTCCATCATCTTGCATCGAAACAAAGCCTTAGAGGTCTCATACCTCTCTTGATGAGCTTGCCCCTCATATAATTCCTTGAGATTTTTGACCATCTCATAGGGAACCATGTCCTCATGTTGCTTCTAAAGCTCAGGAGTCATGATCGCAAGCATCAAACACCCGCCATCTACCATGTCACTTAAGTATTTTTCAAAGGCTTACAATTCATCTTTGGAGGCAACATCTGCTGGCTTTTTAGGGACAGGTTCTTCGATGACTTGTAATTTTCGTTCTTGCTTGAGGACAATCTTCAAGTTACGGAACCAGTCAAGGAAGTTCAAGCCATTCAATTTGTCCTTCTCAAGTACGGATCACAATGATAATGAGTTTGAGTTTGCCATAACAAATCTACAACGATAAAATATGATTTATAAGTACCTTTTATCATGTTTATAAGGTAATAACATTCCCACTATTAAAAACCCTCAAAATTGAAAAACTTACTAAAAAGTATTTATAGTGGGTAAGGATCCATATTTCATTTCATCCTAAGTCATCTTTGGCTTTACTCCTATAATTCAATTATTTAGGTAAGCAACACTTTCTAATTACATCTCATGAAATTCCTATATTTGGTGAACAACTATTGTTCCTAATCATCTCATGATTATCCAAATCATTAGCCTTTAGGTTTCTAATCTCATTAGGACAACCTAGTTTAACCAATATTACAACCAGTGAATATCACTTGCTTATTCTTCGCGTTTAACCAAGATAGATATAAGTACTTCGCTTTGGCAAAACCTACATAGTACCGATCGAGGTTTTAATGAGGGCAAATATTGGATGGCTATTTTGATTAAATATGGAGGGTTTTTTTGTTATATTAATCTCACCATTCGAGTATGATCTAATCAATTACCATCATGCTAAAACATACATTGTAACACATATATGTAAAACAGTAAATATAAATGCAATGGTTATAGCCCGTAAAACTAAGGTAGCCCATCCCAGGCCAATGGGAGAACCAAAACAAACTAAAGATAGAACTTGTTTCTCAAGCATCTAATCCACCTTTGATCGGCCCATCATTCTGCTCTTGTGATCTACGCTTTCTCCTCAAATATTGCACTTTTTAGAAACTCGTTTTACATACGAGGGAGTAAGATGAGAAGAGAATTACAAAAGATGAAAGAAAGGCACGACACACAGGCAGTATTTATAAATATAAAACCAAAGTAAATGGGCTATTTGGCTATAACCATGCATATTATCCAAAACATAAACATGTTTTATCTTGTTAATTATAATTACCAAAATAGTTCCTACGACCTTTGTTGCCTACGCGGTCCTGCAGATCCCTTGCTGAAAAAGATCTACTATCAGAACCGCATGTTCATCATGTTAACAATTAACATACAAACATTAAAACCTTATAGCAATAAACATGTGATTAATGTTTAACCATCGATTGTAAAAACTTATTTAAAATAGATTAACATATTAATCGTGACTGGATTCAATTTTTTTGTTTCATACAAATATCGTATACTCGTCCAAACAGAAAAACAAAACATGCATCTCATACAAAAGCATCATCCAAATATTTAATTTCGAATTCGTATCGTACAAGTGGCTCTGATACCACTGTTGGGAAACGCCGGTACACCCCATGGCGCAGCGAAAAAATTATCAGACGTATTCCGCCAATGATCCATGTACGAGGAACGAATTCGGGGTGAAAAGGACGAAATGTTACCTTAAATAAATCTGAATCATCGCAGGCAATTAGGAGAATCCAATTCTTCTAGCACGATATCAAATCCAATTCGTCACAACAGCGTTCCGACCTCTACACAGTCCACCCGAATGAAACAAACAATATTTTACTTCTCTAACTGATAGAGAGGTTTTTTGCAAAAGGCATATTTTGGCTACTATACCTTATGCCTTTATATAGCATTCAGAAACCTAATTCTAATTAAATTTGAATTCATTAAATATACAATATATTTAACTAAATATAATTAAATATGTAGAATCTGATTCTACTTTAATTAGGTTTCTTTAGATATATATATATTAATAGTATTTAATAATTACAATAATTATCTAGTATTAAAATATATAAATAAGATTATCTATAATTACAATAATTATAATAATCTTAGTTTTTTTTACTTATTACGTGTACAACAATTTTGTACACATGCTATCGAGTCGATATTTGTTCGTTTCAATCATAGGGTGTAACCCTTGTAGATTCATGTAACGTTAGTAATAATATCTAGAACAATTCTAATATTACAAGCAATGAGTGGCCTCTAGCAATGCATCATTGCTACCTAAGTTACAGTAAGTCGTGGTTCGACATAACATTCATGATTAACTATTTTCATGTATTACATCCTTTTGTCCTCATATCTAGATCGGACACAAGTCATGGAATAGTCACACTTGTATAGTCCATCTAATATTTCTTGATATCTTGAGTAGACTATTATAAACGAATAACTATGATATCTCATATCAATTTATTCGAGCATGGTCATGCATTTTCTAGTCTCACTCAATCAAGTGGCCTATGATATTACTCCAATTCTGTAGGAGGGACAAATCCTATCTTGATCAACCATATTCCGCTACATAGATTGCGACATATCCAATATTAGTCTTTATAGTGTAGTCAGTTAGGACACACGTTTGACCACATCAAAATATGTCACTCACGATGTTGAAATAATGACGTTCTCAAGTCTGAGGATCATACATGTAGTTATCACTATGAGCAATGTTGTGACTGTCACACAATAATCCAAGAAACATGCTACTAGCGGGTCAATCCAATATGTCGTTCTCTAACACATACTTATGTATTGATTTTGACATCTTCATGTCAATGATAACACTTTGTCATCAATCAACTACATATTAGTCTTAATATATTATTGTTGTCCATGCCCACAATAATACTCGACTAAGGACATTCAAGAATAACTATATTATCCTAAGGACTTTATTATAACTCACTTTATTTATAAAGGCACAAAATAAGACTGAAAAATAATAATGGCTTTATATTAATAAACATGATAAAATAAGTATGTCTTTCACAACCATCTCATGATTGGTCTTTGGGCATACTCCACCATCTCGCACCGTAGTGTTATGACGCAACTGCTTGGACTATATGGATATCCAACTATACCAAAGACTTCACAATAGTACTTGGGCAAAATCAACATTCCATGTTTAAAGCATCAATATAAATCATATAAGTCGATATTAGGCAGTTCATACCCAATATCTAAAATTCGATTTGTCTTAGATAAATCATTATGCCATATCAATATATCACATCTGCCATTTAATATTTCATGTCATTTGCATAACTTTGATCAACACACATTTTCATTAATATCAAGGTCAACTTATCGCAAGTCTTCCTCATATCATATATATATAATAGGTAAAAATGCACTCACCTTGGCCACTTAACACAATGCCTCACTAAGTCCTAGTTCAATCCTTTCTTTCATAGTACCTCGAATCTTCTTCGATTCGAACTTAAATTCAGTAATCACGTGAATAAAATAAAATATTTATTAGATTCAAATCTAACAATACCTTAAACATGTTGTCTAATATAATCATTTGAATATAAAATTTCTAAATATTTTTCCTTTCTTCGTTACACTATTCAAAAACTCATTATGGTCCTTAGTGACCAATTTGAACTTCCAATAATTCTTCCGAGCTTGCTAACTAACATTTAAATACAAAATGTTTCAAATTCCATTTTCTAACAACTTGCACTACCTTCAAGGTTTACTTATACAGGGCATAATACATACTGGAGAAACTAGATTCGATAACGGTTCTAACGGTATAAGCCACATCAATTAATAAAATCTACAAAAATTATGAAAATTCCTTACATTCATGTCACAGAGTTGTCCAAACAGAAACTGCTCTGTAATTTTTCTGATCTTCATTCGATTAAAAATTCATATCTTTTAACACTGAACTCAAAATTAGTTTCCGTTTATTGGAAACAAAACTAGACTAACAAATCTTTACAGCGGTATAAAATTCATCATCTAACCATTTTTGTAAAATTTATGGCGAATTTTTAAACTTACTGCCATTATTCAAATTCCAACATAACTTTCCATAAATAACTTCTAATTTACACCAACAACTCCTTATTTCTTTACTTGTCAATTTAGTCCCGTCACTTTACTTCAAATGACTATAATAAAGCTTGTATTCATATGTTCTCTTTACATCCTTCATCAAAATAGGCTTAAACCTTTATTTCTCTAATTTCTCTTGATTTGTCAAGATGGTCACAAAATTTCAAATATAAGGATTCAAGCTTCTTAACTTTGCAAATTAGTCCTCCAATCAACATTACTACTTTAATTCCATCATTTTAACTAAAATTCATATTTACTCCTTCTACATATCCTCTTTGCGGAATAGACCATTCAAGTTTGACAATTTCCCAAAATGGTCACTAATGTGATTAATCATCGGTTTGAACAATGGAGCTTAACTTCATTTTCATAGTTCTAACATCATTAATAATATAAATTAGCATTTCAATATCATAAAAATTAGAACTTGAATAAATATTGAGTTGTTAGGGGTTTACGTATTATTTTATTTAGGTAACATTCTTATTATCAACAAATCAAGTTTACTAGATCATTAATCCAACATACAAACCCTATTTTAGACTTGAATCCATAAACCCTAATCTTCTTTATACAAACCAAAATATGTAGGGTTTAAATCCAAAACAAACATGATTCTAACATCATTGGAAATGGTCTATTTTTTTTTCATCTTATCTAAATGCATAAAAAGCCCCAAGATGTTAATAAACCCTAATTTCTTGAAATATTAAATCTTATCAACCAAGCGGGTATTCTATGAATTATTTAATTGCTCAAAGATAGAGCTCAAGAAAAAAACAAATTTCTTCGATTAATTATAAAAACGAGACTTTAAGGAAATTGAAATTACCAATCCTCATTTTTTAATTCTTTTTCTTCTTCTTCTTCTTAAATCTCAACTTTGGATAACTTTCCGATAATCATTTAATTTCATAATTATGAAACACTGGAATAAAAAATGAATTTTTATTCAATAAATTCCAAGCATCTTAAAAATACCCTCCAACTAGATCTATATTTCTAATTTTCCATTTTGTAAAAAGACATTCCAACTAGACTTAGTTGGATTCTAATCAGGCCAAATTTTGAAAATCAAGATAAAAGAAATAGCCAAAATTCCCTCTATGATAACCTTTTTGGCAAAAAAACTAGACTTAAATATCCATCTTGTGTACCGATCACGATTACTTACTTACAAAATTACCATTCCATCATTTTTATCGATTTAAATTTTTTTCCGGTATGTTTTTAACATCCAAATATCCATCCTAAGGCCTAAGACGAGGTTGAGTTTTCAATCAAAATTATCATCTTGAACTGCATTTTTCTTCCTGAAACTTCTATCATCTTTTAGAGGATATCATATTTTGTTGTCTTATCCATATACATAATAAAAATAATGAGAATAATTTTCTTTATTTGAGTTTGCTATATTCAATTATCACCTAATTATTTGGCACCTTATGAGGCGTTTTTTATATAATTCTCATGCCCTTATTTGGGATGATGCCAAAATACACATTCTAACTCATTCTATCCATCCATGGAATAGAAATTTAAGCTATTATGTAAAAGGTTGAAAGGGGCTCATATTTTTCCCATCTTTATTCTTTAAACACCAACTTTTGAAAATGCGGTTTTGGTCACTAAATTTTAAACTTCACCATGGAAAAAGGTGATGAGATTGGGAAACTTTGTAAGTTAGTCCGAGGCTTATTGGACCATCTATTATCTAATGCTTTTAAATCTTAAAATTTCCTTTTGTCTAACCCACAATCAAAGAAATCCATAATGTTTTCCATTTTTGTCATTTTGAGTCACTATCGCTTTTTAAGCTACCAACACATAACAAATGACCTTAATAGGATGGAGTTTGGGGGTGTTCTATCCATTATAATAACTCACGTCATATGATCCTCGACACCATCGTGAAAGTCCTCTCCACGTGGTAACCACGATAGAGCTCGTGAAGGTTTTGTATTGCACCATTTTCTCTCGCTACTTGGGATACATTATAAGGTGGATATGAATGAGCAATTTCCACATCTTTTTCCTCCAGGTAATTTCAAGGATGAAATTTCTTAAGTGTGGAAGAGTTGTAACACCCCAGTTTTGGGCCTAACGATTTTGAGGTTTATTAGACGATCTGGTGGACCAGGTTAGAGATTTGAGTTAAATTTGGGACCGTATATTTTTTAGTAAGATAAAAACATGGAAAATAGTTAAAAATCATCTTTTAATAAATATTGATTTTTTGTGGAATTAATTTTAGAAACGGGAGTTTGGAAATATGACATTTTGGGTTAGTGACCAAAATACAATTTTTGAAAACTATTTTAAAGTGATTAAAATCAAAAGGGTCAAATCCTTAGAATCCTTAAGGAGATAATCTACCAAGTGTTTGCTGGTGGTTTCTCCCTTCAATTTAATCATTTTAAACATGTGTTTTAAAAGGTTGTTAATAAGGATTAAATATCTAAAGTTAGTTATTAGCTTTTAAAAGAAATTTACATAACTTTTTCCTAAACCTTTTCTCTCAACTTCTTTTCTTCCAAACACTCAGAATTTCATCAAAATCTAGAGGTAAGGAACTCTTTTCACTCAGGTTATTGATTTTAGTTTGGTTCCTTAACTTTGTTTTGCAAAATCTTATTGGAATTTAATGTTTTCTTAGCTTTAAACAAGCCAAATGAGGGAGAAATCACATAACAGGGGTAAGGTCTATGATATCCTTTGTTAAATGGTTCTTTATTGATATTCCCAAGTATTTGATCCTTGATTTATAAGTTGTAAGGTGATTTTAATGTTTTATCAATGTTTAATTGAGTTATTTTGGAAATATTGATGAAACATTGTGATTTTTGAAGTAGATCTGATTTCCAATATTTGAGATTGATTTAATATATGTTTTGGATGTGTTTTGATGTTGATATTTTATCAATAGAATCCTGAAACTCTTGAATATCTAATAATCTAGGTTGCTAGTTTTGAGTTTTTGTGGAGTTAGTCGAGCTTAATCTTTTCTGGAGGTAGAAAGATGTTAGGAAATGGTTTTTGGATGTTATTAGATGTTGATTGATGGCTTGAATTGTTGTTTTATGGCTGGGTTAAGCTTTGGAAACGTTTGATGATGATTTCGGTATGTTTCGGATGGTTTTTGGGTGGGCAACTTGGGAGTTCCGGGAGATTGCTATTAGGCAATGGTTTGAATGCATTTTAATGCATTTATCCTCTAGTTTTATGTGTTTAAAATAGGGGATAATAGAGGCGACGAAGATTGACGTTGTTTGGTTGCTTGCCGGGAGCTTGTTTCGCGTTGGCAAGGGAGGCGAGGCATATCGGTGAGTGAAAACTAGTTTTAAATGCTTTACAAAGGTTTGTAAAGGTTGTTGGGAGTTTAGGGTAAGCGTGAGACACTTACCTAAGCTCGGAAGTAAGTTTCCCTTATTATGCTCTTGAATATCAGCTTAGTTATAAACATGTTGATTGCATGTTTTGCTGATAAACATGGTATGATTTACTTGATGTAAATGCATGATTTTGAGTACATATGCAGGGGTTTTGAAAGTACATTAAATGCTATTGAGCATTGGTTTTTATTCTGGTTGGGAATGGTGTTATTGCATTGGAAATGAGATTTGCATATGTGGTGTTTTATGAAATGCATTGAAAAACAGTAAGTAAATAATTTTGTAATGATATATTGGTTATGTGACAAGGTGAGAAAACAATCAGATATAGTTGGCATGCCATAGGATTAAAACTGCAATTTAAAATATGAACAAAATCGATCGTGGCCATGGGTCCTTGAGGTATGGCGGTTTAAAAAGGCCACTCGGACTATTGGGGCATCATTTGGGGCGTGCGGTTTAACTAGGAAACCCAAATTGATGGTGATATTGCGGTTTAACTAGGCAAGGTGGGTACTCTTGCGGTTTAACTAGGCAAGGGTGGAATCTCGCGGTTTAACTAAGTGAGGGTGTCAAATCTTGCGGTTTAACTAGGCAAGGTTTGGGATATCATGCGGTATAACTAGGCATGGTATGAGAGATCCGTGTATCCGATATGTGTATAAGATAGAGGTAGTCTATCCGAGTCACTATAAATGCCAATATATGTGAAAGTTCATGTGTTGAACCTTGTTTATAATGCTTTGGGATTTAAGCATGGGTTGTTTATAATGCTTTGGGATTTAAGCATGGCTTGTTTATAATGCTTTGGGATTTAAGCATGGTTTGTTATAATGCTTTGGGGTTTAAGCATGGAATGTTTATGATGTTACATGAAGGTTGTTATGTTTTGATTCGATTGGAATCGTGGTAAGGCTTAAATTGAGGTTTAGCAATAGAATTTGCTGATGTAAATGATTTGTATTGAATATGGTTTAATATGCTGGTTTTAAGGATGAAAAGTGCATGGTTTTCAAGACATGATATTTCATTTGGTAATTTTTAAATGATATTTAAAGAATGATTGAAATGGGATTTCAAGGTGATGTTGAGAAATGATTTAAGATGCATTGATGGTGTTTTGTTTTTGAGCACTCCTCGCTAAGCCTGGTGTGCTTACGCTCTTTTTGTCCATCAATACAGAGAATTAAAGTTTTGGAAGGAAGCGGGGAGAAAGGGATCTATACAAGACTTGGTAATCAATGTATGTTCGAATTTGACTATAAATAATGAGGGCAATGGGGGCTTCCGTTGTTATTTTTGAGATGTTTTATCGAACTCCCTGTTTGAGCAAGTTTGTTTGTTTGGTTGCTCCTAAAATGTAATTAGTCTTTATGGTTTGATTTTGACGATGGATTGGAGTTTCACATGTTGCTTGAATGGTTTTATAGGGTGTATGCCTATAGTTTCGCATATGATGCAAAATGTTGTGAATTGATGATGAATTTGTGATGATTCATGGTGATTTGATTCTTGATTATGTTGGATGTTTTTTAGGGGAATGATAGTGTGTTTTAGTTTGGAGTAAGGCAGGTTTAAGCCAGCAAAAGTGACATTTCTGATGCTTGAGTATCGGTACACGAGACCCTATATCGGTACGAATATGTCATTTTAGGCATGGTGTATTGATACACGGGTTTGCGTATCAGTACGGTGATCCTTTTTTAGCTTAAGGTACCGGTACCGTAATAGGCGTATCAGTACGGGACTAGGCTATTGGAAATCTACTTTTTTGGATCAAAACCCGAGTACCGATACTCCTATGGTCTGTATCGATACGGGTTGCCTACGTGGAGCTGTGTACCGGTACATATGGTTGGGTATCGGTACGCATAGCTGTTAATTTGTTAATGTCTTTGAATGAAGTTCTGATTTCTTTTGTTTTGGTCCCTAAATATTATGGGTGTAATTGTATGAATTTGGAGAACCTTTTGGGCTGATTTTTGACATGTAAGCATGAAATATGTTTAATTAAAGGTTGATAACATAAAATTTGGTAAAGTCCCTACATTTTGCTGAATTTGCATTTTAGACCCTAAGATCTGTTTGTGTCCAATTGGATATCGATTCGATGCCCGACTGAGACGAGTTCGCACCTGTGAACAGTATGTACATGCAGGAAAGCAATAATGCATCTAAACAAGATAAAAGGAAAAAATAGGCGCGTTTAAGGTTTCATCTTCCTAGTTTAATTCGATAAACCTAATGTAGCTCGTTCGATTAGGTCTTGCGTCTACGCTGGGTCGAGGGGGTTACAGGAAATACATGTATCCATGTGTTTTTATAAAATAAGATGGAACTTGCTTTTGAGTCACTTGAATGCCAATATATGAGATGATCTATCATGAGAAATGGATTATGTTTTGTATAATATGGTTTATACATAAGATGCTCTTTAAGCTTGTTATTTAGAGATTTTGGCATATGAAGCTTAAATTGAGGTTATGATAGAATCCATCATACATGTGTTGCAAATGATTTAAATGGGTATGTTGGGAAATAATGTAGAAGCATGAGATAGTTTTGGCATGAGACTTATACATATGATTTGATTTAAAACGGTTTTAAATCCATTGATGAGTGTTTTTGAGATTCCCTCACTAAGCTTATACCTTACGCTCTCCTTTCTCATCAATGCATAGAAATAAGCACTTTCGGACAGTAAGTAGGCAAGAAGAGATCCAAGGGTCAAAGTATTTTTCAAGTATGGTTTTACAAATACATAGAAGTAATAAGAGGCATGTGACTAAGTTGTAACTGGGAGGTTTATTTTGGATACTCCCTATTTGTACAAGTTATGTTTGATGTTTTAGACTTGTATGATGCTTAACGTTTGATTCTGAGAGGTTGGGAAACATTTTGCATGCTTGGGTAGAGATCATGCCTATAGGACAATTGCTTGGATTTGATATGTTGCATATGATCATTTACCATGCTCCTATGTTTGTGAAAATGATGTTTGAGGTGTTATATGATTAGATAATGTTTAAAGTAGGTTAGATTGAGCCAGAGTGTCATATGTTCAACCAAGAGGTCATTATAGGTCAGTCTGTATCGGTATGGGTCCTCAAGGATCAATATGCGGGGACTTGTCTCGGCTCAATCTGGGCAAAATTTTCTTGGCGTAATGATACACATGGTAACTTTATCTGTACGCATAGCTGGGAAATAAGCCTAGTGTCGGTACACGGGCAATCGTATCGGTACGCCCTTTAGCCACTGAAATCTATATTTTCAAAAACACATACCCATATCAGTACACCTAAGGACCGTACTGGTATGCCTTTGCATTTTACATCCATTGCGATACGGGAAGTGTCTGTACCGGTACGCCAGCTGTTATTTCTGTTAAGATGCCTTCTGAAGTTTGTATTCTTTGCAGTTTAGTCCATGTTTCTTAAACATGCAATTAAATGGGTTTGGATGCTTTTTTAGTTGAAATTAAACCAGTGAGCATGAAACCTAACTAATTAAAACTTGGTAACTTTAATTTCAAGGAAGTAATCTTGATTAGCAAAAATTACAATTTGGTCCATGAAGTGTTATCTCGTGCACTTGGATGTCAATTCGACGCCCAATTGAGTTGTAAATTTCGCCATTGTTAGCATGATCACCTTAGGACCTAATTATGCATTTAGATAAGATAAAATGAAAAAATAGATCATTTCCTAAGTAATTCTTCTGGGTTTGTCTCGACAAACCCAATATAGCTTGCTCGGTTTAGAGACTAGACTAGGTTAAGGGGGTTACACATAGCATCAAGAACGTACATTCGGCATCTCTAACCATGGTGTCGCAAAACACTCCTTATCTCACTGGGTATTCGAATCCCGTCAATCAAAGGTGACTCATCCACACAGGTTTTACACTTACTTGGCACACAACATCACACGATCCACCATATAGCCGCCATATGATTGCTATTACAAACAAGTCACTCAAGGTTTTACCACATTATTACTCATTATGCTAATATATAAGGTTTAAATCTCAATTTCTTAGTTTTACTATGTATTATACCACATTAGAAGCCTATTGGGCCATAATCCTCGAATTATAAGCCCCTCGAACTCAAAACATAATTTCTGGGCAGATTGCCTAGTGGGTATCGGTACTAGTCTGTGCATACCGATAAGGTACCCCTTGAGGTACTGATACACCCATACATATAGATACGAAATGAGCTCACTAGAATTTTATCTACCTTACGTGTACCGATACGGGTCAACCCGTTGTGATACCTCTTTACAAGGCTTACTGGTACAGGTTAAACACCGTACTAGTAACCCCTTCATAATTCATCTAATGAAGCAGTGTTCTTAAAACCCATAACACCGGGGTATCGATACAGTCTCCTCGTGTATCTATATCAAAGCCCATAAATGGCTTCTTATACTCGAAAATTACTTCCTAAATCCTTAAAACTCAACTATTAGCCCCATAACTCGATCCTACATCTTATGAGAGTGTTTAAGGTGGTTTACTACCATTTTTACATGTTATTAACATGAAATTCGAATTATGCCATTAAAGGTCTCTAAACACTCAAGCAATCATAACATCACATCAAGCAACAAAACAATCAAATTTATGATGCCCATGAAGGCATAGGTGTTAGTAGTGTACTAACCTTGATTAAAAGCTAGAAGCGAAGCTGCTAAGCTAACTCTTCAAGCCTTCTTCTTCCCAAGCTCCTTGGAAGAATTTCACACTTCTTTCATTACGCAAGAAATTTGTAAAATGGATTACAACTTGTAAAAGGAGGAAAACCAACTAGCACTTACACTTGGGGGATGGAAATGAGATTAAAACCACTCTTAACAAAAACCCCCCACAAAACCTACCATTACCAATATGCACCAAAATTGATGAATCTTGCCTCAAAATATAGATCCTTGGATACTAATCAACTTGCCTCAAACCCAAAATCTGAAATTCACACTCCAAAACACAAAGATCCAACCTTTCTCTGTTGGGTGCAAGCTAGAAGACGGGGGTGGATGAAGGTAGAAGAAAAGGGGACAAGGGTGAGCTCATTCTCTTGCTTTTGTGCAGAGAATTAAAGAGCTACCCTCTCTTCCTTCTTCAGAAAGAGGAAATTTACTAAACTACCCTCCCATCATCTTCCCAACCCAAAACTCAAGCCCAACAACCTTAAACAATCCCACAAGGCTCTCAAAGGCCCAAACTTTCGGCCCAAATATGGAGCCCACTCTTCGAATTAAACTGACCCTCGGATTTCGAAGTTCGGGTCGTTACACTAATATTTAAGGATATCATCATTAAATTTTTTATTATTATTTGAAATAGAATCAGTAGAAATAAAAATAATTTCATAGACAATGTTTAAATAATATCAAGTGTTTTATTATTTATTTTTTAAAATTGTAAATATATTGTAAAGAACATTTGACATCATTTTGATTTAAAAAATATTCTCACTAACTTTCCTCTACTTCCATTTTCTTTGAAGAAGTTATTTCAAAAAAAATCTCTTGAGTTCTTGTTTTCGACGGCGGCCTTCATGTCGTCGATTGGTTTTTAGTTTTTATTTTGATTGCACATAAATAAGATTCTTTTCCTTTGATGAAGAATCATTTGTTCTTTATTAGTTTTTTTCTTTGTTTTGCTTTACCAGAGTCATTCTACATATGTTTTTCTGTCTTTTTTTGTTTGTTTGTCTACATTTTTGTAGGTTTGTCTTTTTTCGTCTTCTTGTATGACAATTTATTTTTCTTTCTTAGTGACAGTATTGTTTGCTATTATGGAAATTTAGCGTTCAGATAACAAGAATTATCGAGCATTTCTAGTCACAAGACGACCGACGGCCTAATATTTTTCCGATTCCTTTATGGTAGTTTGTCAATGTGCCAAGAACTCGCAGTGGAAGAATGCTTGATTCATAGAGATTTATGGTAAAAGTATATCGTTGCTAGATTTCATTTCGAAGACTATGCAAATTTTTTCTGTAAAGTGATGGGTTTTGCTTCGCATGTCTTTTCACGCCCTTTGAAGTTTATTGTATTTATTTTTCACATTAAATTTTCAATGGTTATGGTGTGATATTTTTGTAATACTTTTCACTTTGAATACAATCCAGTATACTTTTCTTGTTAAAAAAAACATTTGATATCATTTTCAACATTTCTTATAAAATTAATTTTCATTGTCAATATTTCGAATAATAATTTAAAAACTATCATTATACCTACTTACTCAATCAACCGCATTATAATAGTGTATATATGTTATGTACAACAGAAATTAGTTAAACAAAAATCATATGCATTATGCGCGTGATAAAATTTTAATTGCACTTATTAAGATATAAAAAATCGAACTCAATATTCCTAATAATATTTATTTGTAAGTATATTTGATAATATTTTTATATAATGTCTAAATTATATAAATCTTAATTCTTAAATTGAAATATAATGATAATCGGATATATAGAGAGAGATAGGATCCACTTACACTGTGTAAAACTTAAAAGTTTTAAACTTTTTTAGACCACTGGATGAAGGTAAATGGATGATTGAGATTAATAGTAAAAAATACGAAGATTATCACAAGAAAAAAGAGATAAGGAAATAATTTTAGCTCTTAATTACCTTCATCCAACGGTCTAAAAAATGTATAAAAGTAAGTGAATTTTATATTGTGAAAGTGGATCTTAACCCATATATATATATATAGGATCCTCTTACATTATGTAAAACTTAAAAGTTTTACTGCCTTAATTAATAAAATGCTAACCCATATAGATATATAAATTAATAAAATTCTTGTATTGCCTTAATTAAAATTGTTGAAAATAAATATTTTAATTTAATTTTAAAATTCTGCCTCAAATATTCTAAGTTCTTAATTGTAACACCCTAAACACGGATGTCACATTTGGGCCTTAAGCCCAAATCTGTTACAGTAAATTTCTCAAACTGGGTCTAGCCCAACCAAGTATTTTCCCAAAATCATTTAAAACCAACAGTTGAAAATATAGATAAGAAATCAAAACGTTACAAAGGAGCTCCAATTAAATCAAAATATTTGAACATTCGATTTGATTAATACAATTTGCAAAATAATAATCACAGACTCTACCACGTAAGGTCTTTGAATACACAACCCACTAAACACAAGTACCGTACTTTAAAAGCCACCACATGCTAGAATCTCGTAATAATAGTGTTCTATGATCCCACAAACTGATGATCAACCTATGCACGAAAATAAAGATTCTAAGCGTTGAGCTTACAAAGTTCAGTGGTACACATCTACTCTACTATACTTCATGCTAATCATAAACATAAGCATGCAAGCTAGTAAGAGCAATAAGGAGAGATAAATAAACATGTGGCGTTACCAATGGTCGCCTAAATACATGCTCTCATCATGAAAAGCATCATACATGGCACACAAGGCCCAACCATACTCGGGATCCCACCGGATCATCCGAGCGAAACACACAATGTCATAACCACAAACCTGGAGTGAGGCCCAGTGTCACACAGTCTCGGGAACGTACACTCTAAGTGAGGCCATATGTCACACAGCCTCGGGATCATACACTCTCTCTGGGTGAGGCTCGGTGTCTTGAAGCTTCAGGAACGTACATCCATACTCGGCATCTCTCCTCGAGTATCATTAAATAAAGCTCAGTGTCAAACAACATCGGGAACGTACATTCGGTATCTCTAACCATGGTGTTGCAAAACTTTTTCTCTGGGTATTCGAATCCCATCAATTAAAGGTGAATCATCCAACCACGATTCTAAACCGCACACAACATCGACATGATTACCATACGATACGCAGCACAACTCGATCCACCAAGGATCTTCTATGGTTGCTATTATAACAAGTCACTCAATTTAAGTTTACCAACTTGTTAATACATTATGGAAGAGTACATTAATCATCCTTATTAATTATCTTATTAATCCATATTATCTCATTAACATCCCACATTAATTTTCATTTTTTATTAGCATTGTATATTATTTTGTTCAATGGTTATCGATACTTGAACACGAGTATCGATATGGTACCCTCGGGTACTGGTACTCACACGTGTATCGATACAGATATTGTTTACTGGAAATCTTAGAATTCCACAAGTATCCGTACGGGTCGACCCGTACCAATACGACCCCCAATTGCAATCGATACAGCCAAAGCTCGCACTGATACCTTAATCACGGGTTCGTACCATTTCTTTGAATTATGATTTAACAACACTTTATTCGATTCCTAAAGCTTATGAAAGTCATTAGGGTTTGTTTGCTAGAGCATTTAATCAATTAATATTAATTATCGGTTTCATAGTCATTTATTCAAATATTACCATTATTTATCCCTTACACAAAATTTTCATCAAATCACATCAATCTATTCAAACAACACACAAGGCATCGCAATTATATCAATCTATCAAATAATTATACGAGCATCACAAATGACCTTACACGGTCTCTAAAGCATCTATGAGTCTCATCATATTCACAACATCGTCATGCATCTCATAGATATCAAGTCCCATACTATCGGTCTCCAAACATGCATATTCATCGTCTACCTAATTTGCAGATACTAACATGCAAAGTAATCACATTTTCGATGCTCATGAGGCAATAGGAGTTCGACGTGTACTAACCTTAAGAGATTATTGATAAATACTTAATCGAGCTCCTCAAACACTCATCTTGATCCGGTATTTAAGCCGGAACATTCTTCATAAAAATACAAATACCCCAAATATTAATTAACCTTATTCACTAACTAATCCACAAGGTCAAATGCGTAAAAAACTTATCAGGTTTGAATTTGGTGAAATAGACTACACCAACAGACTTAAAACGTCAAGAAACCCCTGGGTAAAGTCTCATAGAAAAAGTCAACGGCTTGGTCAACGCGATCAATGGCTCATCTCGGTTAATAGCTTGACATGGTCAACGGCAGGCCTGGCTCACCTGGCCAACTCAACTGGCTGGCCTAGCAGCCAAGCTTGGCCCAAGCTATTATTAGCTGCCCACAGCAGCTAGACGTCACCCACGCACAGGCAACGACACGTGCAGCAACTTTTGATGACGAAAATTGACCGGCAACTCCAGTCTGGCTCTTTGGTTCCTCCTGAGCATGATGGTGGCAACGGTTCTCGATGGTGGGCGGTGGAGGAGGGAGTTTTGAAGCTCAAAGCTTTGATTGGATCTTTCTTCCTCTTAAGCCAGTGAATAATGATTCTGATAGTGACGAGACCACCGTCATCTGACATGTCTCGAAGAGAGGAGTCCAACGATGCCAACGGTGTCGAAGGCGAACCATCGGACGATGAGGGGTCTTGGTTCAAGCACTTCCTCCCTCTAAAACTCTCTACCCATTTTCTTCTCTTTTTTATTTTTTTTCTCTCTCTTCATCAATATTTCCTTCACCTTTTCAACCACCCACCTCTTTTGAAAATTCAAACACCACTATCATCAATAAAATAAGCAACCACATGTCATTTTCCTTATTTTTTTTCTAATCTAGACTCCACATTAAATCTCTATTCGAATCAGTCCAAAAATCTATTTAATGGGTTTCCCAAAATAATTCTTCTTATTTTAATTACCAACTTAAAGATTCGAACTCCGGATTCGAGACCCATCTAACTAACCCGAAATTGGGTCGTTACATTAATTGGTTAAACTAAAAAACAAATTGCTTCCATAGACAAAGCTATGTTGGGGCCCAAAGAGCCCAGGTCTCTAATAAAATTTTTATATATTTGATAAATTTTGGTCTAATAGTATTTTGGCTCATATAAAAAATAAGTATTCAAATTAAAAAAATACATGATTTATTAAATATTTAATTAAATAGGGGCCGAATCAAAGATGGGTGAGCATGTGTTCTCAAATTTTTTGGTCTAATAACAATTCAAGTCTCTATAAGTTTAAATATTTGACCAATTAGGCATTGTTTCATGAATTTTGAGTTTAAATACTTAATAAGCCATTGTATTTTTTAAATTCAATATTTTGCCTCATCCCAATGTTCAATCTTAACTGCGTCCTTGACTGTTTCTTCCTAAAATTTGTATTTTTTAATTTTTTTATAATAATAAAGTTTAATAAATAATAAAAGAATCAAAAGTTTTTTATTATTATAAAATGTGACAACTAACAAATGTTGAGTGTAATTAGGGTTGTGCAAAAATCCAATCCAACCGATCCGATCCATTTATCCGTTGATTTGATCTAAAATTTTGGATATTCGATTCTTTTTTTATTTTTCGGATAATTTAGATCGGATATCCGAAATCCAAAAATTCAATTTTTTTTATAGTTATGAATTTTGTTATACTCGATAATTTTACTTGTTATATATGAAAATTTGAAATTTTCATGGATACAAATATTGTTATATTCAATAATTTGTTGATTGTTGTATTCGAAAAACCCAAAATTTTTCATGGATAAGACTTCCAAATTAAAAAAACATAAATCAAGCCATAAATTTAAATATCCGAATATCCGAAATTTTGGATCGGATATCCAAGATGCACAATGTGTAATGACCAGGAACTTTAAAAGTGAAATATAAATTTAAACATTAAAGATACTATTATTTTTAAAGGCTTAAGTGTCAAATAAGTCCATAAACTATATATTTTTTCCAGATAGGTACCCAAAGTATTTTTTGGGGTCAAATAGGTGCCTAACATTTTCAAAGTTTCCATTTAAGTGCCTTTTCATTAACAACTGTTAAAAAAATTATGTTAGCCAAAAAAACATGACACATGACATGTTTTATTTTAAAAAAGATCCTAAAATTCTCAAAAATCCTCAAAATAGTCCCCAAATCCCTAAATTATTAAGTCCCAAATCTCGATTCTATTCGTTGCCTCAATCAATCGCCGACGGCGTGCCCGCCACTTCTGTCACCATACCACACAATTATTTCCCTTATTCTCTCGTTGATAGTCGATGGACGGCGTGCCTATCGTCGAAATAAAGTCGAACTCGTGAAAGGAAAAGAAAAAGATCAACGCCAAATGGTGGTCGATCGACCGACGAACAACGTTCGAGTCTTACTACAAGAGAAAAAAGCTTCATTCCGTCACCGACAGTGTGATGAACGACGATGGTAGTGGCCAAATTTAGGGATATAAGGATTTTAGGGTTATTTTGTGAATTTTGGTAAATATAGAGATTTTCTTAACGCAAATTAACGACCAGACATCTTGTAACGACCTAAATTTTTAGGTTAATGAATCAGGTCTCAGACCCGGGTTATGGGCCTTTATTTTAGAAGTCCAAGTTGAAGTGGTTATGTTAGGCCCTATATTTTGAGGAAGAAACTTTGAAATTTAAAAAGACGAGGATAGGAGAAAAAAAGATATTATATTAGAAAAGGAGAAAAGTGATTTGATGGGGAGAGAGAGAAAGATGAAAAGAGAGGAAAAGTAGATAGGAAAGTCTTAGAGCTCCGATCCATCATCGTTGACACCGCCGTACATGACACCTCTTCTGCTATCATCTTTAGCTCAATGAGACGAGTCAGCTGGTGGTCTTTCCATCGCCATCAGAGTTGCTATTCACCGGGTAAGCAAGGAGAAGGTTCGATAGTGATGAAAGGTGAAGATCCGTCATCATTTGCCACAAGTCATCACCACCATCGGAACCACTAGCTCAAGGACAGTCGATATGTGAATTTTGGTAGTAGTCTGCCATCGAAGGTCGCCGTACGCGCCTCTACTTGTCGCTATCAATCGTGGGCTTGCGCAGCAGCAGGCGGGTGTACACTGCTATGGTGCACCGCGCCACACTGAAACCTAGTTTGTCGGGAGTATATACACTCACCCGCATAGGAGCATACCCCGTGGGTGCACCATCTTCCTCGTGCACTCGCCCGCACCGAATCATGTACCTAGGCTGCATTGAGTTTACCATGCACCGCGCCATATCAGATCACCAGGCAGTTGACCAGACCGTTGACTAATTGTTGATTGTTTGTTGACTTTTTTCTAGAGGACCCTACTTAGGGGTTTCTCGATGTTACGAATTCGTTGGCGTAGTTTATTTTTCCAAATTTGAACCTGATAAGCTACTTTTATGCATTTGACCCTTTAAATTCATTAAAATATGTGACTAAGTGTAACACCCTCGACCATGATGTCATATTTGGGCCTAAAGCCCAAACCAAAATCATAAAATTTCTCAACTTGGTTTAGCCCAAATAAAATACTTTCCAAAAACATTTAAAGCCCACGATTCAAAATAAATATATAAACAATTAAAATGTTATAAAGGAGCTCTAATTGAATAAAATATTTAAATATTTGACTTGATTAATACAAATTCAAAATAAGGATTACAGACTCATACACGTAAGGTTTTATGAACACACGACCCACTAATACAAGTATCATACTCTGACAATGCCACTTGTTGGAATCCCATACAAACAGTGCTCCTCGGTCCCACGATCAACCTTTGCACGAAAACAACAATTTTGAGTGCTAAGATTACAAAGCTCAATGGTACACATAAACTCTGCTATACTTCATGTTAATCATAAACATAAGCATGCAAGCTAGTACGGGTAATAAGAAAAGATAAATAAATATGTGGCGCTACCGCTAGTCACCTAAACACATGTTAACAACATAGCAATCATCAATCATGGCATACAAGGCCCAACCATACCTGAGATCTCATCAGATCACCAAGGCAAAGACAACATCAACAACAACAACACAACTCTGAAGTAAGGCCGGGTCACAAAGCATCAGTACATACACTCCGGGTGAGGTCAGGTCATAAAGTATCAGAACATACACCCTGGGTGGGCCAGGTCACATAGCATCAGAAGAACATACACCATGCTCGAAATTATCCTCGAGCATCTACACTTTGGGTAAGGCTGGGTCACATAGCATCGGAACATGCACCCTGGGTGAGGCTGGGTCACATAGCATTAGAACATACACCCATACTCAGAATCCCTCCCTGAGTATCTTCAAATGAGGCATGGGTCACATAGTATTAGTAACGCCTATTCGGTATCTCAACCATAGTGTTGCAAGACTCTTTCACTGGGTATCCAGATCCCATCAATCAAGAAGATTCAACCCATCAAATGCCTACCCGACATACAAGCAACGTGATCCCAATGATCCCCTATTATTGCTAATCGTCAACATATTGTTTATTATACATTATCGAGTTGTTAATATATTATAGAGAATTGCATATTTAATCTCATTTATCAAGGTCTAGTTCAATTATTAATATTTTGTATTTACTCTTATCTTAGACCGGCATTTCAGACTATCTATTTTAGCAACATCGGTACTCGAATATAAGTATCGATATAGTACCCTTGGTTAATGGTACTTATATGCGTACCGCTACCAATTAGTTTATTAGAAATTCTCAATTTCCATAAGTACCGATACGATCTCACTCGTACCGATATAACCCTAACCGCTTATCGGTACAACCAAAGCTCGTATCGGTACCCAACTCATAGGTTCGTACAATTTCTTTAAATTACGGTGTTATAAAACCTATTAGGTCCCTAAAGCTTATGAAAGGCATTAAAGTACGTTGCTAGTGTATTTAATTATTATTACCACTTACTGCTTTTTACTCATTTAATCAAATATTTATCAGTATTGTCTCTAACTAATATTCAATCAAACATATTAATTTATTCAGCTAATACACAAGGCATAATCATATATCAATCAGTCAACCAATCATACAATCATATAATCATACGGATATTCAGACAATCTTATACAGTCTCTAAAGCTCATAACAGACTCTATTGTTCTTAAGCTCATCAAGCATCTCAATAATTATCAAACCTTGAACTAATAGTATGAACACATGTTTATTACTCAACTCCTAATTTGCAACCACTAACATGCAAAGCCATTACACTTACGATGCTCATGAAGAATTTTAGAGTTCGAGGTGTACTAACCTAAGCCAATATTGCTAAAATCCTTATTCGAGCTTCATGAACAATCCACATAATTCGATGTCCAAACAAAAACAACCCTTGTATATCAGTAAATACGAAAATACATTAATTCTATGCATCTTCTATACCATTCGCAAGGTCAAATGAATAAAAATAGCTTACCAGGTTTGAATTTGGCAAAATGGACTGCTCCATTGGATCCGGAGTGTCAAGAAACCCCTAGGTAGGGTCCTCAAAAAGTCAATGGCTGGTCAACGACAATCAATGCCGGTCAACGGGTCAGCAGCTCGATCAAACAGCAGCTCGGCTCGACTGGCAGCTCAAAGTCAATGGCTCATCAACATGGCTTGGCTTGGCGGCTCGGTTCTAACTCAGCTCGGCTCAGATGGCTCCAACCGCCCAAAATGAAGCCTACGCGTGACTAGTGTGCTTGCGGCATCTTTCGACAGCCGGAATCGGCTAGCGAGCTCCAGTCTAACGTTTTGGCACCTCTTGAGCTCGTTGGTGGTGACAGTTTTTAGTTTTGAGCATTGGAAGCCTACTTTTTGATGACTCCCAAACTTCCCAAGCACCACCACGGTGAGTGATAGCCACTACGGCCTGGATGGAGGCGAAAAGCCCCTTGAACCCTCTCTCTAAAAATCACCTCTTTATCTTTCTCCCTTATCTCTTTCTTTCTCTCTTTTTCTTTTTATTTTTCTCCCCCCACCACATCACCAACCCACTTTTTATCAAAACTATCCACTTTCTTTCCCCATTTTTTATCCACAATTAATAAAATACCACTTTTTCCTTTGTACTCCTAAGCTCAAATAATTATTCTTAATTGGGCTCTCAAACATAAGGCCCAAATAAATTGGGTTCGAGGCCCAATTTGCAAAACTCAAAATTTAGGTCGTTACATTAAGAGAAACTTATGGTATTAATTGATATATGATGATTTTTTTAGATCGGATATCAGATCAATTAGAATTTTTGGGAAGCTCGAATGAGGATTTTAGCGACATCGGCACGCCTAGGCCTGTAATGTCAAGTTGCATTAAATCGTATCGAAACAACTTAACCCGTACCGAAACGCCTTGCCCAAAATTGCCTAGCCGTACCGATATGGTCCCCTGCGTATCGGTACGCCTAGGCCTGTAATGTCAAGTTTAGCTGTTTTTTCACTCGAATCTAGATGCATTTGGGTCCTAGCAACTTGCATACATGCATACAATCAATCATAAACACATAAACTCACATCTATGCTAGGATCAAACATCCAACACAACTTTATACTATCAAAGAACTACTCTAGAGGCATGCTTCCTAAACCACTTTGCCAAACATACCAAAATGCTCAAATAGACCATTCTCAGATTAAGCAACATGCCAACACAACCAACATAGCATAATAAACTTGCTCAAACCATCACAACACGGCAATCAATAAGGAGGCTCTAGATGCATACCTAGGCAACCAATTATCCACAACTAAAAGCAAGGATTAACATCAAACTTAGCAACATCAAACCATCCTCAAAAACCAGCATGGAAACATACTTAAAATCCATAAGAAAACAGAATTACAACTCCCAAAAACCAAGGCGAACACATTGCCTTATTGACCAGAAATAAATCGAGTTCGTACTCAAACTTGTAAATGTCCTTGGATCACTTAGCCTTGCCTCTTGCTTCCCCCAAACCTTAATGCCCTGCGTCATTAGGAAAAAGAGAGCGCAAGTACACTTGCTTAGTGAGGATGCTCATACAAAAATGATACATTAAAACCATTTAAAAACCATATGGTTGTTTTCCCAAAACATGCTTACAATCTAAGCATTTTCCATGATTCCAACCAAATCAAAACATAATAACCTTTATGCAACATCATGTACATTCCATGCTTAAATCTCTAAAGCATTAAATCATAAACCATGCTTAAATCCCAAAGCATTAAAATAGGTTCAACACATGAACTTTCTCATATATTGGCATTTATAGTGACCCGGATAGACCACCTCTATCCTATACATATCGGATACACGGATCTCTCATACCATGCCTAGTTAAACCGCAAGATTTGACACCCTCGCCTAGTTAAACCACGAGATTTCACCTTTGCCTAGTTAAACTGCAAGAGTACCAACCTTGCCTAGTTAAACCACAAGATCACCATCAATTTGGGCTGCCTAGTTAAACCGCAAGCCCCAAATGAGGTCCCAACAGTCTGAGTGGCCTAGTTAAACCACCATACCTCAAGGACCCATGGCCACGATCGATTTTGTTCATATTTTGTAGTGCACTTTTAATACTATGGCATGCCAACTATGTTTGATTGTTTTTACCATGTCACATAGCCAATATACCATTTACAAACCATTTATTTACTGCTTTACAATGCATAAACAAAACATTACATATGCAAATCTCATTACCAATGCAATAACACTATTCCCAACCGGAATGAAAACCAATGCTCAATAGCATTTAATATACTTTCAAACCCCTGCATATGTACTAAAAAATATGCATTTCCAGTAAGTAAATCATACCATGTTTATCATCAAAACATACAAACAACATGCTCATATCCTAGCCGATATTCAAGAGCAAAATAAGGGAAACTTACTTTCGAGCTTAGGTAAGCGTTTCACGCTTACCCTAAACTCCCAACAACCTTTACAAACTTTTGTAAAGCATCTAAAACTAGTTTCCACTCATCGATACGCTTCGTCTTCCTTGCCAATGCGATACAAGCTCCCGGCAAGCAACAAAACAATGCCAAGCTTCTTCACCTTGATTATCCCCTGTTTTAAACACATAAAACCAGAGGATAAATGCATCATTATGCATTCAAACCATTGTCTCAAAGCAAAACCCCGCAACTCTCAAGTTGCCCACTTAGAAACCATTTGAAACAAACCGAAATCATCATCAAATGTTTCTGAAACTTAACCCAGCCATAAAACAATGATTCAACTCATCAATTAACGTCAATTATCATCCAAAACCTCTTTCCAAACATCCATTTGCTTCCAACAAAGATTAAAATCGAATATCATCACAAAAGCTAAAATCTAACAACCTAAACAATTAGAGATCCAAGAGTTTCGGGATTCTCTTGATAAAAACAACCTATCAACATCATAATATGTAATATTCCAAATTTTGGCCAGTGACCAAAATGTAATTTTTGAAAGTTTTGGGGTTAAAGTATGAACTTTGAAAAAGTTTGGGGACAAAAGTGTAAATTTCCCCAATAAGTAATTTTATTCAGTATAAGTGTGAGTCGGATAGAAATAAGTACCTTGATATCGGTTTTAAGAATTAAGATGCAGTAAAAGGTACTAAATTTAGATCGAATAAAATTGTTAAGCGTGCTTAGGTTAAGGAAATATTAGGATGGGTGACCTCCAGGAAGGTCCCATAAAAGTATTTCTAATCGATATTTTGGACTCAGTAAGAGTAGAGAAAATTTGTATGGATTATCGATAAAGGATTTCTAAGAGGAATTTTATTCTATGAAGATTTTTGATAATTATCGAAATAATAGACTGAGTTAGGAAAATTCAGTCTAAGTCCTTGGAAATGGAAGTTTTTATGGGATAATAGAGTTTATTTCCCAAATGTGGAAATATATAATTTTTGGAATAAATCCAATAGCTTGAAAAGGGTAAAATTGTAGTAGAAGTATTTTATGAATATCGAGAAATCGGATCGAACTGGAATTTTAGAGGAAGATCCAAAAGCCATGGAAAAGTCATAAATTATTATTTTATGAATATTTTATTATTTTTGGTTGGATTCCAACTAGATTTAGTTGAATTTTTACAAGAATGGCAAACTAGTAAATAAAGACTAGTTGGAGGGCAAATTGGTTATTTGACAAGGATGGCAATTTTGAAATATTTTGAAATATTAAGGGCAATTTTGGAAGGTGAATTACACATGGATCAAATCATGGCCATTGATTTTTGATAAGATTAAGTCTTGGCCATTGGATTAAAAGGGCAAATTAGTAATTTCACTAATTAAATGAATTTTAAATTCCTTTAATTTTAACATGTGGATTTAAATAAGTAAAAGATGAACCAAATTGTTCATCTTTCTTGAAATATTTCGATCTAAGAGGATAAAAAAAGGGAGAAAATTTTTAAGCTCGATTCAAGCCCCTAAACACGATTTTTAGGTAATCTCTTCAACTACAAAGTTGTTCTATTCTTCAAGCTCTACCTTTTGGTGTAAATAATTCATGGAAAACATTCTTGATTGGTGAGAATTTTACATGAGAAGAAATTAGGGTTTATGGAAAAAGTTTGGGGCTTTTGGAATTTTATGATTTCATGATGAAATTCAAGTTGAAATCAAGCTAGTATAATGTTAAAATCATGTTATTGAGTTGAGATTTAAACCCTACATATTTTAGTTTGTATGAAGATGATTAGGGTTTATGGATTCAAGTTTGATTTTGGGTTTGTGATGTTGGATTAATGATCTAGTAAGCTTGAATTTGTTATTTGGAAGCAAAACCCTAAATTGAAGGTATAGGGACCATTTTAGCAATTCTGAAAGTTAAAGGACTAATCTAAATTTTTATGATTTTGAAATGTATTTATGTTATTATTGATGTTGGAGAGGTGAAATTGAAGTTAGAATGCAAAACCTATGTTAAATCGAGTTTGTAACCATTTTGACAAATTGTCAAAGTTAAGTGTCCAATTCAGAAATGAGGTTTTAGATAAGGACTAAATCTGGTTTTAGTTGAAATAATATAATTCAAGTATTAATGTTGATTTGAGGACTAATTTGCAAAGTTAAGAAGCTTGAATCCTTATCTTTGCATTTTTAGGGACTATTTCGGAAAGAACGAAAAAATTAGAGGGAATTATTTTTGAATAGTTGTTTGATGAAGAAAGTGATACATTAGTGGTTTGAATCAAGTAAGGGGACCAAATTGATAAATAGCAAAGTAAGGAGAAATTAGTATAAAGTTTGAAGTTATTTATGGAAGTTGTGTAGGAAAACTGGATTTGGCAGTAAGTTTGAAAATTCACCATAAATTCTACAAAATTGGTTAAAAGGTGAATTTTATACCGATGTAAATATTTGTTCGTCTAGTTTCACCTCCAACAAATGGAAACTGATTTCGAGTTCCGAGTAAAAAATATGAATTTTTAAGTGGTGAAAGGTTAGAAAACAATATGGCAGTCTGTTTCGAAATCAGCGCTGGAAATTAACTTTGAAAATTCGCCATAAATCGTACAAGTTGACTTTGGGCTATTAATTTATATGGTTGAAAAGATTATTGAATCTAGTTTCTTTCAGAACAAACGGAATCAAATTCCGAGTTGTAGATTATTTTATAGAAATATTTCTTTGAAGGTAGTGCAATCTGCCAAAAAATGAGAATTGATACATTTTGTATGTAAGGTTAATTAGTAAGCTTGAAAAAGATTAATAGAAGTTCTAAATAGTTATTAAGGACCAAAATAAGTCTTGGACAATATAAGGAAGGAAAGAGGAAATTTTTATATTCGAATGATTATATTTGATAGCATGTTTGAGAAATTGTTAGATTTGAATCTAACAAATATTGTTTATATTCATGTGATTAATGAAGTTTGGATACGAATAAAAGAGGATTCGAGATACTATAAAGGAAAGGTTCGAGTAGAATTTAGTGAGGCATACTATTACATGGCCCAAGTGAGTGCATTTCTAAATGTTTGCATTACATTGAAAATGGCTTTGAATTTCTCTATAATACATGATATGATACATTGCTCGATATGGCAAGCTTGATGGAATACCAAGTACGAATTATTGTTTGCATAAATGATGATGCAATATGCATACATGAAATATGGATAATTACATGATTAAAATGAAACAAGATACACCCTGGGGATCCAAGCCCATGATGCAAAATGCACTAACGAGGTGTTTAATATAATGAGCAAAGAGCGTCCTTATATGAGGAGCAAAGAGCGTCCTCTCAAGTACGTACTCTACAAGGAACTAGAGTGCAGATAGGCTACGGGGTTTCCATGGGCCTCTAGCCAGACACGATGATAATAATAACAAGATGTTACATGATACAGATGTTACATGTTACATGATACATATGTTACATAATTACATGATACAGATGTTACATGACTACATGATACATGAAAAAGATGTTACATGATTACATGATACATGAAAAAGATGTTACATAAGTACATGATACATGAAAAAGATGTTACATGATTTCATGATACATGAAAAAGAAGTTACATGTTACATGACAGAGAAATACATGACATACATGATAGAAATGTTATTGATATATGATAGACATATTACATGATACATGATAGAATACATGATATGCAAATGATTGCATAATGAAAACATGACCATGATAAAATATATGACATATGTACATTGTGATATACTTGCCATGTTACAGTGAAAACGAAATGCACTTTTATATATGACATACTGTATTACATTATTTCAGGATTTTAAAATAAATAAGTTTAACAGCCTCACTAAGTTTGTACTTAGCGTGTGTCTTATGTCACACGTAGGTTTCCTGGAAATCGTCTATCGAGAAGGAGCAGAAATTTGGGAAAAATCAAGTTGCTACAATAAGTTCAGTAAGTACGTCTTTACCATAAGTTGATAGACTAGCGGGCATGTAAGTGTTTTAAAGCTAAACTGTCTACAACATAAGTTTACAACATAATTATATGCTTTTATGGATGGATAAGTTTAGAAATACGAATTGTTAACAATAGCAAAATCTTTGATATGGTTAAAATGTTGTTTAGCCCTAATCGCGTAAAAATTTTAAAATCAAGAAAGGGTCTAGGCAGCTTGCGTAGTTTTCACCCTGAATTATATTGTTTTTATTTTAATAATTCAATTATAAATTTTGTAAACCAATTCAGGGTCAAAACTAGTTGCACCTAGAGACATAGTTTTAAATTTAAAACCGAGAAAGGGTTAAACTACAAATTAAATTTTGGAAAAAAAATTTCAAGTCAAGATTTCTTCCAATGATTTTGTAACATCTTTAATGTATATTTGGACTATGAGTATAAGTTAAAGGTGTTACATTTATTAGTATCAGAGCTACATGTTTAGCCGATTTTGGAGGCTAAACCATGTTTAATATGATTTGATGTTAAATACATTCCACTAGGATGTCATGTTACTGACGTACTATTGTGTAACTTGATTATGCTCCTCAATAACATGAATAAGTTATAATAGAAATAAGTAATGTCAAGTATTGTTGGGCTGTGTTAGACATCTGACAATTGAGACCAAAAGGAGGTCCAAAGTAGAAGTAATGAAATACAGAATGTTTCATCTCTGGCTCTTACCTCAGTAGATCTACTTGTATAGCAGAGAACTCTAGCACAAAAATATGAAACCTTAGTATGAGCTTTAAAAGTTGTGGTTAATAGAATTAAGACCCTTGTGCCTGCACCAGTCTGGTACCTGCACCAGTACGGATGTCGATTGTTAAGGAGCTCCTGAATTTAATGGAGAAAGTGGTCCAATAGTTGCCAATTTGTGGCATAAAGATGTTAAAGTCATGCTATAGTGGAATTAAACTGCATATATACTAAGAAGTTAAAAGAAGCTGTATCTTGCTAAGGGAACACGTTTGTATTTAGTGGTCTATTGCCGCAGAGTTAGTACCTGTTAAGGAAGTGATTGGGAAATTCTTTTAAAAAGTGTTTAAAACCAAATATATAGGCGATCATTTTAATAAAGAGATGTTGTTAGGTATGAGTGTATCGGTTTATCAGAATTTTTTAAATACAGCAAAGGCTATAGAGAGAGTCTGTATTTACTTTATTTGATCCGGATTTGACTCACTCATACATTAGTACTAAGATAATGGCACAATGAAGATTTTTAAGGAAATTATTTCTAGTGATGTGACTTTTAGTAATCCATTTGGACATAGTGTATGGGTGACTAGAATATATAAGGAACGTCCATTAGTAATTCAGTGGATTAAGTTCCCAGTGAGTTTAATGGAACTTCTATTTCATGAATTTGAAGTTATTCTTGGAATGAATTGGCAATCTGCATATAATGCAGAAGTGATGTATAAAAAAGGGGTTAGTGCTTCAAGGACCTGATGTGAAAAAAAGAACTGACTGTTTAGAGTCAGTGATTTCTACGACAACAGCTCAGAGGTTGTTAAGTAAATGGATGTAAGGCATGTTTAATTTATGTGGTGATTATACAAATGTCACACAAGAAGATTAAAGATGTCCAGATTGTGGGAAAAATTTCAAATGTGTTTTCGGATGAGTTATTAGAATTACCTCCGGATAGAGAGGTACAGTTTGGGATTGATGTCTATCTTAGAATTGAACCGGTATCGATAGCACCATATAGGATGGTGTCAATTGAGCTAAGAAATCTAAAAGCTCAATTGAAAAAACTGTTAGACTGGGATTACACTTGACCGAATGTATCACCATAGGGCACTTTGATATTATTTGTAGAGAAGAAAGAGAGTTCTCTACAATTATGTATAGATTACCGGTAGTTGAAGAAAGTAACTATTAAGAGCAAGTATCCACTACCAAGGATTGAAGATCGATTTGATCAGCTTAGAGGTGCAACAATGTTCTCAAAGATAGATCTTCGATCAGGTTATTATCAACTCAAGGTCAAAGAAGAAGATGTATCAAAGACAACATTGAGGGCTCTTTATGGACATTACGAATTCTAGGTAATGCTATTTGGACTTACAAATGCCCCTGTTGTATTCATGGATTTGATGAATAGGGTATTATAATACTACTTAGACCAGTTTGTAGTAGTAGTCTTCATGGACAATATTCTGGTATACTGAAAGATAGAAGCTGAACATAATTACCATTTTTGAGTGGTATTACAAACATTAAGAGATAAGTAGCTTTGTGCAAGGTTTTCTGAATATAAATTTTGGTTATCAGAAGTAATTTTCTTTAGACTTGTAGTATCGGCTGAAGGAATAAGAGTTGAATTCCAATGAAGTACAATCTATTCTTGAATAGGAGGCACCGAAAAATGTCTCTAAAGTTCAGAGTTTCTTGGAAATTTGCTGGATATTATAAATGTTTTATGTAGAATTTATCTATTATTACTCTGCTACTTACTCAACTATCGTAAAAAGGTATTCCCTTGGAATGGTAAGAAGTATTCTAGTTACACTGATCACAAAGGTATTATGAAGGAATTATCTCGAAATCTGAAGTGTAATTAAGATAAGTTGGTTATTTGTGCACAAGGTAGAAGTGATTATAAGAAGAAACGTTCAAATTTTTTAAAAAAGAAATCAGTTCCTTAATGAAGTCAAAGGAAGTGTGTTTAGTTGAGGATTGTTTCGACTAATATAAATTTCCCTAGAAGTGTTTATAGACAAGAATAAGAGTCTTGGATCACAAGGATTATAAAGATACCCATAACAGTAATCATGAAATTAAGTATGAACGTGTTCCAATTTCTATCTTGATTGAGCTACTGGTGCAGTAAGGAGCTCAAGTACAAGAACAAGAAGTACCTAAAAGGTTGTAACCTTCAGCATCTGTATATAATAAAACATTGGTTGTTTAAATGTTTAAAATTGTTGGGAGCCTTAAATGTCAGAACAAAAATAGAAGTTTTGATTGTTTATTTGAAGATGAAGGATGATAAAACTCCTAGAAGAAGTAAAATTGATACATAGGAAGTAGTTTGGAAAACTTCCTAGAAAGGTGTTAGAAATTAGAGTCGGTGATTAGTTCATAAAAAAATGATTTCACTGATTTCTGAGCTTTGATAAAGTACTCACATTGTTTATGAGAAAAAAGTGTGAGATCAGTGTGTTAGGCCGGTATGACAAGGAATAATTTTATTTGGAGAATTATAGTATGATTGCTAATAAATGATTTGAAGCATAGCACAAGAATTATAAGAAATTTTAAGAAATGTATGTTAGTAAAGCTGAAAATAAAGCCAGTAATCTAAGAATTCTAAATCCAATTTTAAGATAAATTGGCTATCTATATGAAATGTAGAAGTAAGATGTAAAAAAAAGTTGATCTTTGGACAAGATGTTATCAGTTAAAGCTAAAAGAAAAGAAAAGGAAGAAAAGTATTAATTCGAGGAAGAATGATTTGTATAGGTCAAAAAGGGAAAAACTTGGTTCCAGAACTATTATACCTCAAGGAATCGTGAAAGAGTTGGACCAAGAGTATATTAATGGGTCTTATCTCTAGAAGTGAGCAAAAGTCTATAGTATAATGTTTTGGGGGCATTGGCTGAATTATTTACTTGTCATCACTCCTGAATAAATTGAGATGTAATTAAATTTGATACATGAAGAGGGGCTAAGAGAAATATTGGTTAATGAATTAAAGAATTAAGGAATAAAAAAAATTCATTGATTGAAGTTTCGAAGAAAAAAATCACAAGATTGAATAAGCCACTTGGGAGGTTGAGAAGAAAATGAGGGAGCAATATCTGCAATTGTTTGAAACACATATTTTTTGAAAATTCAAGGACGAATTTTCTTAAGGGGAAGAATTGTAATATCCCAAATTTTGGCCAGTGACCAAAATGTAATTTTTGAAAGTTTTGGAGTTAAAGTATAAACTTTGAAAAAGTTTGGGGACTAAAGTTTAAATTTCCCCAATTAGTAATTTTATTCAGTATATGAGTGAATTGGATCGAAATAAGTACTTTGTTATCGGTTTTAAGAATTAAGATGCAGTAAAAGGTTCTAAATTTATATCGAATAAAATTGTTAAGCGTGTTCAGGTTAGGGAAATATCAGGATGGGTAACCTCCGGGAAGGTCTCATAAAAGTGCTTCTGATCGATATTTTGGACTCAGTAAGTGTAGAGAAAATTTGTATGGATTATCGATAAAGGATTTCTAAGAGAAATTTTATTCTATGAAGATTTTCGATAATTATCGAAATAATAGACTGAGTTAGGAAAATTCAGTCTAAGTCATTGGAAAAGGAAGTTTTTATGGGATAAAAGAGTTTATTTCCCGAATGTAGAAATATAGAATTTTCGGAATAAATCCAATAGCTTGAAAAGGGTAAAATCACAATAGAAGTATTTTATGAATATCGAGAAATCGGATCGATTTGGAATTTCAGAGGCAGATCCAAAAGCCATGGAAAAGTTATAAAATATTATTTTATGAATATTTTATTATTTTTGGTTGGATTCCAACTAGATTTAGTTGAATTTTTACAAGAATGGCAAACTAGTAAATAAAGACTAGTTAGAGGGCAAATTGGTCATTTGAAAAGGATGATAATATTTTAAAATATTGAGGGCAATTTTGGAAGTTGAATTACACTTGGATCAAATCATGGCCATTGATTTTTTTATAAGATTAAGTCTTGGCCATTGGATTAAAAGGGCAAATTAGTAATTTTACTAATTAAATGTATTTTAAATTCCTTTAATTTTAACATGTGGATTTAAATAAGTAAAAGATGAACCAAATTGTTCATCATTCTTGAAATATTATGAACTAAGAGGAGAAAAAAAAAGGGAGAAAAATTTTCAAGCTCGATTCAAACCCCAAAACTCAATTTTCAGGTAATCTCTTCAACTACAAAGTTGTTATATTCTTCAAGCTCTATCTTTTGGTGTAAATTATTCATGTAAAACATGCTTGATTGATGAGAATTTTGCATGAGAAGAAATTAGGGTTTATGGAAAAAGTTTGGGGCTTTTGGAATTTTATGATTTCATGATGAAATTCAAGTTAAAATCAAGCTAGTATAATGTTAAAATCATGTTATTGAGTTGATATTTAAACCCTACATATTTTAGTTTGTATGAAGATGATTAGGGTTTATGGATTCAAGTTTGATTTAGGGTTTGTGAAGTTGGGTAAATGATCTAGTAAGCTTGAATTTGTTATTTGGAAGCAAAACCCTAAATTAAAGGTATAGGGACCATTTTGGCAATTCTGAAAGTTAAAGGACTAATCTAAATTTTTATGATTTTGAAGTGTATTTATGTTATTATTGATTTTGGAGAGGTGAAATTGAAGTTAGAATGCAAAACCGATGTTAAATCGAGTTAGTAACCATTTTGAAAAATTGTCGAAGTTAAGTGACCAATTCAAAAATGAGGTTTTAGAGAAGGACTAAATCTGATTTTAGTTGAAATAATAGAATTCAAGTAGTAATGTTGATTTGAGGACTAATTTGCAAAGTTAAGAAGCTTGAATCCTTATCTTTGTATTTTTAGTGACTATTTCGGAAAGAATGAAAAAATTAGAGGGAATTATTTTTGAATAATTATTTGATGAAGGAAGTGATACATTAGTGGTTTGAATCAAGTAAGTGGACCAAATTGACAAATAGCAAAGTAAGGAGAAATTAGTATAAAGTTTGAAGTTATTTATGGAAGTTGTGTAATAAAACTGGATTTGGCAGTAAGTTTGAAAATTCACCATAAATTCTACAAAAATGGTTAGAAGGTGAATTTTATACTGATGTAAATATTTGTTCGCCTAGTTTCTCCTCCAACAAACGGAAACTGATTTTGAGTTCCGAGTAAAAAGATATGAATTTTTAAGTGGTGAAAGGTCAGAAAACAGTATGGCAGTCTGTTCTGAAATCAGCACTAGAAATTGACTTTGAAAATTCGCCATAAATCGTACAAGTTGAATTTGGGATATTAATTTATATGGTTGAAAATATTATTGAATCTAGTTTCTTTCAGAACAAACGGAATCGAATTTCGAGTTGTAGATTATTTTATAGAATTATTTCTTTGAAGGTAGTGCAATTTGCCAGAAAATGAGAATTGATACATTTTGTATGTAAGGTTAATTAGTAAGCTTGAAAAAGGATTAATGGAAGTTCTAAATAGTTATTAAGGACCAAAATAAGCCCTGGATAGTATAAGGAAGGAAAGAGGAAATTTGTATATTCGAATGATTATATTTGATAGCATGTTTGAGAAATTGTTAGATTTGAATCTAACAAATGTTGTTTATATTCATGTGATTAATGAAGTTTGGATACGAATAAAAGAGGATTCGAGATACTATAAAGGAAAGGTTTGAGTAGAATTTAGTGAGGCATACTATTACATGGCTCAGGTGCGTGCATTTCTAAATGTTTGCATTACATTGAAAATGGCATTGCATTTCTCTATAATACATGATATGATACATTGCTCGACATGACAAGCTTGATGGAATACCAGGTACGAATTATTGTTTGAATAAATGATGATGCATTATGCATACATGAAATATGGATAGTGACAAGATTAAAATGAAACAAGATACACCATGGGGATCCAAGCCCATAGTGCAAAATGCACTAACGAGGTGTTTAATATAATGAGCAAAGAGCGACCTTATATGAGGAGCAAAGAGCGTCCTCTCGAGTACGTACTCTACAAGCCACTACAGTGTAGATAGACTAGTGTTTCCATGGGCCTCTAGCTAGACACGATGATAATAATAATAAGATGTTACATGATACAGATGTTACATTATACATGATATAGATGTTACATGATACAGATGGTACATGATTACATGATACATATGTTACATGATACAGATATTACATGATACATGAAAAAGATGTTACATGATTTCATGATACATGAAAAAGAAGTTACATGTTACATGACAGAGAAATACGTGATAGAAATGTTATTGATATATGATACACATGTTACATGATATGCAAATAATTGCATAATGAAAACATGACCATGATAGAATATATTACATATGTACATTGTGATATACTTGCCATGTTATAGAGAAAACGAAATGCACTTTTATATATGACATATTGTATTACATTATTTCAGGATTTTAAAATAAATAAGTTTAACTGCCTCACTAAGTTCATACTTAGCGTGTGTCTTATGTCACACGTAGGTTTCCTGGAAATCGTCTATCGAGAAGGAGCAGAAATTTGGGAGAAATCAAGTTACTACAATAAGTTCAGTAAGTACGTCTTTACCATAATTTGATAGACTAGCGGGCATGTAAGTATTTTAAAGTTGAATTGTCCATAGCATAAGTTTACAACATAATTATATGCTTTTATGGATGGATAAGTTTAGAAATACGAATTGTTAACAATAGCAAAATCTTTGATATGGTTAAAATGTTGTTTAGCCCTAACCGCGTAAAAGTTTTTAAAATCAAGAAAGGGTCTAGACAGCTTGAGTAGTTTTCACCCTGAATTATATTGTTTTTATTTTAATAATTCAATTATAAATTTTGTAAACCAATTAAGGGTCAAAACTAGCTGCACCTATATGACATAGTTTTATATTTAAACCGAGAAATGGTTAAACTACACATTAAATTTTGGAAAAAAAAATTCAAGTCAAGATTTCTTCCAAAGATTTCGTAACATCTTTAATGTATATTCGGTCTAGGAGTATACATTAAGGGTGTTACATAATACATCCAAAATATGTATTAAATCAATCTTAAACACTAGAAAAATAGATCCACTTCGAAAATTACCTTATTACATCAATTTTACCCAATTAACTCAATCAAACATTGATAAAATAATAAAATCAGTTTACAATCAATAAATCAAGGATCAAATACTTGGTAATTTTAGTAAATAACCATACAATAGAGGAGATCACAGACCTTACCCCTATTGTGAGATTCCTCCCTCAATTGGTTTGATAAAAGCTAAGAAAACACAAGATTTAAATGAGATTTTGAAAAAAACAATGTTAATTAATCAATTACAAATCATAAAAACAAGTTAAAAGACACCTCACCTCTGGATTTTGACGAAAACTTGAGTGTTTGGCTGAGGAGAGAGTGGAGAGAAAAGTTGAGAGAAAAGTTACTTGAATTTTCTTTAAAGAGCTTAACTAACTTTTTAACTAAAATATCTTTCTAATTATCTTTAAAACACATGTTAAAATATCTTTAATTAAGGGAGAAATCCTCAAAGAAAACTTGGTAAAATTGCTCCTTAAAGATTCTAAGAATTTAACCCTTTTCATTTTAGTCACATTTAAAAATAGTTTTCAAAACTTGCATTTTTGTCACCAGCCCAAAATGTCCGATTTCAAAATCTAATTTTCCAAAATTGATTTCACCAATATCTTTAATATATTTAATAATGATTTTAGAATATTTTTCCCAAATTTATCACCTTCAAAAATATTTAAACTAATTAAATCCTAAAACTGACCCAAAACTCTAATACCGGTCCACCAGACCTTTGAACCAACCTTAAAACATCTAAGCCAGAACCGGGGTGTTACACTCTTTCCTCTTCTATTCACACAAGCAAGGCCCAAAAACTCCAAAGAATCCATAGGGAAGCCCACTAAGCCTCTAACGGCTCTACTTCTTAGCCCAACACGCAGGGCCCAAGACTCATGTTAAGCCGACCCATGGATTCCAAAATTTAGGTCGTTACAACTCTTCCCTCCTAAAAGAAAATTTCATCCTTGAAATTTACCTTTCAAAGACAGATACGGATACAGTCTCCTCATGTTATTCTCGACTTCCCACGTAGCCTCCTCGACCCCGTGGTTCCTCCACAACATCTTAACTAGGGGTATACATTTGTTGCGCAACTCTTTGATTCCTTTGTCCAACACTTTTATTGGTTCTTCCTCGTAGGTTAAGTCAATGTTGATCTTAATCTCCTTAAGAGCAATAACATAGGAAGGATCGAAATGGTAACGTCTCAACATAGACAAATGGAACACATTGTAGATGCGTGCCATCTCCAGAGGTAAAGCTAACCGATAAGCTACGGGTCCAACTCTCTCAAGGATCTCATACGGCGCAATAAACTACGGGCTCAACATACCCTTTCGCCTAAAGTGGACCACTCTCTTTCATGGTGACACCTTGAGGAATACCTTGTCACAAACATTATACTCAAAGAGCATACGCTTCCAGTTCACATAAGCTTTCTGATGATCAAAAGCTGATTGCAACCTTTCTTTGATAATCTAAACTTTCTCTTTGGCCTGTCTGATCAAATCTGACCCCAAAATCCTTCTCTCATTATGCTCAATCCAACATATGGGCGTTCTATACTTTCATCCATCAAGGCCTCAAAATGAGCCATCTTGATACTCGACTGAAAGTTTTGTTGTAGGCAAACTTAACAAGTGATAATTGTTTTTCCCAACTTTTCTCGAACTCAATGATGCAACATCGAAGCATATCCTCCAAAATTTTAATAACTCGCTCAAACTAACCATCGGTCTGAAGGTGGAAAGCTGTACTAAAGTGTAACTTGGTATCCGAAGCTTCATGTATCTTCTTCCATAACCTTGTTGTGAAACGTGGATCTATATCCGATATGATTGACAATGGTACTCCATGCAACCTTACTATCTCTTGGATGTACAACCAGGCCAACCTCTCAAGCATAAAATCATACGCACCAGCACGAAATGAGCAGACTTGGTCAAAAGATCCACTATAACCCATATGGCATCATGCTTCTTTTGTGTCAACAGCAACCTCCTTACAAAATCTATGGTCACCCGATCCCACTTCTTTTGTGGAATCTGAATGGGTTAAAGCAAGCCTAAAGGAACCTGATGTTCGGCCTTAACTTGCTGGCAAACCAAATATCTCATCACAAACTCAGATACATCTCTTTTCATACTAGGCTACCAATAAAAATGACAAAGGTCTTGATACATTTTGTTGCTTTCTGGATGCACGACAAACGAACTATGGTGCACCTCTCACAAGATATAGTCTCTTAGATCCTATAAAACCAGAACACACAATCGGTCCTTGAAGTACAAGATTCCACCATTTTGCACTTTAAAGTTAGACGCCTCACCTTTTTGAACCATTTCAATCTTCGTCACCAACTATTCGTTTAACACTTGCATCCTTTTGATCTCTTGCACTAAGGTGGGCTCTATACGAAGCTTTGCTAATAACCCACCATCCTTAGTCATCCTCAATTGGGCAAACATTGCTCTCAAGTCTGACATAGACATCCCACTCAAGGTATCGGCCACCATATTGGCCTTACCAAGATGGTACTCTATGATGCAATCATAGTCCTTTAACAACTCAATCCATCATCTTTGCCTCAGATTTAACTCCTTCTCGGTGATGAGGTACTTTAAACACTTGTGATCGATATAGATGTAACATTTTTTCCTATATAGATAATGCCTCCAAATTTGTAAAACGAAGATGACTGCAGCAAGCTCCAAATCATGCGTAGGGTAATTTTGTTCATGAGGCTTAAGCTGTCTTGAGGCATAAGCAACCACCTTACCCACTTGTATGAGAACACAACCAAACCCATTCAACGAAGCATCACTAAACACAATATAATCCTTTCCCAGTTCGGGTTGCGTTAAAATCAGAGCCTCTGTAAGATAAGCCTTCAACTGCTCAAAGCTTTGTTAACTTTTCTCGTTCCACTCATAGGGAACCATTTTCTATAACAACTTGGTCATCGGTGACTCTATGATGGAAAAACCTTTGACAAAATAGAAATAATATCTGGCAAGCCCAAGAAAACTATGAACTTCTATGATATTCCTAGGTGGTTTATAGTCTACCACTGCCTGGGTCTTTTATAGATCGAAACAGATCCTATCTGCTGCAACAATGTGGCCCAAAAACACCACCTAAGAAAGCTAAAACTCACATTTATTGAACTTAGTAAAAAGTTGTCTCTCCCTCAAGGTCTGAAAAACAACATGAAGATAATAGTCGTGCTCTTCCTCTGAACCCAAATAAACCAATATATCATCTATGAAGACCACTACGAACTGATCTAGGTAAGGCTGAAAGATCCGGTTCATCAGGTTTATAAAAGCTGCTGGTGCGTTGGTAAGCCTAAAAGGCATTACCAAGAACTCATAATGTCATACCATATCCTGAAAGCGGTTTTCTGAATATCCTCTTCCACTACCTTCAACTGGTAGTAACCCGACCTCAAGTTGATCTTCGAGAACACAAGGACACCTTTCATCTGATCAAACATGTCATCTATCCTTGGAAAGGGATAACGGTTCTTCACCATAACCTTGTTAAGCTAACGGTAATTAATGCACATCCTCATCGACCTGTCCTTTTTAACAAACAAGACTGGAGCACCCCAAGGTGAGATACTCGACCATATAAAACCCTTTTCTAACAACTATTGGATATGATTCTTTAACTGTAACACCCCAGTTTTGGGCTTAGCGGTTTTGAGGTTTGTTAGACAGTCCGGTGGACCAGGTTACAGATTCGAGTCAGATTCAGGACCGTATATTTTTCGGTAAGATAAAAATGTGGAAAATAGTTAAAAATCATATTTTATTATATAATGATTTTTTGTGGAATCAATTTTAGAAAAAGGAATTTGGAAATGTGACATTTTGGATTAGTGACCAAAATGCGATTTTTGAAAACTGTTTTTAAAGGTGACTAAAATGAAAAGGGTCAAATTCTTAGAATCTTTAAGGAGATTTTTTACCAAGGTTTTTTGATGATTTCTCCCTTAATTTAAGATATTTTAACATGTGTTTTAAAGATAATTAAAAAGGGATTTTTGTTAAAAAGTTAGTTAAGCTCATTAAAGAAAATTCACGTCACTTTTCTATCAACTTTTCTCTCCACTCTCTCCTCAGCCAAACACTCAAGTTTTCATCAAAATCCAGAGGTGAGGAGTCTTTTAACTTGCTTTTATGATTGATAATGATTTGATTAACATTGTTTTGCAAAATCTCATTTAAATCTAGTGTTTTCTTAGCTTTTGTCAAATCAATTGAGGGAGAAATCTCACAATAGGGGTAAGGTCTGTGATCTCCTCTATTGTATGGTTCTTTACTGAAATTTCCAAGTATTGGATCCTTGATTTATAGTTTGGAAACTATTTTTTAAGTTATATCAATGTTTAATTGCGTTATTTTGAGAATATTGATGAGATATTACAATTTTCGAAGTGGATCTATTTTTCCAGTGTTTGAGTTAGATTTAATATATGTGTTGGTTGTACTATGATGTTGATAAGTTGTTTTTATCAACAGAATCCCGAAACTCTTTAATCTCTAATTAGTTAGGTTGTTAGATTGGGGTTTTGTGGTGATATTCGAGTTTAATCTTTGTTGGAAGTAAAAGGATGTTAGGAAAGGGTTTTTGGATGTTCCTTGATGTTAATTGAAGGCTTGTATTGTTGTTTTATGGCTGGGTTAAGTTTTGGAAATGTTTGATGGTGTTTTCGGTATGTTTCAGATGGTGTTGAGTGGGCATCTTTGAGAGTTACGGGAGATTGTTGTTGGGCAATGGTTTGAATGCATTTTTAATGCATTTTCCCTCTGGTTTTATGTGTTTAAAACATGGGATAATCAAGGCGACGAAGCATGACGTGTTTGGTAGCTTGCCAAGAGCTTGTTTCGTGTTGGCAAGAAAGGCGAAGCGTATCGGTGAGTGAAAACTAGTTTTAAATGCTTTACAAAGGTTTGAAAAGGTTGTTGGGAGTTTAAGGTAAGCGTGAGACACTTACCTAAGCTCAAAAAGTAAGTTTCCCTTATCTTTCTCTTGAATATCATCTTGGATATGAGCATGTTGTTTGCATGTTTTGGTAACAAACATGGTATGATTTACTTACTGGTAATGCATGATTTTGAGTACATATGCAGGGGATTGAAAGTGTATATTAAATGCTATTGAGCATTGGTTTTCATTCTGGTTGGGAATGGTGTCTTTGCATTGGTAATGAGATTTGCATATGTGTTGTTTATGAGATGCATTGTAAAATGATAAGTAACTGGTTTTGTAAATGATATATTGGCTATGTGACATGGTGAAAATAATCGGATATAGTTGGCATGCCATAGGATTAAAAGTGCACTATAAAATATGAACAAAATCGATCGTGGCCATAGGTCCTTGAGGTATGGCGGTTTAACTAGGCTACTCGGACTGTTGGGACATCATTTAGGGTATGAGGCTTAATTAGGCAACCCAAATTGATGGTGACCTTGCAGTTTAACTAGGCAAGGTCAGTACTCTTGAGGTTTAACTAGGCGAGAGTGAAATCTTGCGTTTAACTAGTCGAGAGTGTCAAATCTTGCGGTTTAAATAGGCAAGGTTTGGGATATCATGTGGTTTAACTAGGCATGGTATGAGAGATCTGTGTATCCGATGTGTAAAGGATATATGTAGTCTATCCAGGTCACTATAATTGCCAATATATGAAAAAGATCATGTGTTGATTCTTGCATTAAATGCTTTGGGATTTAAGCATAGTTTGATTAAAATGCTTTGGGATTTAAGCATGAGATGTTATTGATGTTATGATTATCATTATGTTTTGATTCGGTTAGAATCATGAGGAAGTGCTTTGTAAGTACGCATGTTTTGGGAAAAGCAAGCATATGTTTTTAAAAGAATGTAAATGCATCATTGTTATGAGCAACCTCACTAAGCATGTGTGCTTACGCTTTCTTTTTCCTAATGATGTAGTGCATTAAAGTTCACGGTAGCAAAGTCAAGGTTTGCAAGGATCCAAGAGATAAACTACTTTGACTATGAACTTAGTTTCTATTTCTGGTTAATAAGGCAATATGTTCGCCAAGGTTTTTGGGGGTTGTAATCCTTCTTTCTTATGGATTTTGAATATGTTTTCTATGCTGGGTTTTGAGGATGGTTGTTGTTGCTAAGCTTGATGTCAATATTTGATAGTAGTTGTGGTTGAATGTTGTATTAGGTATGCATCTAGAGCTCCCTTGATGATTGCCTTGTTGTGATGGTTTGAGAAAGTTTAATATGCTATGAGGAGAGTGTTGTTATGTTGCCTATGCTGTGAATGGTTTAGTGGTGCATTTTGAGACGTTTGGCAAAGTGTCTTAGGAAGCATGCCTTTAGAATATCTTTGAATGGGTGGAAGCCTTTTTGGGTTGATGAGCTTATGATGTTTAGGTTGCCTTTACGTCTAGGTAGAGCTGTATGAATGTTTATGGCTTAGTGAGGTGGGTTATTTTTGAGATAAGCTTGTTAAACCAGCCATTTGTGACCATTCAGGTCTAGGCGTATCGGTATGCATGTTCACGTATCGGTATTGGAAGCCATTTCAGGCTTGTGGTACTAGTACCGAGCTAGGCATTGCGATATGGGAGTGCATAATCGGAGTGCTAATACACGGGTTAGCGTATTAGTATGGGTAGGCTGAGTTTGGCTTGGAGGATCGGTACACAGGTTTGAGGAGCGATACGGGCCTTCAATTTTGGTAAGGGTATCGGTACGCAGGGTCGTACCGGTACCGGTACGGGATATGGCTACTAGAATTTTTGGAAATTCAAATGAAAAGGGCGTACCGATACTCGAATAGGAGTACCGATACCCATGGCTGTTAAGTTAGTTAATGGCTTTTGTAAAGTTCTTTTTTCTTTCGTTTTAGTCCCTAAATCTTGTTTTGTCAATTATTTAAGCATGGATGATCATTTGAGGCTGATATTTGGCATATAAGCATGAAATGAACCTAATTTAAGGTTGGTAACTTAAAAGTGGAAAAACCATTTTAATTTGTTGAATTTACATTTTGGTCCCTAAGTTGTATCGTGGCCAATTGAATATCTTTATGATGCCCGATTGAGATGAGTGCTCACCTTTGAATAGTATGATCATGTAGGATAACGTTAATGCATCTAGATTCGATAAAAGAAAAAAATGAGTGAGTTTTAGGTTTAATCATCCCGGTTTACTTCGGTAAACCTAATATAGCTTGCTCGATTCGATCTTGCGACTAGGCCGGGTCAAGGGGTTACATTTGTTGGTATCAGAGACATGTTTGCGAAATGTTGAGATGTTGTTGCTTGTTTAGCTGATGTTGTTGAACTGCACGGTGATTGTGTACATGTTTGGTGATAGTTTGTTGTATTGTTAGGGTTGGATTGGCGACACGTTGCCTATTACCGAGGATTTTAAACATTTTTTAAAGTGAACTTGGATCCTTTTCCTGATGCTTGCCTAACTCTAATGTGTTTTGATGCTTTTGTTAGCATGGCTCGACGTGAGACACGGTCTATGGCTAATACTGTCGGGGTTGGGCAGAATAATGAGACAGGGGAGAATCTCCCTCATATTTTACCTCCTCCCCGTGGTTCCTCTAGTTGAGGTTGGGGCAGGTGAAGCACCCCAAGTTCTTCAAGTGCCAGTATATGGTGATTTGACTCTGTTAGTATAGGCGATAACGAGAGATTTTTAGGCAGCGATAGCTGGAGTGCAGGCGCAGGCACCGGCATCGGCACCTACTGTGGTGGCAAATCAAGGTTTACCCTTGGAGCGTTTGAGGAGTTTGGGAAGTGTGGAGTTTCAAGGTTTGAGCCCTGAGGCAGTCGAGGGATGGTTGGAAAAGATAGTCTGCATTATGGATTAGATGGGATGCAACGAGGAGCGCAACCTGGGTTGCACTATATCCCTGCTACAGGGGAATGCATACCATTGGTGGATGACCACTATTGTTGGTGTTCCTGAGGCGGATGTTACTTGGGAGTTCTTTCGGAGGGCTTTCAAGAGGAAGTACCTTGGTGCTCAGTACTTAGATATGAAGAAGCGCTAGTTTATATCGCTATCTCAGGGAACCATGTCTGTTGCTGAATATGAGGTGAAGTTTGTCTGGTTGAGTCAGTATGCTCCAAAGTTGGTTCTATTGACCAACAGAGATGTGACAGGTTCCATTATGGAATTGTAGAGGACATTAAGACATACCTCCTAACTGCAGATTACACAAATTTTGATGTGTTGGTCAATCGGTCCAAAGATATCGAGCAGTCCTTGGGTGCACTAGTTCAGGCCGCGGGTACGAACTTGGGTAAGAGAGTGGCAAAATCTAGCTATTTTGGGAGGTAGAATGGGAGATTCAGGGACAAGAGGTATAAGGCAGACCATATGCGTGGTGGTGGAGTTGGCCAGGGTGCTCAGGGAGCTCGTGTTACACCAGAGTGTGAGTGATGCGGTAGGTGTCATATGGGTATGTGCTGGGTAACACTGGAACCTGTTGGATTTATGGATCATTTGATCACCTAAAGCGTGATTGTCCTCGAGCTACGAGAGATGTACTAGCGCAAGTTACTACACCGGCTAGGGGCCGAGGCCGTGGTAGGGTAATTTTTAGAGTATAGAGAATGGTCAGAGGGGTATGGCTCATGCTGTAGCAGTGAGACCTAAAGGTGGTAGACCAGCTCGGGTCTTTACTCACCGTGAGGGTCATAATGACATGGATGTGATCACAGGTACCTTTACTTTGCAATCCTTGTCATTGTTATCCTTGAGTGATTTGGGGTCTACGCATTCATATATCTTGAGTGAACATGCATCCTTGCTGAATGTTCCTGTTGAGATATTAGATGTTGGTATGTTGGTTACAAGTTCTTTTGGGGAGACAATTACAAGAAGAAGGTTGTATCGGCGATGTCCCTTGGTGGTGCAAGGTCATGAGTTTGCCGCAGATCTGATGGAATTGCCATTCTATGGTTTTGATGTCATTTTGGGTATAGATTGGTTGAGTGAGCATAGAGTTGTTGTGGATTGTGAGTCCAAGAGGATTTTCTTGAGGCTGACTGACAACTATGAGGTTGTGGTGGTTGGCAAGAATGTTAAGTTCCTGTCCAATGTGGTTTTAGCTGTTAGAGCAGAGAATATGATGTTTAATGGCTGCCAAGCTTATTTGGCTATTGTTATGAATCCATAAGCCAATGGTGTTTGAGTGCAAGACATTCAGACTGTTTGCGACTTTCCTAGGGTTTTACCTGAGGAGCTGTCGAGTTTGCCTCTGGATAGAGAGGTGGAGTTTCGTATTGAGACGTACGATGGTACAACACCGGTGTCCATTGCTCCTTATAGGATGGCACCAAAAGAATTGAAGTTACAGCTTCAGGAGTTGCTGGATCATGGGTTCATTCGATGAAGTGTTTCTCCGTGGGGTGCGCCTGTTCTCTTCGTGAAAAAGAAAGATGGTACGATGCTATGTGCATTGATTATCGTCAGTTGAACAAGTTGACGATAAAGAATAGGTACCCGTTACCACGAATTGATGATTTGTTTGATCAGTTTCGTGGAAAAGCGGTGTTTTCCAAGATAGATTTAAGATCAGGGTATTATCAGTTGAAGGTTATGGATGTGGATGTGCATAAGACCGCATTTCGTACGAGGTATGGGCATTATGAGTTTCTGGTCATGCCCTTTGATTTGAAAAATGCCCCACTGTGTTTATAGACATGATGAATAGAGTGATCTATGAGCATCTTAATCAGTTTGTGGTGGTGTTTATAGATGATATTCTCGTGTACTCCCGTACCGAGGAAGAGCGTGTTCGACATCTGTGGATTGTGTTGCAAGTGTTGAAGGATAATCAGTTATACGCCAAGTTGAGAAAATGTGAGTTTTGGCTTAAGAAAGTGACATTCCTAGGTCATGTGGTGTCCGCGGAGGGTATTCACGTTGATCCATAAAAGATTGAGGCTATTCTCAATTAGAAGCCATCTAAGTCAGTATCAGAGGTGCGAAGTTTTCTTGGGTTGGCTGGTTATTATCGCCATTTTGTTGAGGGTTTTTGAGTATTACAGCTCCGTTATCCAATTTGTTATAGAAGAATGTTCCGTATGTATGGACGGAGAAGTAGCAGCATAGATTTGAGAAGTTAAAGGAAGTGCTGACACACGCTCTTGTGTTGATTCAGCCTGAATCTGGGCAGGAGTTTATGGTTTATAGTGATGCATCGTATGTTGGCTTGGGTTGTGTGCTGATGTAGGATGGGAAGGTTGTGGCCTTTGCATCGAGGCAGTTGAAAGTTCATGAGCGCAGTTATCTAACTCATGATTTGGAGCTTGCGGCTGTGGTTTTCTCTTTGAAAATTTGGCGACCTTACCACTATGGTGAGAAGTGCGTGATCTTTACGGATCACAAGAGCTTGAAGTATTTGATGTCCCTGAAAGATTTCAATCTTAGGCAACGAAGATGGTTGGAGTTGCTTAAGGATTATGACTTGACCATTGAGTATCATCCTGGTAAAGCCAATGTAGTGGCAGATGCATTAAGTCGTAAGGTTGCGGTTGAGCTCCGAGCTATGTTTGCAAGGTTGAGTGTGACGCGGGAGGGTGGTTTGCTGGCAGAGTTGCAAGTCAAGCCTACGTTATTGCAGTTAATTAAAGCTAAGCAATTGTTTCATGATTCCCTGGTTGAGCATGTTAAGAACATAGCAGATGGTAATCAGACAGATTTCTATTTTGATGATGATAGAGTTTTGTGTTTCAAAGGTCGGATAGTGGTGCCGGATGATTTGGAGTTGAGGCAACGGTGCCAAAAACTTGTTGCGCGTAATAAGTGCTACGCAATTGTGCAAGTATACACGTTGCAAATTATAGTATAAAAGATATCGTCTCCACAGGGATTGGTGCCACTTCAAGAATCTAGTCTCTTGCACTGTAAAAAGTAAAAACACAAATAGAAGATTATAGGAGTTTTAACTAATAACTAATCTAGAAAGCAATAAAGTAAAAGAATAGATGAGATCAAATGAGAGAGATAGGCCAGGTTATCGTGAGTTGAGGTGTGATAGCCGATTGGATCGTCTTGGTAAAAGAGTGCAAGGGCAACTCAGTTGCCGTGGCAACTTGCACAACGGGGTTGCCTTGGCAACTAATCGATGGTTGCCTGGGCGACTAGTTGGGCAACTACTTGGGCGTCTAGGCAGCAATCTTCAAGGTTCGGCAGAGCGTTCTTCAATGGTTTCTTCTTATCCCTAAGTCGAAACTCTAGCTACTTGTGCATGCCTTGATAATACATCCCTGCGTGAATCTAGGGTGAACAACAACCAATCTTGCGCTCCTCTTAGCCGTTGAAATCTTTAACTTATTCCAAAGCCGGATTAATCTTCACCATCAATAGATTGAATAAAGATCATATTCATTCATTTCTTGAATCTAACTCTCCCGATATTAGATAAATAGATGAAGTTACGAGATCCTCTCCCAATTCACTCGCAAACAAGAATAAGAACCAAGAATGAATAACCATAGCCAAATAGATTTAGTTCATGGCTAGGTTCCGAAGAAACACAAGATAAATAATCCCTAGCATGAGCCCAATCGAACAAGAAAGAAAAAGATGAAGAAGGAGGCTTGTCGAAATCCTCCTTGCCCTAGATGCTTATCGAAAATTCTCTCCTCTTGCCCTCCTTGGAGTTGTCGAAATTCCCCTCTCTTGCTCTATGGGGTTGTCAAAATTTTCCCTCCTTTTCTTTTGCTTTATGGGGTTGTCGAAAATTTCCCTCATCTTCTTTTGCTTACTTGGAGTTGACGGCTTGGTGATCTATTTATAGGGCTAGGTCAAAGTCCTTCTTTGATGAGGAAGTTAAGTTGGAATTAAATTATCTTTAAAGAATATAATTCCTTATTATAATTATATTCCTTCTAGAACTTCTCCTATCTTCTTGGAATTTAATTCTTCTTTAACCTCTTCATGGAAATCAAACTCCTTTAGGATTTAGCTTTGCTCCATGTCATTTTGGGCTTGTTTAGTCATCAGTTTCGACTACCATATCACCTTATTCTTTGTCGACAATTGCCCTGGCAACTGGCTCGGCGTCTCCTTCATGCATTGCCCTGGCAACTAGCTCGGCATCTCCTTCATGCACTGCCCTGGCAACTGGTTGTAGCCTTGTTTAGGCAAGTGATTCTGCACACACACAAAAACACACCAAAGCAGCATCTTTTTCCACAAAAATCACCAATTTATGTAATCAAGCTCAACGGTGGAAAGAAACATGAATTAATGCATGAATGACTAATTATGCAACTAATATGAGCTTAAGTCTAACAATAATATGAGTAAAAAGGGTAATAAAATTAGTACTTTTGAACACTTATCACAGCCCCAAACTCGAACTATTGCTTGTCCTCAAGCAATGCAAACCAACAATTACCTGCAAAGACTTTAATCATCAAAGACATGCTTCAAACTTGAATTCAAACCTCGGAACTGTGGCACAAAGTATGATCACCTTTTAATTTTTCGGATGGCACAAAAATTACCCGGAACAAAACTATAATGCTCGTGACAATGTGTGTGCGTAGTTGTGTACAAGTTGATTTTCAAGATTCTATGTGAACAATAGGCTTTTATCAATTTAATTACCGGGGCATTTATTTTTATTTTCACTAGAGCCAATTTTGGGCACCTCTAGCAAAGTAAGAAATTCTCATTTTATTTTAGTCGACTAGAGCCAATTTTGGGCTCCTCTAGCGATTTTTTAATGTGCATTAACTACTAGAGCCAGTTTCGGGCACCTCTAACAAGAAAGTGTATTTACTACTAGAGCCAGTTTCGGGCACCTCTAGCAAGAATTTAACTTTTAATTTTCAATTTTAAATTTACCCAAATTTTAACCAACCTAAGTTCACTAAGTTTCTTTCAATCAACAAGCTACAACCATGTAAAAAAAATTCAGCATCATAGTAAAATTCTAAGTTCTTTTCATGCAATCCTAAAATTAAAGGTTCTTTCAATTAAGTGCAATGGCAAAAATTCATCATTGGATATTCAACAAGTCTTAAGCAATTAAATCCAATTAAAGGCATGGCAAGTAACATATGCAACCTATATGTGATTGCTAACGATGAATGCAACTAAACATGAAACTAACTAGAAACCAAAACCCCCCAAACTCGAGAGAAGCATTGTCCTCAATGCATGTAAGAGTGAAACAAAATTTAAAAGAAACTAAATGAAATGAGTTAGTCGGAGAGGTCGTCACCTCGAGTGATAAGTTTCCTTCGTGCCGTTTGCTTGATTCATTTTTCAGTCGGTGGTTGAATGCTGGTACCACGTGAATAGCATTGCTTTGATTTGATACATGTTTGCCGATGCAGGTTCACTTGCGTGGGCATCAGTAATTGCCGAAGCCATTGTTGTTGCCTGGGCATCGCCAGTTTCTATTGTGGTTGTTGTGGCAAGTAGTCGGCAGTAAATTTCCTTAGCATGGTGGTTATGAGTCTTGTTGTGGAAAAGAAAACCTGGAAACTAAAGATAATGAAGAAAAATAAAATCTCTCCTAAAAATTCCAAAAATAAATAAAGAGAGAAAAAAAATAACCAAAAATAATAGCAAAAAATATAGTTCGAAAAAAAATAAAAAGAAAATATCGAAAGGAGAGCATGCTCATGCATCTCCTAAGGTGTCAACTTCTTTGTTTCGTTCTACGTGGGCACCGTTGTAGTGCTTCAATCTCTGTCCGTTAACTTTGAATTTATATTCATCGGTAATGGACTTGATTATCACGGCACCATGGGAGAATGGTTTGACAACTTCAAATGGCCCCGACCATCTTGATTTTAGTTTTCCCGGGAAAAGTTTTAGTCGAGAATTGAATAAGAGAACTAGTTGCCCTGGCATGAATTGTCGCGGCAATAATTTCTTGTCGTGCCACTGCTTTGTTTTCTCCTTGTAGATTTGTGCATTGTTATAGGCGAGTGCACGAAATTCTTCTATCTCGTTGAGGTCCAACAAATGCTTATGTCCGACACTTTCCTAATCCATATTCACGGTCTTGATTGCCCAATATGTCTTGTGTTCGATTTCCACCGGTAGATGGCATGTTTTTCCATAGAGAAGTCGGCAGGGGGACATACCTAAGGGTGTTTTGAATGCAGTGTGATATGCCCAAAGTGCGTCATCTAGTCTTACTGACCAATCCTTCCTAGAGGGATTTACAACTTTCTCGAGTATACCCTTCAATTATCGGTTGGAAATTTCTGCTTGCCCATTGGTTTATGGGTAATATTGCCCGTCCTCTGGCAACGATCAGATTGCTTGTAAAACTCTTGGCCATCTTTGTACAATGTTGGCCAACACAAATCGGATTGAAAAACTTTGGCCGCGGTACGAGTTCCTCTAAAATGTCCTCCATAGGGTGAAGAATGGCATTGTTGAAGTACATTATGTTGCTCCTCTTCAGGGACACATCGGCGTATAACCTGATCTGCACATTGTTTAAACAAAAGAGGCTCATCCTAAAAGTAATGCTTAGCATCATGGCGGAACCGCTTCTTCCATTGGTGAGTAAGGCTATAAGGTAAAATACCACAAACAAGGAAATTAACTAAATCCGCATACCAGGGTATTGTCGAGGCATGTGCTACCGTGGCGACTGCTCCCAAGATTGCCGAGTCGTGTGTGTCTAGAGTTGCCGAGGCATACGCATCCATGATTGTCGAGGCATGCGTATCAGTGGTTACTGAGGCGTGCGAGTCTGGAGTTGCCGAGGCGTACGCGTCAAGAGCTACTGCAGCGTCGAGGGTTGCCAAGGCATGCACATCCATGGTTGCTGAGGCGTCAACGGTTGCTACGGCATCGAGGGTTGCCGAGGCGTGCGCGTCTAGAGTTTGCCGAGGCGTGCGCGTCTAGAGTTTGCCGAGGCGTGCGCGTCAAGAGCTGCTGCGACGTTGAGGGTTGCCGAGGCGTGCGCGTCTAAAGTTTGCCGAGGCGTGCGCGTCAAGAGCTGCTGCGGCGTTGAGGGTTGCTGAGGCATGCACATCCATGGTTACCGAGGCATCGAAGGTTGCCGAGGCGTGCACGTATGGAGTTGCCGAGGCGTGCGCGTTAAGAGCTGCTGCGGCGTCGAGGGTTGTCGAGGCATGCGCATCCATGGTTGCCGAGGCATCAAGGGTTGCCAAGGCGTGCACATCCATGGTTGCCAAGACAATTAAAAGTTGTTCATCCGATAATGCATCACATATCTCTAAATCTGCGTCCTCCTCCCTGTGAGTTGGCCTAGGACTACTCCTACCGCGAAATCACTTGCATCACACATGAGCTCAAAAGGTGGCGTCCAATCTGGTGGAATGACAATGGGTGTCGAGGAAAGCATTTCTTTTAGGGTTTCGAATGCTTGGGCGCACGAATCATCAAAATTGAAGACTTTATCTTGGTGGGGGTAATCTCTCGATCACGTCCACTTTGGCTTTGTCTACTTCAATTCCCTTGGATGAAATCTTGTGGCTGAGCACTATTCCTTCATCTACCATAAAATGGCACTTCTCCCAATTAAGGACTAAATCAGTTTCTTCACATCTTGCCAACACTTTCTCTAAATTGCCAAGGCAATTGTCAAAGTCTTATTACCTAAACAAAATCCAATAGTTTCTCACAACCACAAAACACAATAACCATAGCCAAATAGATTTAGTTCATGGCTAGGTTCCAAAGAAACACAAGATAAATTCCTTGTCGAAATCTCCTTGCCCTAGAAGCTTATCGAAAATTCTCTCCTCTTGCTCTCTTTGAGTTGTCGAAATTCCCCTCTAATTTATAGGGCTAGGTCAAAGTCCTTATTTGAAGAGGAAGTTAAGTTGGAATTAAATTATCTTTAAAGAATATAATTCTTCATTATAATTATATTCCTATTAGAACTTCTCCTATCTTCTTGAAATTTAATAAAAAGGGTAATAAAATTAGTACTTTTGAACACTTATCACAGCCCCAAACTCGAACTATTGCTTGTCCTCAAGCAATGCAAACCAACAATTACCCGCAAAGACTTTAATCATCAAAGACATGCTTCAAACTTGAATTCAAACCTCTAAATCTGTGGCACAAAGTATGATCACCTTTTAATTTTTCGGATGGCACAAAAATTACCCGGAACAAAACTATAATGCTCGTGACAATGTGTGTGCGTAGTTTGTGTACAAGTTGATTTTCAAGATTCTATGTGAACAATAGGCTTTTATCAATTTAATTACCGGGCATTTATTTTTATTTTCACTAGAGCCAATTTTGGGCACCTCTAGCAAAGTAAGAAATTCTCATTTTATTTTAGTCGACTAGAGCCAATTTTGGGCTCCTCTAGCGATTTTTTTAATGTGCATTAACTACTAGAGCCAGTTTCACACCTCTAACAAGAAAGTGTATTTACTACTAGAGCCAGTTTCGGGCACCTCTAGCAAGAATTTAACTTTTAATTTTCAATTTTAAATTTACCCAAATTTTAACCAACCTAAGTTCACTAAGTTTCTTTCAATCAACAAGCTACAACCATGTAAAAAAAATTCAGCATCATAGTAAAATTCTAAGTTCTTTTCATGCAATCCTAAAATTAAAGGTTCTTTCAATTAAGTGCAATGGCAAAAATTCATCATTGGATATTCAACAAGTCTTAAGCAATTAAATCCAATTAAAGGCATGGCAAGTAACATATGCAACCTATATGTGATTGCTAACGATGAATGCAACTAAACATGAAACTAACTAGAAACCAAAACCCCCCAAACTCGAGAGAAGCATTGTCCTCAATGCATGTAAGAGTGAAACAAAATTTAAAAGAAACTAAATGAAATGAGTTAGTCGGAGAGGTCGTCACCTCGAGTGATAAGTTTCCTTCGTGCCGTTTGCTTGATTCATTTTTCAGTCGGTGGTTGAATGCTGGTACCACGTGAATAGCATTGCTTTGATTTGATACATGTTTGCCGATGCAGGTTCACTTGCGTGGGCATCAGTAATTGCCGAAGCCATTGTTGTTGCCTGGGCATCGCCAGTTTCTATTGTGGTTGTTGTGGCAAGTAGTCGGCAGTAAATTTCCTTAGCATGGTGGTTATGAGTCTTGTTGTGGAAAAGAAAACCTGGAAACTAAAGATAATGAAGAAAAATAAAATCTCTCCTAAAAATTCCAAAAATAAATAAAGAGAGAAAAAAAATAACCAAAAATAATAGCAAAAAATATAGTTCGAAAAAAAATAAAAAGAAAATATCGAAAGGAGAGCATGCTCATGCATCTCCTAAGGTGTCAACTTCTTTGTTTCGTTCTACGTGGGCACCGTTGTAGTGCTTCAATCTCTGTCCGTTAACTTTGAATTTATATTCATCGGTAATGGACTTGATTATCACGGCACCATGGGAGAATGGTTTGACAACTTCAAATGGCCCCGACCATCTTGATTTTAGTTTTCCCGGGAAAAGTTTTAGTCGAGAATTGAATAAGAGAACTAGTTGCCCGGCATGAATTGTCGCGCAATAATTTCTTGTCGTGCCACCGCTTTGTTTTTTTCTCCTTGTAGATTTGTGCATTGTTATAGGCGAGTGCACGAAATTCTTCTATCTCGTTGAGGTCCAACAAATGCTTATGTCCGACACTTTCCTAATCCATATTCACGGTCTTGATTGCCCAATATGTCTTGTGTTCGATTTCCACCGGTAGATGGCATGTTTTTCCATAGAGAAGTCGGCAGGGGGACATACCTAAGGGTGTTTTGAATGCAGTGTGATATGCCCAAAGTGCGTCATCTAGTCTTACTGACCAATCCTTCCTAGAGGGATTTACAACTTTCTCGAGTATACCCTTCAATTATCGGTTGGAAATTTCTGCTTGCCCATTGGTTTATGGGTAATATTGCCCGTCCTCTGGCAACGATCAGATTGCTTGTAAAACTCTTGGCCATCTTTGTACAATGTTGGCCAACACAAATCGGATTGAAAAACTTTGGCCGCGGTACGAGTTCCTCTAAAATGTCCTCCATAGGGTGAAGAATGGCATTGTTGAAGTACATTATGTTGCTCCTCTTCAGGGACACATCGGCGTATAACCTGATCTGCACATTGTTTAAACAAAAGAGGCTCATCCTAAAAGTAATGCTTAGCATCATGGCGGAACCGCTTCTTCCATTGGTGAGTAAGGCTATAAGGTAAAATACCACAAACAAGGAAATTAACTAAATCCGCATACCAGGGTATTGTCGAGGCATGTGCTACCGTGGCGACTGCTCCCAAGATTGCCGAGTCGTGTGTGTCTAGAGTTGCCGAGGCATACGCATCCATGATTGTCGAGGCATGCGATCGCTGGTTACTTGAGGCGTCGCGAGTCCGAGTTGCCGAGGCGTACGCGTCAAGAGCTACTGCAGCGTCGAGGGTTGCCAAGGCATGCACATCCATGGTTGCTGAGGCGTCAACGGTTGCTACGGCATCGAGGGTTGCCGAGGCGTGCGCGTCTAGAGTTTGCCGAGGCGTGCGCGTCTAGAGTTTGCCGAGGCGTGCGCGTCAAGAGCTGCTGCGACGTTGAGGGTTGCCGAGGCGTGCGCGTCTAAAGTTTGCCGAGGCGTGCGCGTCAAGAGCTGCTGCGGCGTTGAGGGTTGCTGAGGCATGCACATCCATGGTTACCGAGGCATCGAAGGTTGCCGAGGCGTGCACGTATGGAGTTGCCGAGGCGTGCGCGTTAAGAGCTGCTGCGGCGTCGAGGGTTGTCGAGGCATGCGCATCCATGGTTGCCGAGGCATCAAGGGTTGCCAAGGCGTGCACATCCATGGTTGCCAAGACAATTAAAAGTTGTTCATCCGATAATGCATCACATATCTCTAAATCTGCGTCCTCCTCCCTGTGAGTTGGCCTAGGACTACTCCTACCGCGAAATCACTTGCATCACACATGAGCTCAAAAGGTGGCGTCCAATCTGGTGGAATGACAATGGGTGTCGAGGAAAGCATTTCTTTTAGGGTTTCGAATGCTTGGGCGCACGAATCATCAAAATTGAAGACTTTATCTTGGTGGGGGTAATCTCTCGATCACGTCCACTTTGGCTTTGTCTACTTCAATTCCCTTGGATGAAATCTTGTGGCTGAGCACTATTCCTTCATCTACCATAAAATGGCACTTCTCCCAATTAAGGACTAAATCAGTTTCTTCACATCTTGCCAACACTTTCTCTAAATTGCCAAGGCAATTGTCAAAGTCTTATTACCTAAACAAAATCCAATAGTTTCTCACAACCACAAAACACAATAACCATAGCCAAATAGATTTAGTTCATGGCTAGGTTCCAAAGAAACACAAGATAAATTCCTTGTCGAAATCTCCTTGCCCTAGAAGCTTATCGAAAATTCTCTCCTCTTGCTCTCTTTGAGTTGTCGAAATTCCCCTCTAATTTATAGGGCTAGGTCAAAGTCCTTATTTGAAGAGGAAGTTAAGTTGGAATTAAATTATCTTTAAAGAATATAATTCTTCATTATAATTATATTCCTATTAGAACTTCTCCTATCTTCTTGAAATTTAATTCTTCTTTAATCTCTTCATGGAAATCAAATTCGTTTGGGATTTGGCTTTGCTCCACGTCATCTTGGGCTTGTCTAGTCATCAATTTCGACTACCATATCACCTTGTTCTTTGTCGACAATTGCCCTGGCAACTGGCTCGGCGTCTCCTTCATGTATTGCCCTGGCAACTAGCTCGGCATCTCCTTCATGTATTGCCCTGGCAACTAGCTCTAGCCTTGCTTTGGCAAGTGATCCTGTACATACACACAAAACACACCAAAGCATCATCTTTTCCCACAAAAACTACCAAGTTAAGTAATCAAGCTCAACGATGGAAGGAAACATGGATTAATGCATGAATGGCTAATTATGCAACTAATATGAGCCTAAGTCTAACAATAATATGAGTAAAAAGGGTAAGAAAAATAGTACTTTTGAACACTTATCACACCCCCAAACTCGAACTATTTCTTGTCCTCAAGCAATGCAAACTAATAATAACCTGCCAAGACTTCAATTTTCACAAACTTAGATTTGGACTTGATTTCAATTCTCAGAACCGGGGCACAAAGTATGATTGGATTTTCATTTTTTGGAAAACTTAGAATTACTCAGAATCAAACTATAATGCTTGTGAGTGTGTGCAGAGTTGTGTGCAAGTTGTTTTTTCGTATTCTATGCAAACAAGAGGTTTTCAAATTACTTCATTGGGTTCTTTTTAACATGTTTTAACTAGAGCCAGTTTTGGGCACCTCTAGTATTTTGTTTTTAGTTTTCTTAAGTTAATTTATTCGACTAGAGCCGGTTTTGGGAACCTCTAGCGATCAATTTTTACCATATACTAGAGCCAGTTTCGGGCACCTCTAGCAATCAATTTTTTTAGCATATGCTAGAGCCAATTTCGGGTACCTTTAGCATTCATCCAATTTTTATTCTAATCCCCCAATTTGGTTAATTATCAACCTAAGTTCACTAGAATTCCTTAAATCAATCAAACCACAACAGTGCTTCATCAAATTTAGCATCATAGTAAAATTCTAAGTTTTTCCATAGTTATCCTAGAATAAAAATTCTATCAATTAAGTGCATTGGCAAAGTCATCATCGGATATTCATCAAATCTAAGCAATTCTTGTTCCAACTAAAGGCATGGCAAGCAATTTATGTATCCTAAATGTAATACTTAAGATGAATCAACTAAACATGGTAACTACTAATAAAAATCCCCCCCAAACTCGAGTGAGGCATTGTCCTCAATGCGTGCATTAAAGAAAAATAAGAATAACAAAAAATAAAATGCATACGAGGACTTACTCGGAGAGTTCGTCATCGTGGATGATTAGTTTCCTTTTGGCGGTGTCTTGATTCTCTTGCTTGAACGCGATGGTTGTTTTCTTGTTGTCGGTGGTGGAATCGATCCTCGTACGGGGTTGTCCTCATCGTCCTCTTCACCAGTGTCATTGGCTTTTTTCTTGGAGGATTCAATTGATGCGGTCTTTGTTGGTGCAATGGAGGACTCGCCTGAGTCTGAAAAATCAAAAAATGATTCTGTAGGAGTTGATTTGGGCATATGTGCTTTACCTTTGGCTTTTGCAGTGGTTGCCAGGATGTCTTTAGCTTTGGTTGCCGTGGCATCTTCAGGGTTGGTTGCCGGGGCATCCTCTGTTGTGATTACCGTGGCAAGTAGTCAGTAGTGAATTTCCTTAGCATAGTGGTTGTGAGTCTTGTTGTGGAAAAGAAAACAAAGAAAACCTGAAAACTAAAGATAATGAAGAAAAATAAAATATCTCCTAAAAAATGAAAATAAAAAGAAAAAGAAAATGTTGAAATGAGAGCATGCTCATGCATCTCCTAAGGTGACCACTTCTTTGTTACGTTCCACATGGGCACCGTTGTAGTGCTTCAATCTTTGTCCGTTAACTTTGAATTCATGTTTGTTAGTGATGGACTTAATTATCACGGCACCATGGGAGAATGGCTTGACAACTTTGAATGGTCCCGACCATCTTGATTTTAGCTTTCCCGGGAAAAGTTTTAGTCGAGAATTGAATAGGAGAACTAGTTGCTCTGGCGTTAATTGTTGCGGCAATAGTTTTTTGTCATGCCATCGCTTTGTTTTCTCCTTGTAGATTCGTGCATTGTTATAGGCGAGTGCACGAAATTCTTCTATCTCGTTGAGGTCCAATAAACGCTTTTGTCCGGCACTTTCCCAATCCATATTCACGGTCTTGATTGCCCAGTATGCCTTGTGTTCGATTTCCACCGGTAGATGGCATGTTTTGCCATAGACAAGTCAGAAGGGGGACATACCTAAGGGTGTTTTGAATGCAGTGCGATATGCCCAAAGTGCGCCATCTAGTCTTAATGACCAATTATTCCTAGAGGGATTTACAACTTTCTCGAGTATACCCTTCAATTCCCGGTTGGAAATTTCTGCTTGCCCGTTGGTTTGTGGGTGATATGCCGTGGCGATCTTGTGTGATATGCCGAAGCGTTGCAACATCTTGGCAATAAGTCTGTTGTCAAAATGCTTGCCTTTGTCACTGATAATTGCTCTCGGCATCCCAAACCGTGTAAATATGTTTTTCTGCAAGAATCGTTGCACGGTCTTGGAATCGTTGTTGGGAACTGCAGCTGCCTCAACCCATTTAGACACAGTCGACGGCAAGTAGAATGTAGAGTTTGCCGAATGAAGATGGGAAAGGTCCCATAAAATCGATCCCCCATACATCGAACAATTCCACCTCGATAATGTTCTGGAGCGGCATCTCATGTCGTCTAGAGATATTGCCCATCCTCTGGCAACGATCACATTGCTTATAAAAGTCATGGGCATCTTTGTACAATGTTGGCCAATACAAACCGGATTGCAAAACTTTGGCCGCAGTACGAGTTCCTCCAAAATGTCCTCCATAGGGTGAAGAATGTCATTGCCAGAGTACATTCTGTTGCTCTTCTTCAGGGACACAGGCGTATAACCTGATCTGCACATTGTTTAAACAAAAGGGGCTCGTCCCAAAAGTAATGCTTCGCATCATGGCAGAACCGCTTCTTCCCTTGGTGAGTAATGCCATAAGGTAAAATACCATAAACAAGGAAATTAACTAAATCTACGTACCAGGGTATTGCCGAGGCATGTGCTACCGTGGCGACTGCTCCCAAAATTGCCGAGGCGTGCGCGTCAAGGGCTGCTGCAGCGTCGAGAGTTGCCGAGACGTGTGCATCCATGGTTGCCGAGGCGTCGAGGGTTGCCGAGGCGTCGAGGGTTGCCGAGGCATACGCGTCCATGGTTGCCGAGGTAACTAAAATTTGTTCATCCAGGAATGCATCGCATATCTCTAGATCCGCGTCCTCCTCTCTGTTGCGTTCTTGTGTAGCATCAACATTTTGATCAGCTTCTTTTCCTGGTCGATTGACTAGCCAATTTGCCTTTTCTTGTTGTTCCTCCTTGACCGGTTCTTCATACTCCTCAAGTTCCTCTTGTTCGGCAATGTAGTTGCCGAGGCAACTAAATTCCACGTCGAAGTTAAACACTATTGTGGCATGAAGAAATTGGCATTCTTCTGGATCATCGGCATGCCTTAGTATTTGGAACACATTTAGTTTAACTTGCTGGTCATTCACCCTCATTGTGAGTTCTCCCTTTTCAACATCGATCAAGGTTCTCCCTGTTACTAGGAATGGACTCCCGAGAATGATAGGTGCATGCTCATCTGCTTCACAATCCAAAACAATAAAGTCAGCAAGAAAAATAAATTTATCAACTTTTACCAGTATGTCCTCGATTTTTCCGTCTGGATGCACATAGGATCTGTCGGCTAGCTGTAGCATAACAGTTGTAGGTCTTGCCTTCCCGATTCCTAGTTCTGGAAAACCGATTTAGGCATCAAGTTTATGCTAGCCCCAAGGTCGTATAATGCTTTCCTGACATAGTGATTTCCAATGGAACAGGGTATTGTGAAACTTTCGGGATCCTTCAACTTGGGTGGCATACGATTGTGCAACATTGCCATGCATCCCTCTATTGTGGCAACTATTTCAAACTCTCCTAGCCTTGTTCTCTTGGACACAATGTCTTTAAGAAACTTGGCATAGTTTGGCATTTTTTCAATTGCTTCCACCAATGGCAAGTTGATGTGGACTTGCTTTAGGATATCAAGAAACTTCTTGAATTGATATTCTTGCTTTTGTCGCTTCAACCTTTGTGGGAATGGTGGTGGAAGTCAGATATCTTCGATCCTTTCATTGGTTTGGAACCTGATTGACGGCATTGCCGGGACAACTGGAGTTGTTGAGGCATTATCAATTAGGGTTGCCAAGGCATGCTTATCACAAGTTGCCAAAGCATCCTTATCGTCGGTTGCCGAGGCATGCTTATTGTCGGTTGCCGCGGCAATTCCTGGTTCAGCATCTGAGGCTTTGCCGCTAGGTTCGTCTTGATCTTTTTGTGGAGTTTTGTTTGATGAGCGGGTTTGAGCCTCTCTAAGTTGTTGGCCACTTTTAGTGGTGATCGCCTTACATTGCTCATGGCCAGTTCCTCTTGCGACTTCAGTATCGCTAGGTAAACCTCCTTACGGTATAGTATTCAGGTTTTGAGCAAGCTGTCCGACTTGATTTTCTAATGATTTGATTGCCGCCTCTTGGTTTTGCAATCTCATCTCGGTCCTGTTAATAAAAGCATCAATTCTTTTTATGAAGTTACTATTCTCAGCCATATAAGATTCAGTTTTCATCATAAAAGCATTTAGAGAATTTTCCAAAGAACTAGATGTTGTCGGTTGTTGCCGCAAAGAATCGCTGCCGTGGCATATTCTCGCTGAATCCCGATGCTTGTGCATTCTGATTGTTCTGGTTTAGAGCACTGTTGGGATTACTCCATGAAAAATTAGGGTGCTTCTTCCAAGCTGGATTGTATGTATTGGACATCACATTGTTGTTCCAATTGTAATTCCCCACATAGAAGCTGGATTCCGAATTCTGCATACATTCAGAAGAATCATGGTTACCACCACATAACTCACAAAAAGAATCCATTACCTTGACCTCATGTGTGTTGTTTGGTTTTTGCATGTTCTGGTCTAATGATTTGATTGCCGCATCTTGGTTTTGCAATCTCATCTCGGTCCTGTTAATAAAAGCATCAGTTCTTTTTATGAAGTTACTATTCTCAGCCATATAAGATTCAGTTTTCATCATAAAAGTATTTAGAGAATTTTCCAAAGAACTAGATGTTGTCGGTTGTTACTGCGGCAACTATTGCCGTGGCATATTCTGCTGGAATCTCGATGCTTGTGCATTCTGATTGTTCTGGTTTAGAGCACTGTTAGGATTACTCCATGAAAAATTAGGGTGCTTCTTCCAAGCTGGATTGTATGTATTGACATCACATTGTTGTTCCAATTGTAATTCCCCACATATAAGCTGCATTCCGGATTCTGCATACATTCAGAAGAATCATGGTTATCACCACATAACTCACAAAAAGAATCCATTACCTTGACCTCATGTGTGTTGTTTGGTTTTTGCATGTTCTGGACCATCTTGGTTAAAGTGGCCAATTGTGCCGAAATTGAATCTGATGATCCTAGTTCATGTATTGTGGCTTGGCGTCTAACTCCTTCTCTTCTAGTAGAGGGGAATTGATAATCATTCTTGGTCAGCCTGTTTAGAATTTGCATTGCTTCCTCCGGCGACTTATCTAGGAGTATGTCGTTTGTCGAGGCATCTAGCATCATCCTTGTTGGTGTATTCACGGTGTTGTAAAACATTGTTACTTGAGTCCACACCAGGAATCTGTGTAGGGGGCATTTGAGTAAAAGTTCTCTATATCGCTCCCAAGCCTCGTACGTGGATTCATCATCTGCCTACCAAAAAGAAGTAATGTCGTTACAAAGCTTATCAGTCAAATTTGTAGGATTAAACCGAGCAAGGAAATTACGACAAAGATCGGCCCAAGATGCTATTGATCCGGCAGGAATGCTATTTAACCATGCTTTCGCCCTATCCTCAGTGAATAGGGAATAATCTTAATCGTAAGACATCAGGGGTGACTCCGTGTATTTTGAACGAGTTGCAAATATCGAGGAAAGATTTCAGATGTTGTCGTGCATCTTCAGTTGCTGAGTCGTCAAATTGACCAATTGTGTTGATCATATTAAACATTACTGGTTTTAACTCAAAGTGGTAAGCTTCAATTTCAGGTGCGACAACTCCTGGATTAAGTCCATCAAGATCTTCTTCAAGATAGTCTCGAATAGTTCTGTTTCGTGCAAGAATCACTCCTCCTCCTGCTGGAACATCTTGATTCATATTGTCGTCTTGATTAGCCATTGCTACTCTTATCCTTCATCTAAGTCTTTGTAAGGTTCGTTCGATTTATGGATCAAAGGGATATTCTGGTGTAGTCGGTCTCACCCTGGTCATATACCAATGCAAAACCAAAGTTTGTTAGCCCTTTGAATCTTAAACAAGAAAAGTAAAAAGAAAGTGCAAGAAAATAAAAACAAAATTGCTATTACCAATCCACGACAACGGCGCCAAAAACTTGTTGCGCGTAATAAGTGCTACGTAATTGTGCAACTATACACGTTGCAAGTTATAGTATAAAAGATATCATCTCCACAGGGATTGGTGCCACTTCAAGAATCTAGTCTCTTGCACTGTAAAAAGTAAAAACATAAATAAAGGATTATAGGAGTTTAAATAATAACTAAACTAGAAGGCAATAAAGTAAAAGAATAAATGAGATCAAATGAGAGAGATAGGCCAGGTTATCGTGAGTTGAGGTGTGATAGTCGATTGGATCGTCTTGGTAAAAGAGTGCACGGGCAACTCAGTTGTCGTGGCAACTTGCACAACGGGGTTGCCTTGGCAACTAATCGATGGTTGCCTGGGCGACTAGTTGGGAAACTACTTGGGCGTCTAGGCAGCAACCTTCAAGGTTCGGCAGAGCATTCTTCAATGGTTTCTTCTTATCCCTAAGTCGAAACTCTAGCTACTTGTGCATGCCTTGATAATACATCCATGCATGAATCAAGGGTGGACAACAACCAATCTTGCACTCCTCTTAGCCGTTGAAATCCTTGACTTATTCCTAAGCTGTATTAATCTTCACCATCAATGGATTGAATAAATATCATATTCATTCGTTTCTTGAATCTAGCTCTCCCGATATTAGATAAATAGACGAAGTTACGAGATCCTCTCCCAATTCACTCGCAAACAAGAATAAGAACCAAGAATGAATAAACCTTGAATAGAAAAGTGCAAACTCTTATTACCTAAACAAAATCCAATAGTTTCTCACAACCACAAAACACAATAACCATAGACAAATAGATTTAGTTCTAGGTTCCAAAGAAACACAAGATAAATAATCCCTAGCATGAACCTAATTGAACAAGAAAGAAAAAGATGAAGAATTGAAGCTTGTCGAAATCTCCTTGCCCTAGAAGCTTATCGAAAATTCTCTCCTCTTGCTCTCTTTGAGTTGTCGGAATTCCCCTCTAATTTATAGGGATAGGTCAAAGTCCTTCTTTGAGGAGGAAGTTAAGTTGGAATTAAATTATCTTTAAAGAATATAATTATTTATTCTAATTATATTCCTACTAGAACATCTCCTATCTTCTTGGAATTTAATTCTTTTTTAATCTCTTCATGGAAATCAAATTCCTTTGGGATTTGGCTTTGCTCCACGTCATCTTGGGCTTGTCTAGTCATCAATTTCGACTACCATATCACCTTGTTCTTTGTCGACAATTGCCCTGGAAACTGGCTCGGTGTCTCCTTCATGTATTGCCCTGGCAACTAGCTCGGCATCTCCTTCATGTATTGCCCTGGCAACTAGCTCTAGCCTTGCTTTGGCAAGTGATCCTGTACATACACACAAAACACACCAAAGCAGTATCTTTTCCCACAAAAACTACCAAGTTAAGTAATCAAGCTCAACGATGGAAGGAAACATGGATTAATGCATAAATGGCTAATTATGCAACTAATATGAGCCTAAGTCTAACAATAATATGAGTAAAAAAGGTAAGAAAAATAGTACTTTTGAACACTTATTAGCGGTGCCGGATGATTTGGAGTTGAGGCACACTATCTTGGCAGAAGCACATTCTAGTCCTTTTTCTTTGCATCCTAGTAGTGTTAAGATGTATATTGATTTGAAAGACGTATGCTATTGGGTTGGGTTGAAAAAGGATGTGGTTGAGTTTGTGTCCAAGTGCATGGTATGTCAGCGGGTTAAGGCTAAACATCAGTTTCCATTCGGGTTGTTGCAACCGCTGAAAATTTCAGAGTGGAAATGGGAGAGAATCACCATGGATTTTGTAACAGGGTTTCCATTGACACCGGCTAAGAAGGATACCATATGGGTGATTGTTGACCGGTTCACATAGTGTGCACATTTCTTGCCAGTTCATATAACGTATACCTTGGACAGGTTGGCAGATTTGTATATAGAGGAGATTGTGCGCTTGCATGGTGTACCTAAATCCATCGTTTCAGATAGGGATCTGAGGTTTACGGTAAGGTTTTAGAGGAGTTTGCACCAAGCCTTGGGTTCGAGATTGAGTTTTAGTATTGTGTATCATCCCTAGTCAGATGCGCAGTCTGAGCGGGTTATTCAGGTTTTGGAAGATATGCTGAGATGTCGTATTATTGAGTCCCAAGGAACCTGGGAGAAGCATTTGCCTTTAGTTGAGTTTGCTTACAACAACAGTTATCAGTCGAGTATACAGATGGCACCTTGTGAGGCATTATATGGCTAGAGATATCGCACGCCCTTATGTTAGGCTGAGGTAGGGGAAAAGCATGTTACCCTACCGGATGTGTTGAAAGAACGGATGTCAAGGTCAAGCTTGTGTGCGACCGGTTGAAAGCAACTGCGTATCAACAAAAATCTTACACAGATTTGAAGCGTAAGGAGGTTGAATTTGCGGTGGGCGATCGCGTATTCTTGAAGGTGTCACGTGGAAAAAGGTGATGAGATTCAGACGTAAGGGTAAGCTTAGTCCGAGGTTCATTGGACCATACGAGGTTATTGAGCATGTGGGTCCTGTGGCATATTGGTTGAGGTTGTCTCCTGAGCTGGAGAAAATTCACAATGTGTTCCATGTTGAGGAGAGATCGGCTAGATCCATCGCATATCATGCCGGTGGAGGATGTGGAGTTGAGATCGAATCTAACCTTTGATGAGGAACCGGTAGAGATCCTCGATACCAGTAAGAAGGTTCTTCGTGGTAAGACGATAGATCTCGTGAAAGTCTTGTGGCGACACCGAGGTGTTGATGAAGCTACTTGGGAAAGCAAGGCAGATATAAAGGAGCAATTTCCGCATTTGTTTTCTCCAGGTAATTTTGAGGACAAAATTTCTTAAGCGGGGGAGAGTTGTAAGACCCTGATTTTGGGCTTAGCAGCTTTGAGGTTTGTTAAACAATCCGGTGGACCGGGCTAGAGATTCGAGTCAGATTCGAGACCGTATATTTTTCGGTAAGATAAAAATGTGAAAAAATAGTTTAAAATCATCTTTTATTATATAATGATTTTTGGTGGAATCAATTTTAAAAAAAGGAATTTGGAAATGTGACATTTTGGATTAGTGACCAAAATGCGAGTTTTGAAAACTGTTTTTAAAGGTGACTAAAATGAAAAGGGTCAAATTCTTAGAATCTTTACGGAGCTATTTTACCAAGGTTTTTCTAATGATTTGTCCCTTAATTTAAGTTATTTTAACATGTGTTTTAAAGATAATTAAAAGGGATTTTAGTTAAAAAGTTAGTTAAGCCCATTAAAGAAAATTCACGTAACTTTTCTCTCCACTCTCTCCTCAGCCAAACACTCAAGTTTTCTTCAAAATCCAGAGGTAGGGAGTCTTTTAACTTGTTTTTATGATTGATAATGATTTGATTAACATTGTTTTGCAAAATCTCATTTAAATCTTGTGTTTTCTTAGCTTTTGTCAAATCAATTGAGGGAGAAATCTCACAATAGGGGTAAGGTCTGTGATCTCATCTATTGTATGGTTCTTTACTGAAATTCCCAAGTATTTGATCATTGATTTATAGTTTGGAAACTGATTTTTATGTTATATCAATGTTTAATTGAGTTATTTTGAGAATATTGATGAGATATTATAATTTTCAAAGTGGATATGTTTTTCCAGTGTTTGAGTTGGATTTAATATATGTGTTGTACTTTGATGTTGATAAGTTGTTTTTATCAATAGAATCCTGAAACTCTTGAATCTCTAATTAGTTAGGTTGTTAGATTAGGGTTTTGTGGTGATATCGAGTTTAATCTTTGCTGGAAGTAAAAGGATGTTTGGAAAGGGTTTTTGGATGTTCCTTGATGTTAATTGAAGGCTTGTATTGTTGTTTTATGGCTGGATTAAGTTTTGGAAACGTTTGATGGTGTTTTCGGTATGTTTCGGATGGTGTTTAGTGGGCATTTTGGGAGTTACGGGAGATTGCTGTTGGACAATGGTTTGAATGCATTTTAATGCATTTGCCCTTTGGTTTTATGTGTTTAAAATAGGGGATAATCAAGGCGACGAAGCGTGACATGTTTGGTGGCTTGTCGAGAGCTTGTTTCGTGTTGGGAAGAAAGGCGAGTCGTATCAGTGAGTGGAAACTGGTTTTAAATGCTTTACAAAGGTTTGAAAAGGTTGTTGGGAGTTTAGGGTAAGCTTGAGACACTTACCTAAGCTCAGAAGTAAGTTTTCCTTATCTTGCTCTTGAATATCGGCTTGGATATGAGCATGTTGTTTGCATGTTTTGGTAACAAACATGGTATGATTTACTTACTGATAATGCATGATTTTGAGTACATATGCAGAGGATTGAAAGTATATATTAAATGCTATTCAGCATTGGTTTTCATTCCGGTTGGGAATGGTGTTATTGCATTGGAAATGAGATTTGCATATGTGTTGTTTATGAGATGCATTGTAAAATGGTAAGTAAATGGTTTTGTAAATGATATATTGGCTACGTGACATGGTGAAAACAATTGAATATAGTTGGCATGCCATAGGATTAAAAGTGCACTATAAAATATGAACAAAAACGATCGTGGCCATGGGTCCTTGAGGTATGGTGGTTTAACTAGGCCACTTGGACTGTTGGGACATCATTTGGGGCATGGGTTTAACTAGGCAGCCCAAATTCATGGTGATCTTGCGGTTTAACTAGGCAAGGTCGGTACTCTTGCAGTTTAACTAGGCAAGGGTGAAATCTCGCGGTTTAACTAGGCGAGGGTGTCAAATCTTGCGGTTTAACTAAGCAAGGTTTGGGATATCATGCTGTTTAACTAGGCATGGTATGAGAGATTTGTGTATCCGATATGTGTAAAGGATAGAGGTAGTCTATCCAGGTCACTATAATTGCCAATATATGAAAAAGGTCATGTGTTGATTCTTGTATTAAATGCTTTAGGATTTAAGCATGGTTTGATTAAAATGCTTTGGGATTTAAGCATGAGATGTTATTGATGTTATGATTATCATTATGTTTTGATTCGGTTAGAATTATGAGGAAGTGCTTTGTAAGTAAACATGTTTTGGGAAAAGCAAGCATATGTTTTTAAAAGAATGTAAATGCATCATTGTTATGAGCATCCTCACTAAGCATGTGTGCTTACGCTCTCTTTTTCTTAATGATGCAGAGCATTAAAGTTCGGGGCAGCAAAGGCAAGGTTTGCAAGGATCCAAGAGATAAACTACTTTGAGTATGAATTTGGTTTCTATTTTAGGTTAATAAGGCAATGAGTTCGCCAAGGTTTTTAGGGGTTTGTAATCCTACTTTCTTATGGATTCTGAATATGTTTTCTATGCTGGGGTTTGAGGATGGTTGTTGTTGATAAGCTTGATGTCAATATTTGATAGTAGTTGTGGTTGAATGATGTCTTAGGTATGCATCTAGAGCTCTCTTGATGATTGCCTTGTTGTGATGGTTTGAGCAAGTTTAATATGCTATGAGGAGGGTGTTGTTATGTTGCCTATGCTGTGAATGGTTTAGTGGTGCATTTTGAGACGTTTGACAAAGTGTTTTAGGAAACATGCCTTTAGAATATCTTTGAATGGGTGGAAGCCTTTTTGGGTTGCTGAGCTTATGATGTTTAGGTTGCCTTTGCGTCTAGGTAGAGTTGCATGAAAGTTTATGGCTTATTGAGGTGTGTTATTTCTGAGATAAGCTTGTTAAACCAGCCATTTGTGATCATTTAGGTCCAAGCGTATCGGTATGCATGCTCACGTATCGGTACAGGAAGCCATTTCAGGCTTGTGGTACCGGTACGCGAGCTAGGCGTTGCGATACGAGAATGCATAATCGGAGTAGCGTACCGATACACAGGTTCGCATATCGGTACGGGTAGCCTGAGTTTGGCTTGGGGGATTGGTACACGGGTTTGAGGATTGGCACGAGCCTTCAATTTTGGTAAGGCATATTGGTACGCAAGGTCGTACTGGTACGGGATATGGCTACTAGAATTTTTGGAATTCGAATGAAAAGGGCGTACCGATACTCGAATAGGAGTATCGATTCCCATGGCTATTAAGTTAGTTAATGGCTTTTGTAAAGTTCTGTTTTCTTTCGTTGTAGTCCCTGAATCTTGTTTTGTCAATTATTTATGCATGGATGATCATTTGAGGCTAATATTTGGCATATAAGCATGAAATGAACCTAATTTAAGGTTGGTAACTTAAAAGTGGAAAAACCCTTTTAATTTGCTGAATTTATGTTTTGGTCCCTAAGTTGTATCGTGGCCAACTGGATATCTTTATGATGCCTGATTGAGATGAGTGCTTACCTTTGAACAGTATGATCATGTAGGATAACGTTAATGCATCTAGATTAGATAAAAGAAAAAATGAGTGAGTTTTAGGTTTAAACATCCTGGTTTACTTCGGTAAACCTAATATAGATTGCTCGGTTCGGTCTTGCGACTAGGCCAGGTCGAGGGGGTTACATTAACACCCTTAATTCTATCGGTGTCATGTGATAAGGTGCAATAGACACTAGTGTCGTGCTAGGCATCACATCATTCCAAAACTCTAATTCACGATCAGAAGGAAGTTCAAGTAATTCTTCCAAAAACACATCGACAAACTCCTTAACAGTTCAAAGGCTCTCAAGCATCAGACTCTCAACACTTGTGTCGACCATACGAGTTAAGAAAGCCTCATAACCTTGTTGGATCATCTTTTATGTTGCTAAGGCCGAGACAACGTGGGGAAGGCAAGGATTTCTCTCGCCCATCACCACTAACTTAGCTCTATCCCAACTACGAAGCTTAAGGCTCTTTGCTCTACAACCCAAATGTGCATTATGTTCGAACAACCAATCCATCCCTAGGATAGCATCAAACTCTTAAAAGGGTAAAACCATCAGATTAGCTAGAAAGATTGAACCCTAAACCTCAATTGGAAACCTCCAATATACCTTATCCACCAACACATCATACCTTAACAGACTTGTCACTCGAACCTCTATCTCAAGATCTTCGACAGAAATGCCCCACTATTGGGATATTTCACTACGGATGTAAGAAGGGGTAGACCCTGAATCCACAAGTGCAACAATAGAAATTGAAAATAAGGTAAATGTACCTAATATGATATCAGTGGCCCTATAGTCTTCTTAGGCCTTGACCGCTTACTACTTCAATGGTGCCCTCACAGTAAGCTAAACTATACCCTCACTCTGATGTCCGAACAAGTGGCTTACTCCTTCTTTAGCAAATCCCTGGCCTCTCTGAGCTGGGTAAGAGGTCCTCTGAGTCTAAACTGGGTGGTGCTAGTAGCTGCCAAATAATCCCTCACAAAATTGTCCGGTGATCCACACTCGAAGTAAACTTTGGATGTCCCTCAATATTCGCCTATGTGCTTACGCCTACACAAATCACTGACTAGTTCACCAGCACTCTTCTGTGAGCCCTGTAGACTCATCATGGCCAATGAAAATAAAGACCTCCTACGACTAGCAGACTCTGATCTACAGTCTAATCTCAAACCACAATTTGCAGCTCATTTTCCTTGGTTTCAACGGTTTCTATTCCTTTCGAAAAAACACTATAAGTTGTTAGAGAAGTTCTGAGTCCTCCCACTCAAACTCCATTGCCCTTCGGCTAGGCCATAGGTTAAACCTTGCACTTGCTCAAGCAATTTGGCATTAGAAGTCAATTTTGAAAACACTTTCGGTGGGGCAGCAATCACGTAAGTCGGAATCTCCTTCCTCAAACCCTTAAGGAACCTTTTGCACCTCATCTTCTCAATAGTGACCAACTCAGGGGCATACCTGCTCAACTGTAGGAACTCTTTCTCATATTCAAAGATTGACCAATTTCCTTGGACAAAATGGTTGAACCGGTCCCTTAAATTGTCAATGTGGGCTTCTCCCATATACTTCTTCTCGAATTCATCGAATAAGTCATCCCAAGTAGGTTGGTTAGGATACCAACCCAAATCTACGATCTTCCACTATTCTCGAGCATTTTTCTTTAACAGGGAAAGAACACATGTCAACTTATCCTCAGATCTAAACTGCTGATCTGCCCTCACTGGGTTATCTTGCCTCGATCCAAGAAAGTGTGTAGCACCATGATGACGTACCCTCTCAATTGGTGCCTCACTAGGGGTAACCAAAGGCCTAGGTATGGCCCTCATAATCTAGTGAAGGGCATTGTTCAGATGTAAGAAATAATTTCCCATCGATCCCTATCATCCTCAGACATCTCTTCCGAGCCGAGGACGTAATCCTCATTGTAGCTCACTTCTCGAAAGCCTAAACTCTCCTCACGCTTACTCGCCCTTCTTGGCATGATTCCTTTTTTTGCACAAGCAAACAATTAAGATTACACCATTGAATAATCAGTTTAAACAAGTACAACTTTAACTTATGGGAAAACATATTCGCTAGACACCTATACAACACTCTAAACACCCCTAGGGTTTCCTAGAACCGGCTAAACTTAGGCTCTGATACCACTATTATAGCATCACCAACCCAAATGTCACAACCATGAAGTAAACCTTTAGATTTAGCTCAAACACCATCATTTCATAAAATGCTTTAAGTTTAAATACTTGTCATGAACAAAACAGTTAAAAAAGTTACATGAGTGCTCTAATTAAAAATACATAATTAAAAGCATTGAGCTCGTAAGTTAAAATCCAACATAGAAGTTACAATATAACATAGGGTCCTACGAATATATAGCCCGAATAAGTCTAAGTATTATACTCTGACACAAGTCAATGCCGAGGTCCTACTTCGATGGTGCTCTAACAATGCACGTCAACCTACTAACCTGCGAATGGAAACAACAATTATGAACGCTGAGCTAACGAAGCTCAGTGAATACACTTTCACTCAACTATGATTCATGCAAATTATAAATAAGAGCATGCTACAATTATGATATCAAGGTAAGATAAGCAATATCGCTACCATAATCGCCTAAACACATATTAGCAAAGATGTATTACCACACACAACATATGTACATCATACCAACAAACTTAGAGTGAGGCCCGGTGTCACACAACCTTGGGAACGTACACTCTGAGTGAGACCTAGTGTCATATAGCCTCGAGAACTTACACTCGTACTCAGAATCTCTTATCGAGTATTATCTAATGGCCCAGTGTCACACAACCTTGGGAACGTACATCCAGGAGCTCATCTCTTGGTGTTGCAACACTCTCACTGGGTATTCGAATCCCAACAATTAGATAACTCAACCACACAAGTGCCCTTACTTGGCACGTAACCCTACACATGATCCACCAAAGATCTCTACGATTGCTATTACAACAAGTCACCCAACATTTATCAAGTTATAACTCATTATATTCGTATATGTGGTTAGATTCTCAGTTTCTCTATTTTACTATTCATTCTACCCTACTGGAAGCCCATTGGAACCTAGTCTATATTTTATTGGTTCACGAACCCAAAACATAACTTTTAGGCAGATTGCCCAGCGAGTACCGATACCTGCATGAGGGACTGATACTCACCTATGAGTATTGATACATGGCTTTCCAAAAAAGAAGAGTTTAACTCAAGCCCCGTATCGATACATGAGGTTGTGTATTGATATTCAGGGCCTATCGATATTCTTCTGAGCGTATCGATACTAGTCTTGGCTACTAGAATTTTCAATGAAACATTGGTATCGGTATGCCCTTAGTTGTACCGATACCTCATTTACCTTTCGCCTAATAGAGGCTATTTTTCACAAAGGGGTACCGATAATGGTCCTCCCAATACCGGTACGCATGCCTAAATTTTGAATTTTAGAGCTCGAATCCCCCCTTTAAACACCCCTTAACCTTGAACTAAAGCCCCAAATTAATCCTACAAGTTATGGAAGGTCTATTAGGTGGATTCCTTCTAGTTTTACACCCTTTCAACACCAACTTTAGGAATTACCATGGATGAACACAAGTTTTTATCCTAACCAAAAACATCATATAATCAAGCAAGCATCACATTGATTATTTCCAGGAATACATAGATGTTAGTAGTTTACTAACTTTCTTTCCAAAGCTGAAAAGCAGCCCCCACCATCCACAAGCTCAATCCTTCCTCTTTCCTTGGTCCTTGAAGTCTTCTCCCGTCTCCCTTACTACAAAGAGAGGTTGTAAACCACATCACAACATTGCTAGGAATTAAAGATAAAAGAGAATGATTCTAGAACAAGAAATGAGGGTCAAATCCCACAATCCCATTCTTCCTCTTCAATCCCACAAAACACCTATTTTTTCAACTTCCACCAAACATAACCAGTCATACCTTGGTAGATAGATCCTTGCAAGATGACCAACTTTCCTCAAACTCAAAATCCAGGAATCTAACTCTAAACAGTAAAGATTCAACCTTTCTCTATAGGGGAAAAAGTAAAGGATAGGGTGCAAGTATGTAAAGAAGAAGAGTGATGTAGGAGACAAGGTGATATCACCAAACCTCATTTTTCTAGCCCCTTAATGAATTTTCATCCTTTTCCTTTGAAATTAAAAGAATAATTTACTTAATTACCTTTCTTCCTCTTCCATACACACAAGCAAGGCCCAACAACTCCAAAGAATCCATAGGGAAGCACACTAAGCCTCTAATGGCCCGACTTCTTAGCCCAACATGTAGGGCCCAAGACTCGGGTTAAGCCGACCCATGGATTTCAAAATTTGGGTCGTTAAATTTATTGGTTGATTTAGTGAGATAAAATATTATACTCTATCTTTTAAGCATATGAGTTTGAAATTTTATGTTGTGAATGGGGCAAATTTGTTTGATAAAGTTACTCCAATAATAGACATTTGTAATACCTAATACAAATTAGTCGATTAATAAATCAAATATCAATGATTATATAAAAGAAATTACATCGTCAATATATAATGAAATCTTTAAAATTAACTAGTTTCAACGTACATGTATTTATGCCTTTAATTATTTTATTTATTAAATTATATATATTATATTAAACAATATTAAAATATTTTATATTAATATATTATTTTCTATAAATTTAAATAATTTATATTTTAATTGATATAATATGATTTTATTTGATTGAAAAACCATGCATAAAAGAAATTACCACATGCCTCATTAAAAACCTCCCTAACCTAGAGTGGAGGAAAAGAGTACTCGTATCAATCTTTATTTCAAAGAAACAATAAACACCAAGAAATATAAAACATAAAGCATCAATCCTACATTCCCGTAGAACACAACCCTCCCTATCACCGCATACTAGCATCCTATCACCCTCAGGCTAATCAAAACCAACCCCAAATGTACATCCTGCTACCACTTCCCCTACATGATCGCGAGAAAAAAAATAGACTCTCAATCTCATTATATTCGTTACGCAATTTCATAATCAAACTCATGCCCATCAATACATCTCATGGAAAAATGAATCATAATCTACCCCACTCTTCGCCAATGCATCTGCCTTCCAATTTGCCTCACAGTAATAGAAACACACACATGACAAATTATTACAATCCAAATCAATTCTTTGAAAACAACGCCATAAACACCATGGGCGCTTCTCATTATTAAGAATCCATGAGACAACTATCATTAAATCTGATTCAAACACAATTGTGCTACCATTTTGCCATTTGGAAATGCTCCAATTTGTAACATTACTCACAGTACCAATCATCAAGAATTCATTTACCTATCACCATGTTAAAATTGGTTGACACCAAAGAGGCATCCATAACAAAACTTCATGTATTTCATACAATCAACATCCCACTCGAACATCCATCCTTCAGTTTTGTTTCCTGTAAGAACACCATATCACAATGATACTACGGTGCTAAAATTTGAACTGATTTTTCTTTTGACGCCGACCTCAATCCTCGAATATTCCATGATAGCATACACATTCTGCCTACACCTATCGACCATAATCACTTTCCTTAATAATCTTTGTTGTATCCTTTTATGATATCTTCTTCCCTGTCAATAGTGCTTGCACCAATTAGTTTACTAAACTCTAGAGTTTCTGTGCTTCTCGAAGGATCACCTTCCTTCTATCCAATATTGCCTCATTTGCCACCCTTGTTTTATCATCCAAATTTTTTCTAGGTCTTCCATGGCCACTGTTGTTTTGTTTATCCCCGTTGTTGTACTTTCTGTAGCAAATATTGTATCCAATATGCATCCTACTCTAAGATTGTCTTCGTTAATATTTTCTTTGCTATGCATTTTCATCGTATTCCTGTAGGGAAATGTCAGTACACCCTATGGCGCAGCGAAAAAATTATCCGACGTATTCCGCCAGTGATCCATGTACGAGAAACGAATCCGGGGTGAAAAAGGATGAAACGTTACCTTAAATAAATCTGCAAAACCGCAGGGAGTTAGGAGAATCCAATTCTTCTAGCACGATATCGAATCCAAGTCGTCACAACAGCGTTTTGACCTCTACGCAGTCCACCCGAATGAAACGAACAATATTTTACTTCTTTAACTGTTAGAGAGGTTTTCTGCGAAAGGTATATTTCGGCTGCTAGACCTTATGCCTTTATATAGCATTCAAAAACCTAATTCTAATTAAATTCAGATTCATTAAATATACAATATATTTAATCGAATATAATTAAATATGTAGAATCTGATTCTACTTTAATTAGTTTTCTTTAGAGATATATATATTTTAATAGTATTTAATAATTACAATAATTATCTAGTATTAAAATATATAAACAATATTATCTATAATTACAATAATTATAATAATCTTAGTTTTTTACTTATTACGTTTACAACAAGTTTGTACACATGCTATCAAGTCGATATTTGTTCGTTTCAATCATAGGGTGTGATCCTTGTAGGTTCATGTAACGTTAGTAGTAATATCTAGAACAATTCTAATATTACAAGCAATGAGTGGCATCTAGCAATGTATCATTGCTACCTAAGTTACAGGAAGTTGTGGTTCGACATAACCTTCGTGATTAACTATTTTCATGTATTACATCCTTTTTGTCCTCATATCTAGATCAGACACAAGTCATGTAATAGTCACACTTGTATAATCCATCTAATATTTCTTGATATCTCAAGTAGACAATTATAAACGAATAACTATGACATCTCATATCAATTTATCCGAGTATGGCCATGCATTTTCTAGTCTCACTCAATCAAGTGGCCTATGATATTACTTCTATTATGTAGGAGGGACAAATCCTATCTTGATCAACCATATTCCGCTATATAGATTGCGACATATCCAATATTAGTCTTTATAGTGTAGTCAGTTACGACACATGTTTGACCACATCAAAATATGTCACTCGCGATGTTAAAATAATGATGATCTCAAGTCCGAGTATCATACATGTAGTTATCAATATGAGCAATATTGTGACTGTCACATAATAATCCAAGAAACATTCTCATAGCAGGTCAGTCCAATATGTCGTTCTCTAACACATACTTATGTATTGATTTTGACATCTTCATGTCAATGACAACTCTTTGTCATCAATCAACTACATATTAGTTTTAATATATTATTGTTTTCCATGCCCACAATAATACTCGATTATGGACATTCAAGAATAACTATATTATTCTAAGGACTTTATTATAATTCAGTTTATTTATGAATACACAGAATAAGAGTGAAAAATAATAATGGCTTTATATTAATAAACAAGATAAAATAAGTATGTCTTTTACAACCATCTCATGATTGGTCTTTGGGCATACTCTAACAATCTCCCACTAGCACTAAGACCAATCACTCATGTATCAAATTCCAAGAGACTTAGTGTGATGATCTTGCTTCTGCTGTGTCAGAGGCTTTGTCAGTGGATCGGCGATATTGTCATCCGTTGGTACTCTGAATATTTCTACGTCCCCTCGATCGATGATTTCTCGAATGAGATGGTAACACCCAAGTATGTGTTTGGATCATTGGTGAGATCTGGGTTTTTTTCCTTGTGCGATGGCTCTGTTGTTGTCACAACGTAGGTCTATAGCATTTGATATGCTAGGCACAACCCCTAGTTTAGATATGAACTTTTTGATCCAAACAACCTCTTTTGCAAAGATCGCTTGCTGCAATATACTCAACTTTTTTGTTGAAATCTGCTCATCGTATCTTGCTTTGAATTTTTCCAGCTTATAGCACCTCCATTAAGACAATACATAAAACTCGATTGCAATCGAGAATTATCCTTATCGGTTTGAAAGCTTGCGTCAGCATAACTTTTTATACTTAGCTCTTTCTCACCTCCATACATAAGGAATGTATCCTTAGTTCTTCTTAAGTACTTAAGGATATTTTTGACTGCAACCCAATGACCTTCACCGAGATCTACTTGGTACCGACTTGCCATACTTAAAGCATATGATACATCCGAACGTGTACATATCATGACATACATGATAGATCTAATAGTCGAAACATATGGAATCTTACTCATGCACTCTCTTTCTCGAGGCGTTGAAGGACACATTTCCTTCGAGAGTGAAATACCATGTCTCATAGGTAAGAATCCTCTTTTAGATTCTTCCATACCTAATCTTTTAATACTTTATCTATGTATGTATTTTGACTTAGTCCTAGGATTCGTCTTGATTTATCTCTATAGATCTTGACTCCTAATATGTAGGTTGCGTCACCCAAGTCTTTTATAGAAACATTTTTCTAACCAAGTCTTTATAGACTTTAAGGTGTCATTTCCTATTATTAGTATGTCATCCACATACAACACCAAGAATGTGACAATTCTCCCACTAATACATGGCTCATCTTCATTTTTAATAAAACCAAGTTCTTTGATTACATCATTAAAATGAAGATTCCAACTTCGAGAAGCTTGCTTCAACCCATAAATGGATCTTTGTAGCTTGCATACTTTTCGGGCATCTTTTGTATCGACAAAATCCTCAGGTTGTGTCATATACACATCCTCATCTAATTTTCCATTGGGGAAAGCGATTTTAACATTCATTTGCTAGATTTCATAATCGTAAAATACAGCTATTGCAAGCAATATCCGAATGGATTTAAACATAGCAACATGAGAAAACGTTTCATCATAGTCTATACCATAAATCTGACGAAATCCATTAATGATCAATCGCCCTTTGTATGTTTGTACATTGCCATCCATGTCGGTCTTCTTTTTGACAACCCATTTACACCCTATGGGCTTTATCCCTTTAAGTGGGTCAACCAAAGTCCATACTTGGTTTTCTAACATGGAATCCATCTCGGATTTCATGGCTTCTAGCCATTTCTCAGAATCTAGGCTCCCCACTGCTTTTTGATAAGTCCTAGGCTCATCTTGGTCTATGAGGAGAACATCACCATGCAATGTGACGAGAAATTCATATCTCTTAGGCGCATTGTGTTCTCTCATAGATCTCTACAGTGGTTGTGTTTCAAGAATGGTTGGATGTTCCTCAACTATTTGTGGAACTTGTTGTTGTTCAATATCTGGTTCAGTGATCTGTAGTTGATCTTGAATTTCATTAAGTTCAATATTTCCCCCACTTACTTTTCTAAAGTAAATTCTCTTTTGAGGAAGACTCATGTTCGAGCAACAAACATTTTTTTCTCAGAAGGATTGAAGGAATAGTATCATTTAGTTTCTTTAGGATACCCCACAAAATTACACTTATGAGATTTGTGTTCGAGTTTTGTAGGCATCTGATGTTTAACATAAACTTCGCATCCCCAAATTTTCATAAAAGACATACTAGAACACTTCCCAATCCATATCTCATATGGTGTCTTTTGAACCGATTTATATGGAATACAATTTAGTGTGAAATTAGTTGTTTCTAGCGCATGTCCCCAAAAAGAAGTTGAAAAATCAGCATGACTCATCATTGACCGAACCATGTCTAACGATGTTCGATTTCTCATTTAGAGACTCCATTATGTTGTGGAGTACCAGAAGGTGTAAGCTGTGAGACAGTCCCATATTCTTTAAGAAGTTTATCAAACTCTTAGCTTAAGTATTCTCCTTATCGATCTGATCGAAGAGCTTTGATACTCTTTCCTAGTTGGTTTTGTACTTCATTCTTAAATTCCTTGAACTTTTCAAGGGTTTCAGATTTATGATGCATTAAGTAAATGTACCCATATCTACTAAAATCATCAGTGAAAGTAATAAAGTATTGAAACCCTCATCTGGCTTGTGTATTCATTGGTCCACATACATCACTATATATTAGACCTAATGAATTACTTACTCGCTTGTTTTTACTGTTAAACGATGATTTGGTCATTTTTTCCATTAAGCAAGGTTTATATATATTAAATTGTTCAAAAACAAAAGAATCCAAAAATCCATCTTTATGAAGTTTTGATATATGTTTCTCACTTATATGACCAAAGCGACATTGCGAGAGATAAGTTTGATTAGAGTCATTTATTTTTGATCTTTTCGTATTTATGTTATATATGGAATTATATTGATCTAATATATAGAGACCATTTATTAATTGAGTCGTCTATAAAAAATATTATTGAGATAAAAGGAACAACTATTATTATTAATAATAATCTTAAAACCAATCTTGTCCTAACAAGAAATTGAAATAATGTTTTTAGTCAAACTAGGTACAAAATAACAATCCTCTAAATCTAAAACAAGTCCACTAGGTAATGACAAAGTATAGATTCCTATAGCTAATGCAGCAACTCTTGCTCCATTTCCCACTCGTAGGTTCACATCCCCTTTTGCTAATTTTTTACTCATTTTTAGTCTCTGTACAGAAGTAAAAATGTGAGAACCACAATCGGCATCTAATACCTAAGAAGTAGATGTTGATATATTAATATTAATAACATAAATACCTAATCCATACTGTCTATTTTCTCTTGCCTTCTTGATGTCCTCAAGATAGACAGGGCAGTTTCTCTTCCAATGTCCAACATTGTTGCAATGGAAACACTTTTCTTCTTTTGCAACTCCTTATTTGGGTTTCAATGCAACCTTTCCTTTGTTGGACTTTGGCTTTGCCTTGGTGTTGGGTTTTCCTTTTCTGTTATCCTTTTGGGCCATCAGAATAGGTTTGCAGTCAACCTTTTTCATGTTGTTCTCTGATGTTCTTAACAGACCAAGCAACTGAGGTGATAATTTTTTAATTTCATTCATATTGAAACTAAGAACAAACTGATTAAAACTATCTGGCAACGATTGCATGATAACATTAGTAGCCAACTCAACACTTAGAGGGAAGCCCAACTTTTTCAGGGTCTGAATGTACCATGTCATTTTGAGAACATGAGTTCCCACAACCATCTTGCATCAAAACAAAGCCTTAGAGGTCTCATACCTCTCTTGACGAGCTTGCCCCTCATATAATTCCTTGAGATTTTTAACCATCTCACAGGGAACCATGTCCTCATGTTGCTTCTGAAGCTCAGGGGTCATGGTCGCAAGCACCAAGCACCCGACATCTACCATGTCACTTGAATATTTTTCAAAGGCTTCCAAGTTATCTTTGGAGGCATCGTCTGCTGGCTTTTTAGGGATAGGTTCTTCGATGACTGATAGTTTCTGTTCTTGTTTGAGGACAATGTAACACCCATTCCCGGTCTGGTAGGGATTCGAGTCGGATAGTGTAATTGGAAGACTAATCGAAGGTTCGGAAAACGTTTAAAAGTTCAAAACCTAATCTAAGTATCATATTGATTATTCTTGAGACTTATCCACTTTGTCTATTATTAAACTTAATCGGAGTTGGGGTCAATTTTAAACTTTTCTAAACCTTAGAGACTAAATTATAAATTTTAAAATTTAAAGGTCCTTAGCCGAAATTCAGGTTATCATACTAAAATAAATCTTACTAATTATTTTCCTGTAAAATTTCATCACTAACGGAGGTCATTTACCTATCTGATTAGACGATACAATATTTAGTGACCATTTTGTAAACTGTTCAAAACTGTTTTGTTTTTCGGATTAACCTATCGGGTGATTTCCAAACCTTACCAAATTTTACCAGTACACTTAAAAATCATGTTCCTATTGGTACATCAAATTTTAGGATGTTCGGAATCCATTTACCAAGTTTTCACCTTAGGCTCATTTTAGGCACCTTTTAACCATTTTTACCTATCCAAATCTAAGCATACAACAAAACCATTTTACCAAGTCATAATATAAATCTAGAAAGGCTTATACAAAACAAGTTGGTTCATATTCCACTTCACTAGGAGTTCATAGCAAAAGATAACATACATATATGGCAGAGACGTGACTTGCAAACGCAATAACACGATCAAGGCTCGAAATTGATCAAGGTCCTGAAAATGCACGAGACACACATGCTAGGCTTAAATAGCCTAGTGAGGTAGTTATAACATTTACAATGAAATGCATGATAATCAAATATACAAGAAGTCATAATAAGCTATGCACAATTCATGCTTATTACACATATTCTCATGCTTTCATATTTACATATTACATGCCACATAGTCATCTCATAATCATATGATCATAGCATAATTCATAAGCACATATTACATTAGGTACCATTGGATACACGGATCCCCCTGTACACCAACACATATAACGGAGAGTGGGTCGTAGCCCTTAAGCCGTAGCTCCGGAGATATATCCATTACACAACAGACCTTATTTCCCCCACATATAGGCTGTAGCCCTGGACCGTAGTCCTCCCTTACTTAACCGAGCTCAATAATCCTATGGCGTGCCAATTGTATCCAATGTCCATAATTACACAAATTCACATAGTCCATATTTTTCAAGTCATATCATATCAAATATCAAAATAAGCCTTAGCTCCATATCATGTAACATTTCATATCATTTTCATATATCACATACTGTTGCATATCATAGTCATGTTTGCACATATCAAAGCAATGCAGGTACTTACCAGATTTGCCAATCGAATTTCAGTATAGTTGCTCTACGGGAGCCCTTAAACAAATACAAACATAATCACAAAATAATGCAACGAGATGGAATCGAGCTTATCCCTTGACACAACTACACTTACCTCGACAACCCGATGCTTTTATGGTTATCGGATAGCAATGCCTTTATCCGTGGCTTTCAGAAGAGATAACGGTTATTCTTTATCAACCCCCAATCGATAGCGAGGATTTGAATTGTCAAACTAGAAAACTCGAGCTTACTAACCTATCATTGAACCAATTTATTGTTTCTTATTTTCTGTTTTGCGCACGCCACTCCCCTATTTATAATCAAATTGCCGACCCCTCATTTGCTTCTCTATGTTCCAAAAATATGGCAAATTCTAAGTGGCATGACATTTTTGCCTTGGCCACGTGGCGTCCCTTAATCACCTATTTAAATTTATGCTTTCCACGTAGTTGGAAAGCTGCCATATATATGGCCATATTTCCCTACGTGCATGGGGTACTTGGCACTAGCCAAAGTTTTCCCCTACCGTGGGGTTTCTTTCTTCTTTTTCTTATAATAATAATAAACTGATACGGTTAGCCCGAATAACCTTTATTGCTTCAAATTAGGTACAAGATCGAGCTAATTATTTAACCGGTACAAAGTATTTGATCACCGAAACCTAACCCCGACTAGACCAATTTTAGTATTTGATCACCGGAACCTAACTCCGACTAGACCAATTTTTGGGGTATGACAGACAATCTTCAAATTGTGGAACTAGTCAAGGAAGTTCAAGCCATTCAATTTGTCCTTCCTAAGGACATATTGCAATGGTAATGAGTTTGAATTTTCCATAATAAATCTACAACGATAAAATATGATTTATAAGTACCTTTTATCATGTTTATAAAGTAATAACATTCCCACTATTAAAAACCCTCAAAATTAAAAAACTTACCAAAACTATTTCTAGTGGGTAAGGATCCATATTTCATTTCATCATAATTCAGCTTTGGCTTTACTCCTAGAAATCAATTATTTAAGTAAGCAACATTTGCTAATTACATCTCATGTAATTCTTATATTTGGTGAACAACTATTGTTCCTAATCATCCCATTATTATCCAAATCATTATCCTTTAGGTTTCTAATCTCATTATAACAACCTAGTTTAACCGATACTACAACCAGTGAATATCACTTGCCTATTCTTCGCGTTTAACCAAGATAGATATGTGTACTTCACTTTAGCAGAACCTACTATAACACCCCTTTCCTGGCCTGGTAGAGAACCGGGTCGGAAAGTGCTATCGAAGAACATATTAGAGATTCATAAGCTTAGTCGTAGTGTAGAAACTTATTCAGATTATTTATTAATCTCTTTTAAGGCTTAACAGAATCATCTTATTAAGACTTACACAATTCATGATCAGTTTTAACCCCTTTTGAACTTAGGGACTAAATCATAATTTTTACAAATTGAAGGTCTTTATCATAATTTCTTTTCACTAACCTAAAATTTAACTTACCAATTATTAACCTGTGAAGTTTTGTTGCTAATGAAGGTCGTTTACCCATCCAATTAGGCCATACAAGTTTTAGTGACCATTTTATAAACTTCTTAAAACTGGTTACTATGTCTTTTAACAGAATCAGTACGCCAGGCTAAATTTTTTAGTTTTCAGATTCAAGGATAACAACCCGTATCGGAACGGGTCAACCTTAGTTAACGTGTATCGATACAAGGTTAACTGTATCGATACGAGTTTTTATCCTTGAATCTGAAAACTCGAAAATTTGGCATGTCGTACCGATACGGCCCTAAGGACATCGGTACGGAGTTAGTTAATTCTGTTAAAAGATATAGTAACTAGTTTTAAGAAGTATATAAAATGGTCACTAAAACTTGTATGGCATAATGGATAGGTAAACGACCTTCGTTAGCAGCGAAACTTCATACATTAATAATTGGTAAGTTAAATTGTAGGTTAGCGAAAAGAAATTCCAATAAGGACCTTCAATTTGTAAAAATTATGATTTAGTCCCTAAGTTTAAAAATGATTAAAATTGATCCCGAATTGTGTAAATCTTAATAAGATGATTCTGTCAAGCCTTAAAAGAGATTAATAAATGATTTGAATAATTTTCCATACTTCGGTTAAGCTTCTGAATCTCTTATATGTTCTCCGGTAGCACTTTCTGACCTAGTTCTCTACTAGGCCGAGAAAGGGGTGTTACACCTACATAGTACCGATCGAGGTTTTAACGAGGTCTAATATTTGTGGATGGATATTAATCAAATATTGAGGGTTTTTGTTAAATTAATCTCGCCATTCTACTATGATCTAATTAGTTATCATCATGCTAAAAACATACATTGTATCACATACATGTAAAACAGTAAATATAAATGCAATGGTTATAGCCAGTAAAACTAAGGTGGCTCATCCCAAGCCAATGGGAGAACCAAGAATACTAAAGATAGAACTTGCTTCCCAAGTATCTAATCTACCTTTGATCGGCCCATCATTCTGCTCCTTTGATCCATGCTTTCTCCGCAAATATTACAATTTTTTTCAAAAGCTTATTTTACATACGAGGGAGTAAGATGAGAAGAGAATTACAATAGAAGAAAGAAAGGCACGACACGCAGACCGTATTTATATAAAACCAAAGTAAATGGGCTATTGGGCTATAACCATGCATTTCAAACACCGTGCATATCATCCGAAACATACACATGTTTTATCTTATTAATTAATATTACCAAAAGAGTTCCTACGACCTTTGTTGCTTACGTGCTCTGGCAGATCTGATGCGGCCCCGATCTGCCGGGAACATTTTTAATTTTGGCACTTCGATTACTATAGAAAAACCTCACGATTTGATAACTTTTATCTACAAATTCACGTTTTTGAGATTTTTCAATCCCTAAGATTTTTCGCACTATAACAACCATTGTTCCTCTGCCAAAACGATCTGCTATCAAAACCACATGTTCATTATGTTAACAATTAACATATGGACATTAAAACCTTACAGCAACAAACATATAATTAACGTTTAACCATCGATTGTAAAAACTTATTTAAAACAAATTAACATATTAATCGCGACTGGAATCAATTTCATTGTTTTGCACAAATATCGTATACTCGTCACAATAGGAAAACAAAACATGCATCTCATACAAAGGCATCATCCAAGTATTTAAGTCTAAATTCGTATCGTACAAGTGGCCCTAATACCACTATTGGGAAAACGCTGGTACACCCCATGGCACAGTAGAAAAATTATCCGTTTATGAGGAATGAATCCGGGGTAAAAAGGGATGAAACGTTACCTTAATTAAATCTGAAAACTGCAAGGAGTTAGGAGAATCCAATTCTTCTAGCACGATATCGAATCCAAGTCGTCACAATAGTGTTCCGACCTCTACACAATCCATCTGAATGAAACGAACAATATTTTATTTTCTCTAACTGTTAAAGAGGTTTTCACAAAATCATACTTTGGCTGCTAGACCTTATGCCTTTATATAGCATTCAAAACGCTAATTCTAATTAAATTCGAATTCTTTAAATATACAATATATTTAACCGAATATAATTAAATATGTAGAATCTGATTATACTTCAATCAAGTTTCTTTAGGGATATATATTTTAATAGTATCTGATAATAATTATCTAGTATTAAAATATATATAATCGAAACTATCTATAATTACAATAATTATAATAATTTCAATTTTTACTTATTTCGTGCACAACAAGTTTGTACACATGATATCTAGTCGATATTTGTTCGTTTCAATCATAGAGTGTGACCCTTGTAGGTTCATGCAATGTTAGCAATAATATCTAGAACAATTCTAATATTGCAAGCAATGAGTGACATCTAGCAATACATTATTGCTACCTAAGTTACAAGAAATCATGGTTGGACTAAACCTGTTTTTTGATTAACTATTTTCATGTATTACATCCTTTTGTCCTTATATCTAGATCGGACACAAGCATGGAATAATCACACTTGTATAGTCCATCTAATATTTCTTGATATCTTGAGTAGACTATTATAAATGAATAATTATGACATCTCATATCAATTAGTCCGAGTATCATACATGTAGTTATCAATATGAGCAATATTGTGATGTCACATAATAATCCAAGAAACATTCTCATAGCAGGTCACTCCAATATGTCGTTCTCTAACACATACTTATGTATTGATTTTGACATCTTCATGTCAATGACAACTCTTTGTCATCAATCAACTACATATTAGTTTTAATATATTATTGTTTTCCATGCCCACAATAATACTCGATTATGGACATTCAAGAATAACTATATTATTCTAAGGACTTTATTATAATTCAGTTTATTTATGAATACACGTAATAAGAGTGAAAAATAATAATGGCTTTATATTAATAAACAAGATAAAATAAGTATGTCTTTTACAACCATCTCATGATTGGTCTTTGGGCATACTCTAACAATCTCCCACTAGCACTAAGACCAATCACTCATGTATCAAATTCCAAGAGACTTAGTGTGATGATCTTGCTTCTGCTGTGTCAGAGGCTTTGTCAGTGGATCGGCGATATTGTCATCCGTTGGTACTCTGAATATTTCTACGTCCCCTCGATCGATGATTTCTCGAATGAGATGGTAACACCCAAGTATGTGTTTGGATCATTGGTGAGATCTGGGTTTTTTTCCTTGTGCGATGGCTCTGTTGTTGTCACAACGTAGGTCTATAGCATTTGATATGCTAGGCACAACCCCTAGTTTAGATATGAACTTTTTGATCCAAACAACCTCTTTTGCAGCATCGTTTGCTGCAATATACTCAGCTTCTGTTGTAGAATCTGCTACTGTATCTTGCTTTGAATTTTTCCAGCTTATAGCACCTCCATTAAGACAATACATAAAACTCGATTGCAATCGAGAATCATCCTTATCAGTTTGGAAGCTTGCGTCAGTATAACCTTTTATACTTAGCTTTTCCTCACCTTCATACATAAGGAATGTATCCTTACTTCTTCTTAAGTACTTAAGGATGTTTTTGACTGCAACCCAATGACCTTCACCGAGATCCACTTGGTATCGACTTGTCATACTTAATGCATATGATACATCTGGACGTGTACATAGCATGTCATACATGATGGATCCAATAGCCGAAGCATATGGAACCTTACTCATGCACTCTCTTTCTTGAGGCGTTGAAGGACACATTTTCTTTGAGAGTGAAATACCATGTCTCATAGGTAAGAATCCTCTTTTAGATTCTTCCATACTAAATCTTTTCAGTACTTTATCTATGTATGTATTTTGACTTAGTCCTAGGAGTCGTCTTGATCCATCTCTATAGATCTTGACTCCTAATATGTGGGTTGCTTCACCAGGTCTTTCATAGAAAAACATTTTCCTAACCAAGTCTTTACAGACTGTAAGGTAGGTATGTCATTTCCTATTATTTGTATGTCATCCACATACAATACCAAGAATGTGACAGTGCTCCCACTAGTTTTCTTGAAAACACATGGTTCATCTTCATTTTTAATAAAACCAAATTCTTCGATTGCATCATTAAAATGAAGATTCCAACTTCGAGAAGCTTGCTTCAACCCATAAATGGATCTTTGTAGCTTGCATACTTTTTGGGCATCTTTTGGATCGACAAAACCCTTAGGTTGTGTCATGTACACATCCTCATCTAATTTTCCATTAAGGAAAGCGGTTTTGACATCCATTTGCCAGATTTCATAATCATGAAATGCAGCTATTGCAAGCAATATCCGAATGGATTTAAACATAGCAATAGGAGAAAAAGTTTCATCATAGTTTGTACCATGAATCTACGAAATCCCTTAGCGACCAATCACCCTTTGTATGTTTGTATATTGCCATCTATGTCGGTCTTCGTTTTAAAAACCCATTTACATCCTATGGGTTTTATCCCTTCAAGTGGGTCAACCAAACTTCATACTCAGTTTTTTGACATGGAAACCATCTCGGATTTCATGGCATCCAACCATTTCTCAGAGTCTGGGATCGCCACTGCTTCTTGATAAGTCATAGGCTCATCTTGGTCCATGAGGAGAACATCACCATGCAATGTGATGAGAAATCTATATCTCTCAAGTGCATTGCGTTCTCTCATAGATCTCCGCAGTGGTTGTGTTTCAAGAATGATTGGTGTTCCTCAACTATTTGTGGAACTTGTTGTTGTTCAATCTCTGGTTTAGTGATCTATGGTTGATTTTGAATTTCCTCAAGTTCAATATTTCTCCAACTTCCTTTTCTAAAAATAAATTCTCTTTCGAGGAAGACTCATGTTCGAGCAACAAACACTTTGTTCTCTAATGGATTTAAGAAATAATATCCTTTAGTTTCTTTAGGATACCCCACAAAATTACATGAGATTTGGGTTCGAGTTTTGTAGACATCTGATGCTTAACATAAACTTCACATCCCCAAATTTTCATAAAAGACATACTAGGACGCTTCCTAGTCCATATCTCATACGGTGTCTTTTGAACCGATTTAAATGGAACACGATTTAGTGTGAAAGCAGTAGTTTCTAGCTCATGTCCCCAAAAAGAAGCTGGAAGATTAGCATGACTCATCATTGATCGAACCATGTCTAACAATGTTCGATTTCTCCTTTCAAAGACTCCATTATGTCGTGGAGTACCAGGAGGTGTAAGTTGTGAGACAATCCCACATTCATTAAGAAGTTCATCAAACTCTAAGCTTAAGTATTCTCCTGCTCGATCTGATCAAAGAACTTTGACACTTTTTTTCTAGTTGGTTTTGTACTTCATTCTTAAATTCCTTGAACTTTTCAAGGGCTTCAGATTTATGATGCATTAGGTAAATGTACCCCTATCTACTGAAGTCGTCAGTGAAAGTAATGAAGTATTGAAACCCTCATCTGGCTTGTGTATTCATTGGTCCACATAGTCCACATACATCACTATATATTAGACCTAATAAATCACTTGCTCGCTCGTTTTTACCGTCAAACGGTGGTTGGGTCATTTTTCCCATTAAGCAAGGTCACTTATATTAAATTGTTCAAAAACAAAAGAATCGAAAAATCCATATTTATGAAGTTTTGATATGTGTTTCTCACTTATATGACCCAAGCGACAATGCAGAGATAAGTTTGATTAGAGTCATTTGTTTTTGATCTTTTCGTATTTATGTTATACATAGAATTGTCTTGATCTAAGATATAGAGGCCATTTATTAAACGTGTCGTACCATAAAAAATATTATTGAGATAAAAGGAACAACTTTATTCTTAATAATAATATCAAAACCAATCTTGTCCAAACAAGAAATTGAAATAATGTTCTTAGTCAAACTAGGTATGAAATAACAATCCTCTAAATCTAAAACAAGTCCACTAGGTAATGACAAAGTATAGTTCCTATAGCTAATGCAGAAACTCTTGCTTCATTTCCCACTCGTAGGTCCACATCTCCTTTTGCCATTTTCTACTCCTTTTTAGTCCCTGTACAGAAGTACAAATGTGAGAACCACAACCGGTATCTAATAACCAAGAAGTAGACGTTGATATATTTATATCAATAACATAAATACCTTATCCGGGCTGTCCATTTTCTCTTGCCTTCTTGATGTCCTCAAGATAGACAGGGCAATTTCTCTTCCAATGTCCAGTATTTTTGCAATGGAAACACTTTCCTTCTTTTGCAACTCCTCCTTTGGGTTTCAACGCAGTATTTCCTTTGTTGGGCTTTGGCTTTGCCTTGGTGTTGGGCTTTCGTTTTCTGTTATCCTTTCGGACCATCAGAATGGGCTTACATCCAACCTTTTTCATGTTGTTCTCTATTGTTCTTAACAGAACAGGCAACTGGGGTAACAATTTGTTAATTTCATTCATATTGAAATTAAGAACAAACTGATTAAAACTATCTGACAATGATTGCAGGATAACATCAGTAGCCAATTCAACACTTAGAGGGAAACCCAATTTTTCTAGGGTTTGAATATACCCTATCATTTTAGGCACATGAGTTCCTACTAGAGTTCCCTCCATCATCTTGCATCGAAACAAAGCCTTAGAGGTCTCATACCTCTCTTGACGAGATTGCCCCTCATATAATTCCTTGAGATTTTTAACCATCTCATAGGGAACCATGTCCTCATGTTGCTTCTGAAGCTCAGGAGTCATGGTCGCAAGCATCAAACACCCGACATCTACCATGTCACTTGAGTATTTTTCAAAGCCTTCCAATTCATCTTTGGAGGCATCATCTGCTGGCTTTTTAGGGACAGGTTCTTTGATGATTTGTAATTTCCGTTCTTGCTTGAGGACAATCTTCAAGTTACAAAACCAGTCAAGGAAGTTCAAGCCATCCAATTTGTCATTTTCAAGGATGGATCGCAATGATAATGAGTTTGAGTTTGTCATAACAAATCTACAATGATAAAATGTGATTTATAAGTACCTTTTATCAAGTTTATAAGGTAATAGCATTCCCACTATTAAAAACCCTCAAAATTGAAAACTTACTAAAAAGTATTTCTAGTGGGTAAGGATCCATATTTCATTTCATCCTAAGTCAGCTTTGGCTTTACTCCTATAATTCAATTATTTAGGTAAGCAACACTTGCTAATTACATCTCATGTAATTCCTATATTTGGTGAACAACTATTGTTCCTAATCATCTCATGATTATCTAAATCATTAGCCTTAAGGTTTCTAATCTCATTAGGACAACCTAGCTTAACCAATATTACAACCAGTGAATATCACTAGCTTATTCTTCGCGTTTAACCAAGATAGATATAAGTACTTCGCTTTGGCAAAACCTACATAGTACCGATCGAGGTTTTAACGAGGGCAAATATTGGATGGCTATTTTGATTAATATGGAGGTTTTTTTTGTTATATTAATCTCACCATGTAACACCCCTTCCCGTGACCGTACATTGATCACGAGTCATAAATGTCACAACTTTTTAAAATAGTCTTTTAATCCAAAAACTGGGGTAATTTAAAATTTTTGAGACAAATTCCCAGATGGTCAACCATCTTGAAATTTCCCTAATTCAAGCACGCTTAACTTTATCTAATTTGGAAATAAAATAATAATTTAATACCCGATAGTAAAACTTTTTACGTAAATAATATATTCATATCAAAATATATAATAATAATAAGCAGTATAAACGTTTAACATCTATGGAAAGTTTATAAGTCCATTACATACCTGATTGAAATATTAAATCAAAAAGACAGGTTTAGTTAGTACATGCCACTATTTACATTCATAATAAGGATGTCATAAGTATTGAAATAACTTGTCGATTTATGTCTTCTCACAGAGAAGGTGATACAAAGCTCCACTCCTACTTCCTTTTACCTATGTGTATAACAGAAATACACGATGAGTATAACTCAGTGAGGCATAAGATGAGTAACGTATATAAAATACCTTGTAATGTATGATACTTTTCAAAAGCATGATAAACTTTTAAATCATATAATTTGTAATGCAGGAATATCTATGCAAGAAAGTATATAATTATCCTATAAAATCATATACATATAGCCCAAGGTAAATATCAAGAGACTAGTAAACAAGTCGTGTACTCCCAGAGTACTAACCACTCCCCTTAGGGATGAGGCGACGATAACGAGTTTGTAGAAACCCTTAGGTGCAAACGATAGACACAATTAAGTGTTGGCAGTAGACATAAATGCCAACGGTAGACACACAAGGTGTCAGACACAAAAAGTGTCAAACTGTAGATACAATAAGTATTAGCGGTAGACACATAATGTGTCAGTGTAGCTACTAGACTCTTATGGTATACCACAATACTGTCATTCTTAATATTATACTACCAATGGCAAACATTTAAGACAATTCCTGCAAAATGGCAAGTAATCCAAATACAATTCATACTCTTACATGTTCTATAACTTCATGGTACACTTGCCATTTAAAAACTGTATGAAATAACTCATTATCGGTATATCATGCTATAAAACATTTGTGATCATAAAAATACCACAATCTTTAAATTAGTAAAATAAAGTATCATACCAAAAACATGTCATGCTTTATGAAAATCATTACCTTTTTGGTTGACTTATCTCAAGTTTTCCTATAATACGTATGTTACTAACATACATTTAAAAACATGTATGCACTCACCTTAGCCTTGCAATGTAGTAGCCTTTACTATTCAATATTATTCCCGGGCTGTTTTCTTTCTTTTTCTACCGTCACAACTTCGATTTATCTCAGAATCTACAATAAAATAACATATACCATTTCAAGTATATGTTAGTACACATTCATACCATATACAGTAAAGGAAAGTAAATAAAATAACTATCCATTATATAGAAAATTGATCCGATAAAACTTTCTATATTCGAATCGCAATTTCCCATACTTTTCTTTAAATCTCCAACTTTTCCCAAAATTCTATTTTAGTCCCTAAGGACTCTTTTAAACTTCCAACCAAAATTTCAAGTCTAAACCTTACATTTCTCATCCTTTACACTTTAGGACCTAAACTTTAAAAATTTGCACTTTGGTCCCTAAAGTAGATAAATATTCAATTTAACCCAAAATGTTGATTTAAACTTCAAAATCAACATTTAAATCACTAGACTTAATTTTCCAACATAATATACCTCAAATACAAGCTCAACATCAAATCCCTAAACTTTTCAAAATTTACATTTTGGTCCTTAGTGCCATCTAATTAGGGATTTTCATTCCACACACCTTAAATCAACATATATAACCAATCTTCCTTCAATCTTGTTCCAAAATTTCACACTTTAACATAAACCCTAATTCTTAGTTTTCAAGAACATGATCATTTCTTCATCCAAATAACAAAATCACGCTTATAAAACATCATTCTCATCATTTCTATCTTCAAAGTAAATTTTGCCATAATTTCCCCTAATTTTCTCAATATTGCCGAAAAGTCACTAAACAAATTTTCACGGAATTTCCATCACTTCTAACACAGAAACAACATCACAACCTCATTCCTAACATGAACAACCTTTAAAACGTAATATTCCAACATGTCCTTCATCCACCCTAATCACTAAACTCAACTAAGAACATGGAAACCAAGTAAAACTTATACAAATGATAGAGAATTCGATGAAGAACAATTTCTTATTTCATATCTTAACCCCAAAACCAATCCAAAAAGCTTAAAAATTGAATTGGAATTTTCTTATCCCTTTCTTAGAGCTTCACGGCAATAGAGAAAGATGGGAGAAATTTCCAACTTTTCTATTTCTTAATTATATGCCAAATGGCATATTAAAACCCTTATTTAAAATAAAAATTCTTTTAACAGTCTAATGACTATTTTACCCTTGAATTATAACCAGTCACCTACCAACACTTGCATATTCTTATCCTTAATAATAAAAAATATTCATAAAGTAGGGATGAAAAGACCAATTTGCCCTTAATGCATCAACTTATCTTCAAAAATGCCATTTTCATCTACTACACCAAATACTGCATAGAATCGAATTTAAATCGAATAAAAACGATTCATAAACCACAATATCATATTCTTCAAGTCTTTCTAAGACTTCCATAAAATTTTCATAATTTTCTGATCATTCGAACTAATTACCGAAACTTATCCTTTTTATAGCTTTTCACACAAATCCCGTATCAAAAATTTGATTCCCACCAAAATTCTTATACCGGGATAAACTATTCATTTTTGACATAAAAATAATATGTGGGAAAATTACCATTTTTGGTCCCTGAACTTTTCTCAACTTTTCACTTTAGCCACCAAACTTTAAAATTTTATGTTTTAGTCACTAAACTAAAACCACCAACCTTTGATTCTTTACATTTTATTCACTAAGAAAATATTGGGGTATTACACACCATTCAAGTATGATCTAATCAATTACAATCATGCTAAAACATACATTGTAACACATATATGTAAAACAGTAAATATAAATGCAATGGTTATAGCCCGTAAAACTAAGGTGGCTCATCCCAAGCCAATGGGAGAACAAAAAAAACTAAAGAAAGAACTTGCTTCTCAAGCATCTAATCCACCTTTGATCGGCCCATCGTTCTGCTCCTGTGATCCACACTTTCTCTGCAAATAATACAATTTTCAGAACTCGTTTTACCTACGAGGGGGTAAGATGAGAAGAGAATTACAATAGATGAAAGAAAGACACGACACGCATGCCATATTTATAAACATAAAACCAAAGTAAATGGGATATTTGGCTATGACCATGCATTTCAAACACCGTGCATATTATCCAAAACATAAACATGTTTTATCTTGATAATTATAATTACCAAAATAGTTCCTACGACCTTTTTTGCCTACACGGTCTGGCAGATCTGGTGCTGCCGGGTCCGCCCGTAGAGTGCGGGCCAGCGGGCCCAGTCTGCCGGGAAAATTTTTAATTTTAGCACTTCGATTGCTATAGAAAAACATCACGATTTGATAACTTTTATCAACAGATTCATGTTTTGGGGATTTTTCAATCCCTAAGGTTTTTTCGCACTTGAACAACCATTGTTCCTCTACCAAAAATGATATGCTATCATAACCGCATATTCATCATGTTAACAATTAACATACGAACATTAAATCCTTATAGAAACAAACATGTGATTAACATTTAACCATCGATTGTAAAAACTTATTTAAAACATATTAACATATTAACCGTGACTGGATTCAATTTTTTTGTTTCGCATAAATACCGTATACTCGTCCAAACAGAAAAAAAATGCATCTATTACAAAAGCATCATCCAAGTATTTAAGCCTGAATTCGTATCGTACAAGTGGCTTTGATACCACTATAGGGAAACGTCGGTACACCCCATGGTGTAGCGGAAAAATTATCCGACGTATTCCGCCAGTGATCCGTGTACGAGGAATAAATCTGGGGTGAAAATGGATGAAACGTTACCTCAAATAAATCTAGAAAACCACAGGGAGTTAGGAGAATCCAATTCTTCTAGCACGATATTGAATCCAAATCGTCACAACAATGTTCAGACCTCTGCGCAGTCCACCCGAATGAAACGAACAATATTTTACTTCTCTAACTGTTAGAGAGGTTTTTCGCAAAAGGCATATTTCGGCTGCTAGACCTTATGCCTTTATATAGCATTCAAAAACCTAATTCTAATTAAATTCGGATTCATTAAATATACAATATATTTAACCAAATATAATTAAATATGTAGAATCTGACTCTACTTTAATTAGGTTTCTTTAGATATATATATATATATTAATAGTATTTAATAATTACAATAATTATCTAGTATTGAAATATATAAAAAAATATTATTTATACTTACAATAATTATAATAATCTTAGTTTTTTTACTTATTACGCCTACAACAAGTTTGTACACATGCTATCAAGTCGATTTGTTCATTTCAATCATAGGGTGTGACCCTTGTAGGTTTATGTAACGTTAGTAGTAATATCTAGAACAATTCTAATATTACAAACAATGAGTGGAATCTAGCAAAGCATCATTGCTACCTAAGTTATAGGAAGTCGTGGTTCGACATAACCTTCGTGATTAACTTTTTTCATGTATTTCATCCTTTTGTCCTCATATCTAGATCGGACACAAGTCATGGAGTAGTCACAATTGTATAGTCCATCTAATATTTCTTGATATCTCGAGTAGACTATTATAAACGAATAACTATGATATCTCATATCAATTTATTCGAGCATGGCCATGCATTTTCTAGTCTCACTTAATCAAGTGGCCTATGATATTACTCCTATTATGTAGGAGAGACAAATCTTATCTTGATCAATCATATTCTGCTACATAGATTGCGACATATCCAATATTAGTATTTATAGTGTAGTCAGTTACGACACACGTTTGACCACATCAAAATATGTCACTCACGATGTTGAAATAATGATGATCTCAAGTCCGATGATCATACATGTAGTGATCACTATGAGCAATGTTGTGACTGTTACATAATAATCCAAGAAACATGCTCATAGCGGGTCAGTCCAATATATCTTCTCTAACACATACTTATGTATTGATTTTGACATCTTCATGTCAATGACAACACTTTGTCATAAATCAACTACATATTAGTCTTAATATATTATTATTGTCCATGCCCACAATAATACTCGACTAAGGATATTCAAGAATAACTGTATTATTCTAAGGACTTTATTATAATTCAGTTTATTTATAAATGCACATATTAAGACTGAAAAATAACAATAGCTTTATATTATTAAAGAAGATAAAATAAGTATGTCTTTTACAACCATCTCATGATTGGTCTTTGAGCATACTCCAACAATTCCAAGTCTTTGAAAAACTTGGACCATTATTTGCAAATACTGCTATTGGTAAATGCCCTTCTAACCTCACCACTAGGCTCTTGGGAACAACCTTACTCAATTCATACAGACCATCAAACCCACCACTTGGTCTCTCATCACAATCAACCCTACTCATATCCTCATCCAGCAACCATCCCTCATCTGTTTGATCTCCTTTGTTATCTCGTATCTCCTCCCCAACGATATCCTCTCACACGGATTCTGTTTCCATATTGTAATGGTGTTGCATTCCACTTTCTCTACATGCGTTGTTGGTACCTCACTCGTATCACCACCATCCTTGAATGCATTGTCCTATTTTCTCATATCCTTTTTTCTATAACAGTCATCTGCTGTCTCCCTGCCAATAATATCCTCAGGCATGCTAGCCTCATCCTCCATACATGGACATCAAAATTTTTTTTCCGGTATGATTTTGATCTCCCTAACTCGGACATGAAATATCTTACCCTCAATCTCTACCATTTCATTTATATTCTAACAGAAATCCGCTTTAATCAATAACCTCGCCCTTTCGAATGAAGTTGGTGCGTTGGTTCTGTCATCAAGTCACACAAGTGGTGCCCTTACCTTTGCTAAATTCTCAAAAGATTCTCTCGTCAACGCATGTATTGGATAACCACTAACCACCAACCATATCCTTCTAAAAATACTCTCCTCTTCTGTCGACCATTTAACATGCACAAACTATTTCTCCAGTGCTGTTTGTGCCATTATCTCCCTACGTTTCTCGACGCTATCAAAATTAAAGTAAAATGTAATTTAATATTTATTTAAATAAAAATATTAATATAATAATAAAAAACATTTTCTTATGTTTAAAATATTTTAAAACAATAAGATGTTTAATAATAAGATAATTTAATATAATTCAAGATGAATTCAATATTGATCGGATTTTATTGATTCATTTTCAGCTTTAAAATAAAATCAAAAGTATTTATGGTTAAAAATAATTTAAAATAAAATTATACTCCTTATATATTAGAACAGTTTAAATTAAATAAAAATTTAATTCAAGATCATAAACTATAAAGTGCTATTTATTTTTTTAATTTATGTATTTTTTATTTAGTTTTAATATAATTATATATCGTTTAAATTTTTATGAAGTATATTTCAAGATAAATATAAAATAACAAAATGTTTTAAAATTTATAATAACAATAAATATTGATTTATTATATGATACATCGTCGGTGAGAAAAATAATTTTACAAGCGGTGTTTAGATGCAAATATACTATTTTTTATTTTTATATTTTTAATTGTACTTAAAGTACACTTATATCATCTGAGCACCACTCGTAGAATTATTATTTTTCATTAACAATATATCGAATAATAAATTTAAAATATTTTAAAGAAATATAAAATTTATATTGTAAAAATCAAGACAAAGTAACAATAGTTCATATATAAAATTGTTAAAATGACCAAAAATCAAATAAGAATTTGAACCCACCAAGTGTCTCAGTAGAAAAGTAGATGAATTTCATCCTAGGAGACACAGATTCAAATCTCTTTGTCTACAAGGTGTATACGCATTGTCAAAGGGTTAAAAATATTTATGAACAGATACTAACTTGTAATCACCTTTAGACTATTTAAAAAATCAAATAAAAATTTAAAATGTAAGTTCAAAAATTTTCCCCTTTATACATATGTCATCAATTCCACATTAAAAAGGACTTAGATCATTTCATCAACATGAGTGTTTAATATAAAAAAATACATGTTAATGGTCTCAAATTCTGGATTATCATAGAATCAAAGTTGATGTACCAATAAATCATAAAATGCTGCTATAAATACTACGGTTCTTAAATATCATTTCATTGTGAAAATGATATTTACATTTTGTCATAATATTATTAAATATTCCGACTATATCAAATAGTATTTATTTTTATATTTCTTCATACTTGAAGAAAATTTATTGATGAAAAACATGCAAGTACTTGAGAACAATTTTAAAATTACAGTAAAAATAGTCAAAAGTAGGATTATTAAATATTAAATAATAATAATAATATAAGGTATCGCCAATAATTAGTTGATCTAGTGTCTCACTAGATCATTAAGCAAGGTTAAGAGTTTAAATCTTAGCGTTGTGAATGTAGTAAATGGGTTGGGAGAGTCACCCCATAACAGGCTTTTGTAGTACCAGAATCGGATCAATCAACCAATGAGTTTCATACGAGTGATTAAACCAAAAAATAATAATAAAGGTATCAAACATTAAATAATAAAAGTTAAATATACCAAATAATAGACATAATGTCAAAAATTCCCTAAACGTTTGATTGAATATTCATTTTGGGTCTCATTCTTTTTTAAAACATATTAACCCAACGTTTTATTTTAGGTCAAAATAACCCCTAAATGGATGGAAACCGTCAATTAACTAACAATTAACGTTTTGGGATGAAGTGGCGTTCTTGCATGGTAAAGGTCATGATGTTGTAAAAAAGCCATGTCAGCAAAAATCCACATCATTAAAAAATTATGAAATTTTATTTAACAATTTTTAACCAATGAGATGATGACACGTGTAATTATATCTTTGGTATTTTTTGAAATCACAAAAAAAATATTGTTAAGGCAAAATGAACGACTTGAACTAAAGTCACTGGGAGAGGATTTAAAGCCACAAACCATCAAACCAACTCTTTTACCTGGTGTATTTCTAAACTAAGTTTTTTTTAACATTTAACTTTAATTGATATTACTTGAAATAAACAAATGAATTAAAGGAAACAAAGGTTAAATAAACAAGGGGTTGCAAAAGTATTATTCTTTTCATATTATTTAGTTATCACTTATTCTTCTCATATAACTTTTTTCATGATCTAGTTGCATATGAATTCATAATCTTTATATGAACTATATTCTTTAATTTTTCATATTACTTATATGAATTCATAATCCTTATATTACTTGTCTATCAACCAAAAAATATCACATATCAATCCAGTTTTTTGGGGATCTTGTTTCCTTATTTGGAAGATTTAGCTGGCCTTCTTTTGCACTATACGAGGTTTTGGGAAGTTTTCAACTCAAGTGTAGGTTTTTTGGAAAGTCAAAACCTTGGTTAAGCAAAAAGGTAAACCTTCTGGTTGCTTTTTGATCTTTGCACAAACCAAGGACAAAGGTAAAGCTACTGGATGCTATTTGGTCTTTGCACTATCCAAGGACTTTTCACATCCAAAGTATGTTCCAAGCTTTGGCTATGGTATTGCAGTCTCTCTTTCTGCTTTGGATTTTGCGGTATACAAGAAAAGGAAAACAAATGTCTCCCCCTTCATTTACCATATTGAAAAATCAAAACGAGGGATGCTTTGTGGTGCAAGAAGATTGAGGTCTTTTGTTTTTAGGGAAGATGGATCAAGCTTGTTAGCGGATGTTTTATGTTTTCATTTTGAACTGGTTTATTTTGTTGATGAGTTGAGTAACGATGGGTGTAACTTGGTAGCGGATGACCACGTTGATGGTCATCTGCAATCTGAATGATGTTTTATGCCCCTGTCATCTTTTGGAGGAAGGTTAGAATGATGGCAGTGTATCTTTTTCCTTCCCTAAGGATCATCTTCTCTACCATGGTTGTGGCTATGGCGACGTTTGATCTTTGGTTATGCCCTCTTGAGTATGGTTTTTTATGTGTTGCTCTTCCTATCTCGGTGAAGGGTACTCGCCTCTTGTTTGTGGTTGACCCCAACCTTTCACTCTCTTTTGCTCACAATCTGGCCTCTCAACATTTCTGATGACAAGATAAGCTTGTCTCCGGATGGAGCTCTTGTAGAAATGTCACCTGATCGAGCCCTAGATTGAGTTAGGTGCTTGGGTGTTCTTTAGTTTCCGCTGTCTGCTTTGTTCCATGTTTTATCTGGCCTTTTATGTATTGTTGTGTTTGTTTCCGATTCTCCCTTTATAAAGGTTTTTCTGTTGTCTGAATGGCTGTCTTGTTTGTTCGGGTTTCTATATTGTTGTACGTGTTTTTTTAATGAATATTTTCTCTTTAATGTCAAAAAAGTAACAAAAAGTTCCCGCCTCCATAACAAAATTCATTTTTTCATTTTTTGTGCGATTGATTATTGAGTGCCCAATGGTTCTCTAACTGCACTTCACTTTTTGTTTGGGGGCCTTTGCAGTTTTAGAGGATTCCATATTACTTGTTTTGAATGTCGGATTCACCTTGTATCTTGTGCTTGCACCAGACTATCAGAAAAGAAACAAAATTAAATCAGTAGCAATTAAATTTGAAGTGAATAATATTATGTACTTACATATAAAGTTTGCTCCCGGTCTTCTCGTTAGTGTAAAAGTCAATCCCTTGTTATTTTCTTATGTTTTTTATTGGTCTATCCACAGAAGTATTAACCTTCTCCTTTCCTTTATCTGAAACATGTGTAGGATTTGGCCTGACTGTACTCGATGATTTTGTCCGTAAATTGGTAGTCCTTGCTACTCTGTATAAAATAAAATAAATAGTTAGTTAACGTACACAAGGTCATTTCATAGAGCAATGTCCAACTATTAAAGTGTTCAAAGAGTATTTTACTTGTTCTATGGTTGTTTTAGGATGAGTGCATGATATCTTATTATGACCTTCTCCACCACAATTTTTACGTCATAATCACACCAATCTTAATAATATTTCTAGACTTTAATTTTTTGGTTCATCTTTTGTCTTTCTTGTATTTTTCTTTGGCCTTCCGGGCATATCTCTGTCAATTGGTGGGTGGACAAACTCAATTACAGATGTTTTACATTCATGAGACCCATTAATCAGTTACAAAGAATATGTATATGCTTTAATGTACGTATCTTCATGGTAATAAGGATGCATAAATTCATCTGGGTCTCAACCTATAACATCCCCAAATCCAGCTTAGAAGAATCAGTTATCTAGATCGAGGTCGAACTAGAATTAATTGGAAATTTAACTAATTAATTAGTTTCGAAAAATATATTTGAGTTGGATAAATTTATTTTGATTTATTTGGAGGATTAAAAAATTATAAATTTTGGTTATATAATCATTATATTAAATAATGGATTTTATACTCAAATGACTTTAATTAAGTCAAATTACTTTGGCGTTTGTTTTTTGTTTTAGTGGAGGGATACAAGCTATGAATCTTTAAGAAACTATTATGCCAATTAGGTTTTTATTAATATTGATTTGAGATTTATTAATATTGAATGCATTTAATAAAATTATTTTAACAAAAATTATTTGACGGTTAATTTCTTTTCATTGGAAGAATGAGTTTTTCATTTTCTCTCAAAACCCAATTCTCTTGATTTACAAAATCTCCTCAATTCTGGTGATTTCCAAAATAAGATTCAATCATTTTCTTCTTAATCTTTTCCTATTCTATTGATTTCTATTTCCTAAAGTCTATTTCATTAAAATCCTATTTTCCTCATCTTTTGGGAAGTTACGTCTTTCTTGGAATCATCCCCAAATCTAATTTTCTATCAAACGCAAGGTATGATAAGATTTCTTATTGATATTCCAATGCTATGTGTTCCTAAATATTTATTTTAAAGATCTTTTATGGATTTAATAGTGAATTAATTGTGAAAATGAGTTTTGGTTGAATAATGATGAAATCTTGATTTGCAATTGAAACATAATTGATTTTGGTTGGGTTATGATGTTTCTTTATGAGTTAGATATGATCTAAACTCAATTTTGTAAAATTAATCTCAAAATTAATTAAATTAGTTAATTTAAGTTAAGTGTTCTTGAAGAATTATGAAAGGTTAATGGTAATTTGGGTTGTTTAATGTTAGCTACTATTTTGGAGGGTTATTTGGTGATGTTTAGGATTGATTTGGATTATAATTGAAGCTATAATGATTGATTTGAAGTTAGGAAGTGTTGGAGCTTCGATCTTAGTAAATTTCGCCTATTTAGAGAAGTTCTAAGTGGATGTTTGAGTTATATGGTAGTTGTTGGAGGTTTTGGATTAAATTTTGACGTGAAATTATATTGTTGATGAGTTGTATACATTTCGGCACCGACGAACGAAGTCTAGCTCACAATTGACAACACCGACAACTTCGTAAAAGCTATTGGCATTGAAGCGAAAGCTAGTGGGCGATTGAAAAACTATATTTTGCGATATAGCAAGGTTTGAAATGAGTTTTTGGGAGTTTATAATCTATGTTAAGCTCGAAAGTAAGCTTTCCTAACTATCGCTTTATTCGCTTTGAATTATTCCATGAGGAATAGATTTATTTGATTTGTTTTGAAGATTTGAACATGAGAAACTTATTGTTTTCATGCAACTTATATGTTAATGCCATGTAACCCCTTTGACCCGGCCTAGTCGTTAGACCCGAACCAAAATGATCACATTGGGTTTACCGAAGTAAACCCAAAATGACTTACTCGAATTACGGTCCCTTTTTTTTCCTTTTTACTGATCTAGATGCAATATCAAGATTTATGGTATTTATACTAGTAGCGGTTCAATTTTCATTCAAAACAAACATCTATAAGGCACTCAATTGCAAACACAAGCATTTTAGGGACTAAAATGCAAATATAAATAATTAAAGGTACGTAGCCCAATTTCAGGTTACCAATAATTAATTAATAATATTTCATGCTAGCATGTCGATTTTCAACTCAAACAGATCACAATTATGCATCCAATTTAACAAAACACACGAAATTAAGGACTAAATCATAAAACTGCCAAAGTACATGGACTAACTCATTTCCAGAAGCATCATACTGCAATTAGCTATATTATAAGTATGCTTGCAAAATCTCAGGTTAATCGGATATCAATTACTTATTTAATTAATGCATGTACATACGACGACCAAAATGCAAAGAATCTAAACTTGGTAAAACTCATTAACTGAATATATCCAAAATACATAAAAACAACATACGCATGCTCCTAAAATTATATCATCATAAAATATAAAGGTAAACTACACCAGTAGTCACCGGACTATGGTTTCTTTCCTATTTTCGTCACCGAACTATTTTTTTGGCAAAAACATCACTAACGTTATGTTTCCTTCCTATTCTGGTCACCGACCGTTAAAAACTTAACGATTTTGCTGACATGAATTTTATTTTATTTTTTAATTTTCCATGTCATTTTTTCTCTCTCATCGTAAGCAATATATGTTATTTTATAATATTTTTATTCAAACTAACAGGATGGTGACACGTATCACTGCCTATTAGTGGAATAAAAGGAATGAAAAATCAAGCCCCTTATGCAGCCAGAGAAATTCGACTAATAGGCAGTTACACGTGTCACCATCCTATTAGGCAATTACACATGTCACCATCTCTCTGGCTGCATAAGGGGCTTGATTTTTCATTCCTTTTATTCCACTAATAGGCAGTAACACGTGTCACCATCCTATTAGTTTGAATAAAAATATTATAAAATAACATATATTACTTATGAGGAGAGAGAAGAAATGACACGGAAAATTAAAAAAATAAAATAAAATTCCACGTCAGCAAAACCGTTAATTTTTTAACTGTTGGTGACCAAAATAGGAAGGAAACATAACGTTAGTGATATTTTTGCCAAAAAAATAGTTCGGTGACCAAAATAGGAAAGAAACCATAGTTCGGCGACTACTGATGTAGTTTACCCAAAATATAAATGCCCAATTAATTACATGCCATAGACCAATACAATCCATATTCATACAAGTAAACTAGAGGCATGCTTCCTAACAATATAAAGCATTATCCGATATGAACCAAATGGTCGAGACTTCAAACATAGACTATAGGTCAATTAAGAAATAGAAACATATGACCAAAAATACACTTGGAATACAAGCGATCCACCCAATCAATATTATTAAACCATTTTAAAACATTAAATCACAACAATCAAATGTACTCGGCACCAAAACATAATCAACATCATACACATCAATTAATGCAATCAACCAACATAATATAATCTCCAACCAAATAATAGTACATTAAACAAAAATAACGTCCCAATGATTAACCCACATTGCCTTATTACAAATATTAAATACACCATAAACATACTCTTTAATATGCTTGTCTTAAGATCACTCATCCCCTCTAACCACAACTGCGCACTAGCTTAATTCACTGCATTTACGAAAGAAAAGAGAGCGTAAGCATGTAATGCCTAGTAAGTGAGCTCATGTAATACCTCAAAATTTTGGGTAGTGACCAAAATGAAAATTTTGAAAGTTTTGTGGCTAAAGTATAAACTTTGGAAAAGTTTAGGGACTAAATTGTAACTTTCAAAAGTTATGTATTTTAGTCCCGTAAATGAATAGTTTACCCCCAAGAGTGATGTTTACAGAGTTTGTATTATTGGCTATAAAGCGATAAAGTTTAGAAAAATATTCAGATAATCGAATCAAATCGGATATTCAAGATATTTTAAAGGATGATAAGGCAAGGTTAAAAATTTCATTTCCATGTCTTAAAATGGTAAGATTTAACGTGGACCATTGGATTAAAGTAAGTTTTCCATGTTAAATATGAGCCATTGGATGAAAAATGGCAAGATTGTAATTTTGGAAATTTTCAAGGATAAAGTTGGTAATCACTAACTCCTTGGTTTATTTTTGACCATTGGATGAATATTTTGACATGTGGAAAGATGTGGGACATTGTATTACAAGGGCAAAATGTTCTTTTTGTCATAAAAGAGTTTTTTTTAGGATTTTTATAATAAGATGACAAATGGCCTAAATTAAAGAATAGAAAAATCAAGACTTTTCACCATCTTTTCTTCCCTTGTTCGAACCCTACTCCAAGGTAAGAAGAAATTTTATTTTTTGATTTTCAAGCTTATTTAGTTGGATTTTGGATGAAAGCATAAAACATGGAATTAATCTACATGAAATTCTCTATCTTTTGGTACCATTTATTCATGCTTTCCTTGCTTGAAACCTTAGTTTTATGATTATGATGGATGAAGGGGATGCTTAATTTGGATGATTTAAGATTAGATATTGATGAATTTGTTGTAGAATCATATCCAAGCTTGTATTATGATTGAAACTACTTGAAAGTAGCTAAATACTAAATTGGTTAAAGTTAGGGTTTTGATGTGAAGTTGAATTTGGATTGATTTTGATATGGAAATGATTGTATAAGCTTGGAATTGATGTTTAGAAGTTGAATTCATGCTTGATCAAGTTGGAAATTTTGAATGTAGTGACCTTTCATATTCGACTTTAGGGGGAAATTTGAGAAAATTATGAAAAATTTTCCTAAGACTAGGAATGACGTGAGAATGATTTTACAAGGCTTAGAATGTTGTTTGGATCGATTTGGAAATTTATAGAGTGTTGAGGACCAAATGACATATTAAGGAAAATTGAGAGTGAAACGGAAATTGATTAGAAATTAATGTGTTAAGCTTGAATGTATTCTTCGAATACTTGAATATGTTGTCTAATGGTTGAATTTGATGTTCAATGGCAAGGGACCATTTTGAATAATTTGGAAAGTTGAGGTGAATTCTAAAAGAATTCATTTTATGGTTATTTTAGGAGATTTGAGAATGTTTTGTGAATTTGTGATGGATATGAATAATAAAGGATTTTTAGGAATTTTATTCCTAATACGCGCCTATGTTAGAATGATACTAACATATGCTTTGAATTGTATGTGTTTGCTAAATGATGACTTTATAGATCGTGATCGAGATCAAGATCGTAATACGAGCAAGTTTAAGGATATGGAAAAAGTTTAAGAGTAAAGTTAAGTCGACAGTAAAGTTACTAATAAAGCTCTAGGTGAGTGCAGTGCATACATAACATGATACATAGATGTTTTATACATCTACCTTGTTTATATATTGGCATGATATTTGAAATATTTTAAATATGTCAAGAGTTGAATATAAATGCATGGATCACTAGTTATATTATGAATGTTATTTCGAGTATGAACTGCCCAATGTTAAATTCTGTTAATACACTTTGCCATGGATGAAATAAATATGGAAAATGCGCCCAAGTATGTCATTGAGGGACAAGGTATAGTTGGCATGTCATAGAGTCCAACAACACGCTGCATATCCGGTTTAACACTTTAGTGTATATAAAGGGCACTTAGTGTATATAGTGGGCATGACCTTATGTGTATTATGGTGAGCACGACCTTATGTGTATTAGCACTTCGGTGAATATTTGACTCGCGTACTCAGGGTCCTCATATGATTATATTTGGGCTATAAATTATTGAATAATAAATGGTAAATATGTTAGGGAGTATATGAACTCTCAAAGTTATGGCAAGTATATTGGTAAGGAAATTTACATTCAGTTATATTATGCTAATATATGATTAACATGATGGTAATACATATCTAGTGATTCACAATGCATGAATATTGTTACATGTTATTTGTTATAGTTATGTATATTGTATTGGATATTATTATTGCCTCACTAAGTATATACTTAGCGTGTGATGGTTTTCACGCGTAGGTAAAAAGCAAAAACTGGAGTAAGGAGCTGGCATCTTACTTATCAAGAATATAATCACGGTATCGGTAATAACATCTTTTTATGTGTTTTGGTGTTTCTAGATGACAATTATATGTTAAAATTTGTTGGTTATATACTAGTTTGTACATGGTTTGTAAGAACATATAAATTAGTTAATGTTTATAGTGAATGATGAATAGTTATATTATATTTAAAATCAGGTAATGATTAGAAAAGTTTAAACAAAGTAATCGGGTAGATTTTTGTTTTAGGCAGTTTTTAGGTAGTTATATTCCTTATATATCATAGATAAGAACTGTTAAGTTGCTGCTTGAAATCGGACTTTATTTGATGGAATAAAAATTTAAAATATTATTCTATGCAATGAATGGTAAAATGGATAATTTATAATTTTTCTTGTAAATACTAATGGAATACATTGATATATTCATTATGTGATACTCTAATTGGTAATGGATATAGAATACTGATTAGGGTGTTAAATTTATTAGTATCAGAGCATCAGGTTTAGCCGGTTCTGTTAAGAGTCGGAATTATATACATACCACTAAGATGTTAAGATTACTGATATTTGTATGAAATTATTTTGATGCCTATTAATTAGTAATGTGCTCCTTACTTATAAGGGATGATTGTGACATTAACATATGTCAGATCATCAAGAATCCCGTTAGGGAGTTGAGCATGATATTCTTGCACAAAGCGGGAGTAATGAGGTGAATCAGAATCTACCTCTTCAAGCATTGGATGCAATTATAAACTAGCGAGCACCAATATTGGTTTCAAAAGAATTAAGAAAGATGAAATCATAGAATTTCGAGGTGATACTGATGCAAATCCAATGGCTGTTGATTTTTGGTTGAATAATATTAAAATCATATTGGGTAGGATTCCTTGCGATGATCAATGAAAGTTAGTATGAGTAGTATCCCTTCTGATGGAGCAAGCGAGCGTATGGTGGGATGTAATTACTGCACAATTACCTCCGGAGCAGGTTACTTGGGAATTATTTCTAAAGGAATTCAAGGAAAAATATATTGGAGACGTATTCATTGACGAGATGATACATCAGTTTTTGAATTTGAAACAGTCTGGCAGATTGGTCTATGAATACGAATGTGAGTTCAATAGATTGAGTCGATTTGCAACCGAGTTTATTTCGACAAAAAAATCCAAAATTTATAAATTCATACCCGGATTGGATTTTCAATATAAAAGGATATTGGTTTCTTGCCACTTCACTACTTTTCAAGAAGTGGTAAATCGAGCAAAGGTTATGGAAAAAGTAGATCTCGAAGACAAAGTAGAGAAACAGACTCAAACCGGGAAAAGGTCTGGTAGTTCTTATATTTCCCGGTTGTTCTTATAATGCGTCATCTTATAAACGCAATAAGGGCTTTCACAGCGAAATCCAGTAGCATCAGCTTCTTCAGCTAAAAAGGGATATCCTGGAGGAAAGTCTGAACAAGCTCAGACTACTACTGCAAGTACTCGAGGCTCCAGATTTCGTCCTATTTTAGAATGTGAACATTGTGGAAAGAGGCATTCTGGTCAATGCTGGTTTGCTGGTGGGACATGCTATCATTGTGGACAAGCTGTTCATTTCAAAAAGAATTGTCCAGAGTTTCATTTTGATAAGTATACAGTGTCACCTCAGAAAACCAGAGGAAATCAAAGTGGTAAACTGGGAGTATCTGCAGCTACATCAAATCGAGAGAATAAGACTGCAACTCGGGTGTATAATATCAAGACTATTATACAGGTATGATCGAGATGATTCAGAGATCGTAACAGGTATGATCGAACTCTTTGGCAAACCTATTTTTCCATTGATTGATCCAGGCTCTACCCATTCTTATATTATTTCTAAAGTAATACTTGAAAGAAATATCCTGGTAGAACCAATTTCGAGTGAGGTAGTTGCTATTAATCCAATAGGACAAAGTGCCAAAGTAGGTCGAATATGCAAAACGTGTCCTTTAAAGATACAAGAAATTGAATTTCCAGCCAATCTTATGGAATTGTCTTTCCAAGAGTTTGAAGTCATTCTTGGAATGGATTGGGTATCGACATATGATGCTACAATTGAATGCCGATTGAAAAGGGCAGTCTTAAAAGGACTAGATGGTTCGAAAATAATATTTGTGGGAGAAAGGCAGATTTATTTGAGCAATGAGATTACAGTTGTAGTTGTTGGAAAGCTATTATCACATGAGTATTAAGCTTATTTAGCTCATGTGATAAATATTCCGGAAATAAAGATAGATCTGGAAAATATACCTACAGTACATGAATTTCTAGATGTTTTCCCAGATGAATTACCGGGGTTACCTCCGGATCGAGAATTAGAATTTGGTATTGATGTGCTTCTTGGAACAACACCAATATCAATGGCACTTTACAGGATGGCTCCTACAGAACTTAGAGAGATGTTCAATTGCAATAATTACTAGATCGAGGTTTTATACGACCCAATATATCACCTTGGGGAGCTCCAGTCCTATTTGTGAAAAAGAAAGATGAATCAATGAGGTTATGTGTGGATTACCGTCAACTTAATAAAGTGACGGTGAAGAATAAATATCCTTTTACCAAGGATTGATGACCTCTTTGATCAACTTAAAAGAGCAACAATGTTTTCTAAAATTGATCTTCGATCGGGGTATCATCAATTGAAGATCAAAGAAGCAGATATACCAAAGACAGCTTTCAGAACTAGATACGAGCATCATGAGTTTGTGGTAATGCCTTTTGGACTTACAAATGCGCCGACAGCTTTTATGGATATGATGAATCAGATATTTCAGCCATATTTGGATCAATTTGTGGTGGTATTCATAGATGATATATTGGTTTATTCAAAAACCAAAGAGAATCATGATACTCATCTTTGAGTAGTTCTTGAGATCCTCCGAGAAAAGAAATTATATGCAAAGCTGTCAAAGTGTGAATTCTGGTTATCTGAAGTAGCTTTCCTTCGACATATAGTTTCAGCTGAAGGAATTCGAGTTGATCCTAAAAAGGTTCAAGAAATAATCGAATGTAAAGTTCCTCAGAATGTCTCCGAAGTGAGAAGTTTCTTGGGATTAGCTGGTTATTATCGGCGGTTCGTGAAAGATTTTTCAATGATTACCGCTCCAATAACTAAGCTATTAAGAAAGGATGTGCCATTTTTTTGGACAGATAAGTGTCAGGAAAGCTTTGACAAATTGAAGAAGATATTAACAGAAGCTCCTGTCTTGTTACAAACAGAATCTGGGAAGGATTTTACGATATAAAGTGATGCATCCCATAATGTGTATTGATGCAAGAAGGAAAGGTGGTAGCATATGCTTCTCGACAACTCAAAACTCATGAAAGAAATTATCCTACTCATGATTTAGAGTTGGCTACAGTAGTGTTTGCTTTGAAGATTTGGCGCCACAACTTATATGGTGAAAAGTGCTACATCTTCACGAATCATAAAAGTTTGAAATATTTGTTGTCTCAAAAGGAGCTTAATTTGAGGCAAAGAAGATGGATAGAATTGATCAAGGATTAGGATGTAATTATTGATTACCATCTGGGAAGGGCTAATGCGGTAGTAGATGCGCTCAGCCAGAAGACATTTTCTACCTTGAGAACACTGAATGCCTAGTTAAAGTTACAGGAAAATGGTGCGATAATGGCTGAACTTCAAGTTAAGTCCAGTTTGATAGAAAGGATTAAAGAGTTACAAGAAAATGATGCAGAATGTTTGGAAAAGAAAAGGCAAGGTGAATCTAAAGATTTTGAAATAAGATCAAATGGATGTCTATACTACAAGGGACGTGTGTATATTCTTGAAGATAAGGATCTAAAGAGGGAAATACTTTCAGAAGAACATTATAGTCCTTTAACTATGCATCCGGGAGGCAAAAAAATGTACCAAGATGTAAAGAGTCGATTTTGGTGGCCTGACATGAAATGAACTATCACCGAGTTCGTTGCTAGATGCTTAACATGTCAACAAGTAAAGGCAGAACATCAAGTTCCATCGGGATTGCTTCAACCGATCTCAATTCCATAATGGAAGTGGGAAAAGGTTACTATAGATTTTGTAACAGGTTTACCTCAAAAGCCAAGTAAGAAAGATTTGATTTGGGTGATTGTGGATCGATTGACTAAAACAACATATTTCATACCAGTTCGAACAGACTACTCTTTGAACAAGTTGGCGGAATTATATATTAAGGAAATTGTTAGATTGCATGGTTGTCCTATGTCTATTATTTCTGATAGAGATCCAAGGTTCACTTCAAGGTTTTGGAGTGCATTACATGAAGCATTAGGAACTCAGCTACACTTCATTACTTCTTTTCATCCTCAAACAGATGGGCAATCGAAAAGAACTATTCAAACACTCGAAGATATGCTTAGAGCATGTATAATAAGTTTTGCAGGTTCATGGGAAGAATATCTTCCATTAGTTGAGTTTGCCTACAATAACAGTTATCAATCAAGTATAAAGATGGCACCTTATGAGGCATTATATGGAAGAAAATGCCAAACATCATTGAATTGGTACGAGTGGAGGATAAAAAAAATTATTGGACCAGATCTTGTTCAAGAAATGGAGAATAAGGTAAAGATAATTCAAGATAATCTCAAGGCTGCTTCCGACAGACAAAAGTCATACTCAGATCTTAAAAGAAAGGATATTGAGTTCGAAGTTGGAGATAAAGTATTCTTAAAGGTTTCACCCTGGAAAAAGATATTACGCTTTTGAAGAAAAGGAAAGCTTAGACCAAGATTCATTGGTCCTTATGAAATTTTGAAATGGGTTAGTCTTGTGGTGTATCAACTAGCTTTACCACATGATTTTAGTAAGGTCCATGATGTATTTCATGTGTCCATGTTTCTAAGATATCGATCAGATCCTTCACATGTTATTACACCAGAAGAAATCGAGATTCAATCGGATTTGACCTATGATGAAGAACCTGTAAAAATTTTATTTTTAGGAGAAAAGAAATTAAGAAATAAAAAGATTCCTCTAGTTAAAGTCTTGTGGAGAAACCACAAAGCAGAAAAAGCTACTTGGGAAATAGAGGAAGCAATGAAAAAGTAGTATCCGTATATTTTTGAACCAAGTACATATTGAAAATTTGAGGATGAATTTTCTTAAGGGGGAGAATTGTAATACCTCAAAATTTTGGGTAGTGACCAAAATGAAAAATTTGAAAGTTTTGTTGCTAAAGTATAAACTTTGGAAAAGTTCAGGGACTAAATTGTAATTTTCAAAAGTTATGTATTTTAATCTCGTAAATGAATAGTTTACCCCCAAGAGTGATGTTTTCGTGTTACCCAAATTTTTCGTACGGAGTTTGTATTATTGGCTATAAAGCGATAAAGTTTAGAAAAATATTTAGATAATCGGATCAAATCGGATATTCAAGATATTTTAAAGGATGATAAGGAAAGGTTAAAAATGTCATTTCCATGTCTTAAAATGGTAAGATTTAACATGGACCATTGGATTAAAGTAAGTTTTCCATGTTAAATATAAGCCATTGGATGAAAAATGGCAAGATTGTAATTTTGGAAATTTTCAAGGGTAAAGTTGGTAATCATTAACTCCTTGGTTTATTTTTGACCCTTGAATGAATCTTTTGACATGTGGCAAGATGTGGGACATTGGATCACAAGGGTAAAATGGGCTTTTTGTCATAAAAGAGATTTTTTTAGGATTTTTATAATAAGATGACAAATGGCCTAAATTAAAGAATAGAAAAATCAAGAATTTTCTCCATGTTTTCTCCCCATGTTCGAACCCTACATCCAAGGAAAGAAGAAATTTTATTTTTTGATTTTCAAGCTTATTTAGTTGGATTTTGGATGAAAGCATGAAACATGGAATTAATCTACATGAAATTCTCTATCTTTTGGTACCATTTATTCATGCTTTCCTTGCTTGAAACCTTAGTTTTATGATTATGATGGATGAAGGGGATGCTTAATTTGGATGATTTAAGATTAGATATTGATGAAGTTGTTGTTACAGAATCATATCCAAGCTTGTATTATGATTGAAACTACTTGAAAGTAGCTAAATCCTAAATTGGTTAAAGTTAGGGTTTTGATGTGAAGTTGAATTTGGATTGATTTTGATATGGAAAAGATTGTAGAAGCTTGGAATTAATGTTTAGAAGTTGAATTCATGCTTGAATCAAATTGGAAATTTTGAATGTAGTGACCTTTCATATTCGGCTTTAGGGGGAAATTTGAGAAAATTATGAAAATTTTCCTAAAGCTAGGAATGATGAGAGAATGATTTTACAAGGCTTAGAATATTGTTTGGATCAATTTGGAAATTTATAAAGTGTTGAGGACCAAATGACATATTAAGGAAAAATGGAAATTGATTAGAAATTAATGTGTTAAGCTTGAATGTATTCTTGGAATACTTGAATATGTTGTCTAATGATTGAATTTGAAGTTCAATGGAAAGGGACCATTTTGAATAATTTAGAAAGTTGAGGTGAAGTAAAAGAATTCATTTTATGGTTATTTTATGAGATTTGAGAATGTCTTGTGAATTTGTGATGGATATGAATAATAATGGATTTTTAGGAATTTTATTCCTAATATGTGCCTATGTTAGAATGATACTAACATATGCTTTGAATTGTATGTGTTTGCTAAATGATGACTTTATAGATCATGATCGAGATCAAGATCGTAATATGAGCAAGTTTAAGGATATGGAAAAAGTTCAAGAGTAAAGTTAAGTCGACAGTAAAGTTACTAGTGAGGCTTCAAATGAGTGCAATGCATACATAACATGATACATGGATGTTTTATATATCAGTAGGAAGACTTGCGATGAGTCTACCTTGTTTATATATTGGCATGATATTTATGTCATTGATCATATATTTGACATATTTTAAATATGCCAAGAGTTGAATATAAATGCATGGATCACCAGTTATATTATGATTGTTATTTTGGGTATGAATTGCCTAATGTTAAATTCTGTTAATATACTTTGCCATGGATGAAATAAATATGAAAAATAAGCCCGAGTATGTCATTGAGGGACAGGGTATAGTTGACATGCCATAGAGTCCAGCAGCACGTTGCATACCCGGTTTAACACTATAGTGTATATAAAGGACACTTAGTGTATATGGTGGGCACGACCTTATGTGTATTAGCACTTCAATGCATATTTGACTCGCGTACCCAGGGTCCTTATAGGATTATATTTGGGCTATAAATTATTGAATAATAATAAATGATAAGCAGGTTAGGGAGTATATGAAATCTCAAATTTTGTGGCAAGTATATTGGTGAAGAAATTTATATCAGGTTATATTATGCTAATATAAGATTAACATGATGGTAATACATATCTAGTGATTCACAATGCATGAATATTGTTACATGTTATTAGTTATAGTTATGTATATTGCATTTGATATTATTATTGCCTCACTAAGTATATACTTAGCGTGTGATGGTTTTCACGCGTAGGTAAAAACCAAAAACTGGAGTAAGGAGCTGACATCTTACTTATGAAGAATATAATCACGGTATCAGTAATAACATCTTTTGATATGTTTTGGTGTTTCTAGATGGCACGTATATGTTAAAATTTGTTGGTTATATACTAGTTTATACATGGTTTGTAAGAACATATAAATTAGTTAATGTTTATAGTGAATGATGAATAGTTATATTATATTTAAAATCGGGTAATGATTAGAAAAAGGTTAAACAAAGTAATCGGGTAGATTTTTGTTTTAGGCAGTTATATTCCTTATAAATCATAGATAAGAACTGTTAAGTTTCTGCCTGTAATTGGACTTTATTCGATAGAATAAAAATTTAAAATATGATTCTACGCTATGAATCGTAAAATGGATAATTTATAATTTTTCTTGTAAATACTAATGGAATACATTGGTATATTCATTATGTGATACTCTAATTGGTAATGGATATAGAATAATGATTAGGGTGTTACAGCTCAAAACAGATAAAACGTGAATGTATTTTTGAATTCAAAACCCTTATTAGAAACCCGTTTTAAAACAAGTCAAACTCACCATTCCAAAACATTTAAATAAAACATGCTTAATTAAACTAAAGCAATTTTGCAATAAGTTTGTAAAACATGCCTTGCATTCTAAACCATATGCACAAAAGCTTCTTTTGAAACATGCATAATAATCATATACAAACATAGCTTTCAAATACCCAACATATTAAACTATATGCAAAACATGTATCATGAATCTCATGCATAACCCCATATACAAACCTCAATTTAAGCCTTCGCATGCATATTCTTCCAATAGCAAAGCTTAAAGAGCATAACATGTATAAATCATATTATACAAAATATTATTCATCCATCATGATACATCAGTTCATATATCGGCATTTAAGTCCCAAAAACCAAATCTTTTCTTTATCAAAAACACGTCGGATACACAGAGTTCACAAGTGATTCCTTAAACCACTTAAACATACATCTAACCGGAGCAAACGGTACAATAAACCCCTTGACGGTTACGATGTATAACATCCACGAGCGGGAGAAAACGGTAGAATCACAACCCCTCGACTGCTAGGGTACCCATGGTGGAGAAAACGGTACAATCACAACCCCTCGACACTCATGAGGCTACTTATTATAGTGCACTTTAACCCTATGGCATGTCAACTATATTCGATAACATTTAATCATTGTCACTTGCCAATATATTCCATATTAAACATGATACCTCACTGTTTTCGTATGCATCATTTAACCAAATTCCAATGCAATAAACCATGCATTTACAGTAAATCAAGGGCATTCATAAACTTGATATACATTGCATATTAATCTAAAGACCACATTGCCAAAGACAACAATAGATTCCTTCTTGAAACAAATCTCAATGCTCAAGGGCATTCATAAACTTGATATACATTGCATATTAATCAAAAAATGATGCATTTACAGTAAGTAGATCAAGTCTTGCTTTAAACCAAAACATGTAAATCAAGAGCTCATATCAAACCGATATACAAAGGCGAAAATAGAGAAAACTTACTTCTGAGCTTAGCTAAGCTTGTTAGGCTTTAACTAAACCGCAAAGCCATAATTCAAACCTTTTTATAGTACCAAAACACATTTACAATCACCAACTTACTACCGTCTTGATGCCAACACCTTGACGCCAACGCCTCAACGTCCATCCGAAAATTATCTAACACTTACCATCTTCCATAAGAAAATGCAAGGGTCAATATATATAAGACCACACCAAAGTAACCTCTTTAACAAAATACCCCATAGCACATACACGAATCAAAACAAAAATCTTCCTATTATTCCCCTGTTCACGTCACTGCCGCCATCTAAAACCCCTCTTTAACTATTATTTTTTTATTATAACCTTTAAATGATGGGAACAACAGCAGCCCTGTTTTTTCGCCCAGATTTGAGCCATTTAATTATTATTTTTTCATTTTCCATTCCACGCTACTACTGGAATGTTCACCCCATTTTATTTTTTAACCAAATAGCCATAGACAAATCGAAATAGGCAGCAGGCCTCTGCTCTAATTCACGACACTGCCCTGATTCGCGCGATGCCCTGCTCGACATTCGATTCTTTTCTCTTTTTATTTTTTTTTGCGTGCATTTCTTCAAACACTCACAATGCACACTATTATATGATCCAATAATTAAATCAACTATTCTACCAATTACCCTAACCAAGAACTCAAAAATCTATATTTAATCAATTAGATTAATTCTAGGAATTAAATTATAAAATCAACTTTAGAAATTCATTAAAACCCAATAATTTCATTAGAAATTCGTTTTAATTATTCCAAAACATGAGAAATCATTGATTAAGAATAAAAATCATGTAGAAAATCATTAAAGAATATTTTCTCACCTTGCTTGATGGAAAACCAACTTGAACATGAACTCCCCTTTTGATTTCCAACAAGAAAATTAGTGAAGATGATGTAAAAATCAAAATCCTTAATCCACAATTCTTTAGAAATAAATGGAGAAGAAATTGAAGTAGAAATAATTAAGGAATCAAGAAATCCCTAAGTTTTGTTAGGAAGAAAATGATAGAAACTTAGGAATGTCTTTCTCATCTTTTAAAAAATTATATCCGTCAACTTCTTTTTGTTAAAAATAAGAGGGAAAGATTTTTTTTATTTAATTTAATAATTCTAATAAAAAGACCACTTTAATCCCTTTTTACAAAATTGTCATTATTAATATCTTACAACCTTTTGCAAAATAGTCATTATGAATTTAATATTAAATAAACCCATTTAAAATTACCCAAGTTCAATTTCGTCCCTTGACAACTCATTAAAATATTTCTAAAATATTAGCCATGATAAATTTATCAGAAATTAATTTAATCAATCAAAATTATTTTTCAGAATTAATTAATTAGCTAAAACCTAATCCAAAATTCCAACCCGATTCTAACAAATTACCTGAATCTTCTAGCCCAAATTTTGGGGTGTTACTACTCTCTCCCTCTTAAAAAAATCCGTCATCAAAATTTACGTAAAGGGAACAAAACAAATGCAAACCTTCCTTCATCCAACAACTTCCTTAATTACACTTACGCCGTATAACTGTCACAAATACAATTGTCTTGATGAGCAACACCTAGTTGCTAAAAGACTTAATTAAAAACATCCCTCACCAATAGAAAAATTAACAATTCCCAACTTTCTCTTAATGGGGTCAAACAAAGGGTCAAACAATCCTTGCCATAAAAGCGTATAAAAACATCAATTACACATTTGAGCTCAAAACTATCTTGACACCACATATCACAAAACCAGTCTTCTCATTTATTTACATATTGTCTGTTAAGACTTGATTCAACACACCATTACGAATTATTCTCAACAACCTTCATCCACGGAGAAACGCCGAGAAACACTTAATCACCCATATGATATCGAGTTTCTCGTTATATGATTCTCATCCAAAAACACTGTCAAAAAAATAGAAAAAACTTTTTTTTAACTTGCACCAATCCTTTTTAATATCCAACTAGCCCTTCATAAACAATTCTCATCTCAATAATCGTTACGAGGATCACCAACTAACTTTCAAAACTATAACCAACACCAAAGGCTTTGTAACCCCCTTGGCCCGGCCTAGCCGAAACCGAACTAAAAGGACCACATTATATTTGATGAAGCAAACCCGAGCTAAACCCTAAACTGAGCCCCTTTTTTTCTTTTTATCTTGTCTAGATACATGCCATTATAATCCTAGGTGTACATGCTTCAGCGGTAGCGTTACATTTGATCAGGAACACGGAACAACATCCAACTAATCAACGATACACATAAAGGACCAAAACGCAAATATTATAATTTACAAGGCCTTTAATACATATAAGCTTACCAACTCTTAATTAGATCCATTCCATACTCATAGATTAATTTCCATTCTAAATCAGTCACTCGCACTCATTCAATTGTATTCATAACAAACAGGGACCAAATTGCAAGATTTTCAAACTTCTGTACAGATTAACACAGATTCAACAATGCGTACCGATATAACAGACATAATGACTCCCTGTATCGATAGACCTTTTCCATGTATCGATACAGTATGTTGACCAAACCGTACCAATACGGTGTTGACCCGTACTGGTTACTTTAAAACTTGAAATTCCAGTAGCTAGATATGGTACCCTGCATATCGATACGACTAGATAAAATCGAAAGGGTGTTTCGGTACGTTGATCCGTGTACCGACACTCATGCCTATTTTTCTTCAAGGCATACAAACACGGTGGCTAAGCATACCGGTATGCTAGGCTTATTTTTAGCACTTTGAGCCTCTACAAGACCCCGCGTACCGAACCTTGAGGTACCTGTACCGGTACGTAGAGGCCTATAATGACTTCTAGGTCCAACATGTGACACTTTGTGGCTCATTCCAAACCACACTAACTCTTAACTAATCATCATATAACATCAACAACATGCTTGAACATCAACATGTCAATCATATGAGCCAACCTAGCTTATCTAGCATACCCAAGCAATCAATTCTAGAGGCATGCTTCATAATCCTCAATCAAAACATCAAACCATCCACAAATCAGACACTTGAAACTTATTACAAGTCCAAAGCAACAATTAAAACTTGCAACAATAGGGAGATCTTTAAAAATCCTCCCAAAACCTTAATTGACACATTGTCATTATCACTACTTTTCTACGTTCCAAACAGTACTTAGAAAAAACAAGTATTTGGGATTCCTTTCCTTTCTTCTTCGCTACCTCAATCCTTAGTTCTCTGCATTGATGGAAAAGAGAGCGTAAGCACACTAGGCTTAGTGAGGGATGCTCAAACAACAATCATCATCAATGCACGTTTAAAACCATTCCACTTTCCTTTTGAAACCACTTTTCGAAACTATTTAAAACATTATCACAGCATCATGCCTTATCAAAATCATGCACTTAACATTTCCAAAACAACATATTAAACCATATGCAACATGTATCATGGATTAAAAAGAAAAGTCCCTTTGCTACCCTCAATTTAAGCTTTCCCATGCATACTACCATTGCAAGGCTTAAAGAGTAAAACATGTTTAAATCACATTAAATAACATAGTCCATCTCATGATACATAAACAATTATATTGGCTTCCAAGTGATCATTTACCAAGTTTCATTTACTAAAACATAATATCGGATACACAGATTCAAGAAGTGTTCCCTCAACACTTAACAAACAATCTACCGGTAACACAAGGCTCACACACGGGAGTATTCGGTACACATAAACCCCTCCACAGTTGTGACAACGTGGTGGGGTATTCGGTACCCATAAACCCCTCAGCACCACTCATCGGCATGATGTTTAACCCACTAACGGGAGTATTCAGTACCGTACAACCCCTCAACCGTTAGGGTACTTAGATGGAGTATTCGGTACGCCGTATAAACCCCTCAACATTCAAGGTGCCTTTTTATAGTGCACTATCAATCATATGGCCACCCAACTATATCTGATTTTATTTTCAAACCTTTTTCATACCATCACGTGCCAATATAACTTATCTTAACATCAACAACTCATTGTTTTCATATGCATCATCAAAATCATTTAACCAATGCAATAAACCTTTCATTAACCAATGTTCATAAACATTAACAAAACATGCATTACTTTCAAATGCATCAACATCATTTTGTAACCAATTCCAACATTAAACCAGGCTCAAAACATGCATATACAGTAAGTAATTAAACCATGTAAAACAAGTGCGTCAAACTATTAGCCAAACTAAGTTCAAGAGATAATTCATTCTTTACTTGCTTTCGAGATTAGACCAGCATTTCAAGCTCGATCTAAACTCTCGAACAAAACTTTCAAACCTTTGCAAAGTTGAAAACACTTTTCCACTCAACAACTCGCAACGCCTCGCTTGTCGATGAGACAATCACGCCTCTAAAGCTTCTGAAACTCGCATTCAAGCTTGAGGATCAAACTCCCCTACTTTTAGCCACACAAAATAGAGGTACATTGCATCAAAATGCAATCAACATCACTGCAACAACAAACCTCAACACCTTTTACCCAAAACCACTTCACATCTCCCAAAAATTACCAACAAACCTCTTCCAAGCTTAACCCAACCACAATTAAAGATTTCAACACTTTAATTAACATCAATTAACATCCAAAAACACATCTCAAACATCCTTATATCTCTAGCATTCAATTAATCACCACAACTCCTCAAAAACACATAACTATCAACCTAGAAAATTAGAGATTCGCATGGTTTCGGAATTCCAATGTCAAAACCAATTTATTAACATTATAAAACATCAAAATCATGATTATAACCAATCAAGAACCCGAAAAACATATCCAAAATGAAAATCACTTAACCTCATCAATTAAACATTGATTTAACCAATTTCCACAATTAACTGTTCAGAAAACATTAAACAAGGCTCAAATACTTGGGAATTTCAATAAAGAACCATTCACTAGAGGAGAAGAATGAACCTTACCTCTAATGGGTGATTTCCCTCTCAATTGGATGTTTTAAATCTTGAAAACAAAGAAATTCAATGAGGTTTTGCAAAGCGAGATTGAAGAATCAATTAAGAAACAATAATTTAAGAAATCAATAGTGTTACCTCAGATGTTTGATGAAAAAGTGAGTGTTTGGCTGAAGAACTTTGAGAGAAAAGTTTAGGAGGAAAAGTTACGTCAATTTTTGGTTTTAAGAAAATAACTACTTTTTGTTAATCCTCATTTTAATTACCCAATTAAAACTCTTTTAAAATAATACTAAATGAGAGGAAAATATGATATTAAAGCTTTGTAAAATAGCTCCTTAAAGATTCTAAGATTTGACCCTTTTTTAAAATAGTCATTAAAACAGTTTTCAATCTTTGCATTTTGGTCACTAGCCAAAATGTCCAATCTCCAAATTCCATTTTCCAAAATTGACTTTACCAAAAATATCCATATAATAAATAAAGATTTTTACATATTTTTCTCTCAACAAAATTATTTATTCTAATTTTAAACTTGAATCCAACTCGAATCTCTAATCCCTGTCTACCGGACCGTCTAGACCACTAGGAAAACTCCTAGGCCCAAAACTGGGGCGTTACAACTCTCCCCCTTAAGGAATTTCATCCTCAAAATTTACTTGATGAAAAGAGATGTGGAAACTGAGCAACCATGTCTGACTTATTCTCCCATGTTGCCTCTTCAACACCGCGATGTCGCCACAGCACCTTAACAAGTTCAACCGTCTTGCCACGAAGAACTTTACTACTGAAGTCAAGAATCTCCACTAGTTCCTCATTATAAGGCAAATCTGGTCTCAACTCAACATCCTCAACTGGCATAACATGAGAAGGATTCGAGCAATACCTCCGCAACATGGACACATAAAACACTTCACGAATCTTCTCCAACTCAGGAGGTAACCTAAACCAATAAGCCATGTGACCAATGCATTCTAGCACCTCATATGGTCCAATAAACCTTGGGCACTTTCCTTTACGCCCAAATCGCATCACTTTCTTCCAAGGCAAAACTTTCAAGAACAATTTTTCTTCAACAGCGTACTCAACCTCTTTACGCTTTAAATCCGCATAGGATTTCTGTTAGATTATCCGATAAAGTTAGAGTCCTTATGTAAATAGTAGATTAAATTAAAGTTTAAAGATAAAGTTAGATTCCTCATGTAAATAGTAGTTTAAATTAAAGTTTACTTCCTAAAAGATAGAGTTAGATGTCTTGTGTACTTAGGACTCCTAATTGTAACTAAAGTCCAATACTTGAGTCTATAAATTCACTGTAAAGGGATGTAATTTTTTGAAAATATTCAATAACAGAAAATTAATTCTGTTTTCTTCTTCTTTTCTGCAGAAACTTAAATTCTGCTTTTTTATGCGTTAATTAGTTTTTCTAAAGCTAGAAAATTGCTTTCCTACATGGTATCAGTCTAACATCGATCCTAGTTAGAATTCTTAATGGGATCCCCTTTGACAACCTTTGAGATGCTGTCCATAGCAGAGTAGGCTGCTGGATTGGAGTTTTTTCCAAAAATTTTAGGTTCGACAGTAACCTGTGAAGCATATTTAGCCCTTGTGGAGGATACAAGCATACAAAATACTTGTTCTCATACTGCACTTTTTTCTACCAAAGGTGCATCAGCATGGATCATCGACTCTGGAGCATCTAATCACATGACTGGTAACAGTGAATTATTCCTTAGTTTTTTAGATTCATCTTCTACAAGTTCTATTAAAACAGCCGATGGCTCTTTCTCTCCTATCAAAGGAAATGGCTCAGTCCTCATTAACGATAATTTGTTGCTTGAAGATGTTTTGTTTGTGCCTAATCTCGCCTGCAATCTCCTCTCTGTTAGTAAACTCTCCAAGAATTTGAAGTGTTCATTACAGTTTACTGAATCTGGTTGTTTTTTGCAGGCAATGAATTCGAGAAAGATGCTTGGCACTGCTAGCTTGCAAAATGGTCTCTATGTCCTCGAAAATCAACCATCTACCTTACCAAATACTTCTTGCTCTTTGACTTCTTTAGGGCAAATTGATAATATAATGTTATGGAATTTTAGGTTAGGGCATCCTAATTTTCATTATCTTGCTAAATTATTCCCTGAATTATTTGTTAATAGAAAACCAAGTTCTTTTAAATGCCATATATGTCCTCTCGCTAAACAGATAAAAGCATCCTATTTACCATCTTCCTACAAACCTTCCCAACCTTTTTCATTAATTCATAGTGATGTTTGGGGTCCTTCTCGAGTGAAGAATGTAACTGGTAGTAGGTGGTTTGTCACTTTTATTGATGATCATAGTAGAACAACTTGGGCATATTTGTTAAGGGATAAATCTGAAGTAGCCTCTGTTTTTGAGAAATTTTACAATATGGTTGAAACCCAATTTGGAAGTAAAATTCAGATCTTCAAATCTGATAATGGGAGTGAATATTTTACCAAGTCCTTGGGGGAATTTTTTAACAAAAAGGGATTGTTCAACTTAGCACTTGTGTGGGTACACCACAACAAAATGGGGTTGCAGAAAGAAAAAATAGGCATTTGTTGGAGGTAACTAGGTCTTTGATGTTCACTAGTAATATTCCTAAGTATTTGTGGGGTGAGGCTTTGTTAACTGCAACCTATCTCATTAATCGAATGCCCAGTAAAGTTTTGCAATACAGAACATCTAGAGCTGTTTTTTTGGAGAGTTACCTCAATTTTAAACCTCTGTCCTCTATTCTTCCTTTCAAAGTTTTTGGTTGCACTGTGTTTGTGAAAGATTATGTTCCCTCTAGGTCAAAACTTGACCCCAGATCCTTAAAGTGTGTCTTGGTCGGGTATTCTTCACTTAAGAAGGGCTACAAATGTTATCATCCTCCTTCTCAGAAATTTTTTACTTCCTTGGATCTCACCTTTTTTGAACAGGAACCTTATTTCCCTGCGGCTGCAAATCAGGGGGAGAATTGTGATGTTTTTCAGCCTCCTACCAATCAGGTTTATCCTTCTTTACCTTCAAAGTTATTACCTACTAATAATCCTTTGTTAATTGAACCTCATACTCCTTTAAACCCTTCTACTTATTTACCTATTATTACACCTACAGCTTCCCATCCTTCACCTATTGTTACTACTCCTCAGAATTCACCCAAACTTTCCTCACAAACCCCTCAGCCTCCTAAGCAATTGAAAGTTTATACCAGAAAACAGAAAACTATTCCAGAGACTGTTTTGCAATCTGACACTTGCCGAGAATTGGACTTGAATTTAGTTGCCTATGAAAATGATGGAGGTAATGTTCTAGCCGAGATTCCCTCTCATTTACTTGAATTTGATTATTTGCCTATTGCTAAAAGGAAAGGGGTAAGACAATGTACAAAACACCCCATTCAGAGGTATGTTTCTTATGGTAATCTAATGCCATCATTTAAGGCTTTTACAGCTTGCTTAGCTAAAGAACAGATACCTAACACTATTGAGGAGGCTCTAAAAGATTCTAAGTGGAGAAGGGCTTTTAAAGAGGAGATTGAAGCACTTGAAAAGAATGATACTTGGACCATTACAGATCTTCCACAAGGCAAGAAACCAGTCGGATGCAAATGGGTGTTCGCCATAAAATACAACTCTGATGGCAGTATACAGAGGTATAAAGCAAGGTTGGTGGCCAAGGGTTTTACTCAAACCTATGAAATTGAGTATAATGAGACCTTTGCTCCTGTAGCTAAACTAAATACAGTTAGAGTTCTCTTAAGCTTGGCTGTAAACAAGGACTGGAAGCTTCATCAACTTGACATTAAGAATGCCTTTCTTAATGGAAAATTGGAAGAAGAAGTGTACATGAGAGTGCCTTCGGGCTTGAAGTCAGTAAAAGGAGATCAGAAAGTTTGCAGACTTAATAAATCCATCTATGGTTTGAAGCAGTCACCTAGAGCATGGTTTGACAGATTCACCAAGGTGATTTTAGAAAATGGATACAAACGATCCTTGGCAGATCACACTCTCTTCATTAAGGTAACCTCTAGCAATAAAAGGGTTATTTTAATAGTATATGTGGATGCCATTATTCTGACAGGTGATGATGATGAAGAGATAAGTCACTTGAAAGGGTTGTTAAATACACAGTTTGAAACAAAAGACCTAGGAAAGCTCAGATACTTTCTAGGCATGGAGGTTGCTAGGTCGAGCAAAGGTTTAGTGATAAACCAGAGAAAATATGTTCTTGATCTACTTAATGAAGCATGAATTTTGGGATGCAAACCAGTTGATACTCCCATGGAAGCAGGCTTAAAATTCAATAGAGAGGACACAAGCCCTAATGCTGATAAGGGTAAATTTCAGAGGTTAGTGGGAAAATTGATTTATTTGTCATTAACCAGACCAGACATTGCTTTTCCAGTTAATATTATCGGTCAACACATGACTGATCCAAGGGAAGATCACATGGAAGCTGCAATTAGAATTTTGAGATACTTGAAAGGGACACCAGGGCATGGATTGCTATTTAAAAAGACTCAAGAAATGACTGTTCAGATTTATTCAGATTCAAGTTGGGCAAATGAACTGACAGAAAGGAGATCAACTAGTGCTTACTGCTCCTTTGTTTGGGGAAATCTAGTGATATGGAGGAGTAAGAAACAAACAGTTGTATCTAGAAGCAATGCTGAAGTAGAATATAGGGCTTTAGCATTGAGAATGTGTGAAGGAATTTGGTTGTTAAAGCTATTGAAAGAGCTAAATGTGAACCAAGAAGAGAAGTTTGAGATTTTTTTGTGATAATCAGTCCACCATACAAATTGCTCGAAACCCAGTCCACCATGATAGGACTAAACATGTGGAGATTGACAGGCATTTTATCTCAGAAAAGATTACTAGTAGGACAGCTTCTTTATCCTATGTTCCTACAGAAGAACAAGTGGCAGATGTACTTACAAAAGCACTACCAAAAGCTTCTTTCGACAAGCTTCTATTCAAGTTGGGATTATACAATGTATATTCTCCAACTTAAGGGGGAGTGTTAGATTATCCGATAGAGTTAGTCCTTATGTAAATAGTAGTTTAAATTAAAGTTTAAAGATAAAGTTAGAGTCCTCATGTAAATAATAGTTTAAATTAATGTTTACTTCCTAAAAGATAGAGTTAGATGTCTTGTGTACTTAGGACTCCTAATTGTAACTAAAGTCCAATACTTAAGTCTATAAATTCACTGTAAAGGGATGTAATTTTTCGAAAATATTCAATAACAAAAAATCAATTCTGTTTTCTTCTTCTTTTCTGCAGAAACTTAAATTCTGCTTTATTTTTATGCGTTAATTAGTTTTTCTAAAGCCAGAAAATTACTTTCCTACAATTTCTGCCTATTCGAGGCCTCTTTTAAACGATCACAGATCATGTTTACTTTCTCATATGTGTCTTTCAACACATCAGGCATGGAAACATACTTTTCCCCAGCCTCAACCCAACACAGGGGTGCACGACACCTCCTACCATACAAGGCTTCACACGGTGCCATCTTTATACTTGCTTGATAACTATTATTGTACACAAACTCAAGCAAAGGCAACTGCCTTTCCCAAGTTCCTTGGAACTCAATGATGCAATATCTCAACATATCCTCCAAGATCTGAATCACACGTTCAGACTGACCATCCATCTGAGGATGATACGATGTAATGAAATTCAAACGAGTAACCAAAGCTTGATACAAACATCCCCAAAACCTCACTGTAAACCGAGAATCTCTATCCGAAACAATTGATTTAGGTACTCCATGCAACCTCACAATTTTAGCAACATACAAATCTTTTAATTTATCCAAGAATATGTCGTATGCACAAGAAAAAAATGTGCACACTTCGTAAACCGGTTAACAATCACCCAAATGGAATCATTTTTAGTCGGTGTCAAAGGCAACCCCGACACAAAATCCATGGTGATCCTCTTCCACTTCTACTCCATAATTTTCAACAGTTGCAACAACCTGGAAGGAAACTGATGTTCGGCTTTCACCCGCTGACACACCATACATCTAGCTACAAAATCAGCCACATCATTTTTCAAACCCACCCAATAGCACTCTTTCCTCAACCCTAATGCATTTTAGTACTACCAGGATGCATAGAAAAATGATAACATGTGCCTCTGTCAAAATTATCCGTCTCAACTCCTCATCATTAGGCACCACAATCCGATCTTTAAAACACAAGACCCCATCACTGTTAAAGTGAAAATATGTAGGATTTCCATCCATGATGTCCTTAACATAAGGTACCAACACTTGATCATAGGGTTGTTTTTCTTTAATGCCCTGCGACAAATACGGTTTCACTTGCAACTCAGCCAAAAAAACTTCGTCACGAGTCACACTCAACCTCACAAACATGGCTCTTAACTCTACAACAGCCTTTCTACTCAAAGCATCAACCACAACATTGGCTTTGCTCAAATGGTACTCAATGGTCAAATCGTAGTCCTTTATTAACTCCAACCACCTACGTTGATGAAGATTCAACTCCTTTTGTGTCATCAAATACTTCAAACTCTTATGATCAGTGTATAAAACACACTTTTCACCATAGAGGTAATGTCTCCAAATTTTCAACGCAAACACTACAGTCACGAACTCAAGATTATGCCTAGGGTAGTTGAGTTCATGCATTTTCAACTGTTTCAATGCGTAATTCATGATTTTCCCTTCCTGTATCAACACACACTCTAGCCCGACATAGGATGCGTCACTATATACAGCAAACTCCTTCCCTGACTCAGGTTGAATCAAGATTGGAGCTGGCGTCAGAGCTTTCTTCAACTTCTCAAAAGCCTGCTGCCTGGATTCTCTCCACTTGAACCGCACATCCTTCTACAATAACTTGGTCAACGGAGCAGCAACTCTTAAAAACCCATCCATAAATCAACGGTAATAACCTGCCAAACCCAGAAAATTGCAGACTTCTGTCACTAACTTTGGCTGCTTCCAACTTACAACCGCCTCAACCTTCTTAGGATCCACCTGGATAACTTTAGCTGAAACCACATGTCCATGGAAAACCACTTCCCTAATCTAGAACTCACATTTACTCAACTTGTCATAGAGTTGATTATCCAACAAGGTCTGAAACACAATTCGCAAGTGTCGATCATGATCCTCCTCGGTACGAGAGTACACAAGGCTATCATCGATGAACACTACTACTAATTGATCCAAGAATTCATGGAACACCCGGTTCATCATATCCATGAATGCAGCAGGCTCATTCTTCAACCCAAATTGCATCACCAAGAACTTATAATGGCCATACCTCGTACAGAAAGTAGTCTTCAACATATCTTTGTCCTTAACTTTCAACTGATAATATCCATATCTTGAATCAATCTTGGAAAACACCGTAGCTCCTCAAAATTGATCGAACAGATCATCAATTCGTAGTAAGGGATACTTATTTTTAACTGTCAACTTGTTCAATTGTCTATAGTGTATATATATCCTCAACGTGCCATCCTTTTTTTCACAAACAACATCGGTGCTCCTTACAGTGAAACACTAGGCGAATAAAACCCCGATCCAACAACTTCTAAAGTTGTGTCTTTAACTCCTTTAACACCTTTGGTGCCATGCGATATGGGGCAATTGACATCGGAGCCAAATCAGTACATGTCTCGATGCAAAACTCCACCTTCTTGTCCAGTGGCAAACTAGGTAACTCTTCCGAAAACACGTCTGAAAAGTCACAAATAGTATGGATATCCTTCGTCCACACTTTCTTCATATTCAGATTCATCACATAAGATAGATACACCCGACATCCATATTCACGCAACTTATGCGCTTCCATGCCTGAAACTATATTAGACAAAAAATTTACATTTTTGCCCACAACTACAACTTCATAATCATCAGCAAGCCTTAAAGAAACCTGCTTGGTCTCAAAATCCACCACAACCTGATGCTTGGACAACCAATCCATACCCAAGGTCACGTCAAATCCAAGGAAAGACAACTCTATCAGATCAATCGTAAACACGTGACCTTGAACCATCAGAGGACATCTTTGATCAACTTCCTCGTAATGGTCGTTTCTCCAAAAGAACTTGTCACTTGCATGCCAACATCAAACATCTCTACCAGTACACTAATCAAATGTGCATGCTCATGCAATACATATGAATGCGTAGAACTAGAATCTATCAAAGATAACAATGACATAGATTGCAAGGTTTCGTGTCATTTCTCCCCTCACGATGTACATAGATCCTCGCTAGTCCACCCTCCTCTGATTGAATTGCCACTGTGTGCGCCATAGTCTTTTGTCCCTCCTCTCTCCGTTGGAAAGTACCTCGACCGTGCCCACGACCCCTAGGCAGTGCAGCAACATGTGTAGGTGTCTGCCTACCTCTAGCAATCAAAGGACAATCACGTCTTATGTGCTCTGTCGACCCACAACTCCTACAAGAATTCGCAGCCACAGTTGTAGGAGCCTGCTCCTCTCTGGCCAAATGCGGGCAATCTCACCTCAGATGTTCTCTCAAACCAAAGCCCCAATAACCATTATGCACTGACTGGACCTGAGCACCCTGTCCCTAGGATCCTCGTCCTAAACCATCTCCACAAAACCTCTGATCACGGTGCCTCTTTGAAAGGCCACCCCCAGAACTATACTCTACGGCTCTCTTCCCTGAGCTAAAACCTCTAGAGCGACGAGATAAACCTAAACTCTAATCAATATCCTTCACCCGTGACATCCTACACCAATCCATATCAGAAACGATCACACTGATGCCTCTCATCTGGCACCAACTCGGGTGCATACTGACTAATCCGTATGAACTGCACCTCATACCCAGACACGGTCATAATTCCCTGAACCAAGGCCATAAACTCATGTTTCTTGTCATCCAAATATCTAACACCTAGATATTTCTTCCTGAAGGTAGCCTAAAAGAATTCTCATGTCACATCACATGGTTCCATGCCTGTGATCATAGTGGTCCACCAACTATACACATCCCCTTGCAACAGGGAAATAACAAATCCTAATTTGCGGTCATCATTACATCCCATCTGAATCAAGTTACACTATGTACTGGCCATCCTTTCCTTGGATACCTCGGGTGCCAACCCTCTAAACTCAACCCCTCCAAGGCTACGCAAATGCTCCAACGACAAACCTGGGTTAGCAGCAGAAGGTGCCGAAGCAGGTACATGAACTCCAGCCATCGCGGCCTGGAATGCTCCTGTCATCGCCTGAACCAAAGGCGTCATGTCCCCAAACACAGGATCAGGTGGTGCAGGGGGTGCCTGTTCCACTCCCTTAGGAGGATTAGGCGGAGGAGGCTGCAAATTCTCATGGTGTATAATCTCGCCCACGACTCCCTACCCTCTGACAGTAGGCTTCCACTAGATCGCAATTTTCCCCTCGGTGGCATAGTCTAATCGTATCTAAGGTATGATAATTACACCAAAACAAAAACAACAGGCCAGCTTCAAGCAAGGATCCAAGACTTCTATTTTAAACCAAAATCATTTCATAAATGTATTAATATGGCAATGTGTCCCTAAAATACTCAAACATGGTATAATTCAAACAACGTACATGTAAACAATGACTGTGCATAGCAAACAACATGCTAAAAACGCCAACAACATCCCAATTCTCGCAAACCTAGCTCTGATACCACCAAATATAACCCCATTGGCCCGGCCTAGCCGAAACTAAAATAAAAAGGCCACATTAGATTTGCCGAAGCAAACTGAGCCCCTTTTTTTCTTTTTATCTTGTCTTGATACATGCCATTTTTATCCTAGGTGTACATGCTTCAACGCTAGTGCTACAATTGATCAGGAACAAGAAATAGCGTCCCACTAATCAATGATACACATAAAGGACCAAAATGCAAATATTATAATTTACATACCCTTTAATACATATAAGCTTACCAACTCTTAATTAGATCCATTTCATGCTCATAGCTTAATTTCCATTCCAAATCAATCACTCGCACTCATTTAATTGCATTCATAACAAACAGGGACCAAATTACAAGATTTTCAAACCTCTACACAAATTAACACAGATTCAACAATGCGTACAAATACAGGGAAGTCCCGTACCAAAACGATATAACAAACATAATGGCTCCTTATACCGATATACCTTTGACACGTATCGATACGATATGTCGACCAAACTATACCGATACAGTGTTGACCCGTACCAATCCCCCTTGGTTACTTTAAAAACTCAGAATTCTAGTAGCTAGAGCCCGTACAGATACGATACCCTGTGAATTGATATAGCTAGTTAAAATCGAATGGGTGTTTTGGTACACTGGCCCGTGTACCGACACTCATGCCTATTTTCCTTCAAGGCGTACCGACACGGTGGCTAAGTGTTCAGTACGCTAGGCTTATTTTTAGCAGTTTGAGCCTCTACAAGACCCCGCATATAGACCTTGAGAGATCCGTACCGATACGCAGAGGCTTGTAATGACCTCTAGGTCCAACATATGACACTTTAGCTCATTCCAATCCACACTAACTCTTAACTAATCATCATATAACGTCAACAACTTGCTTGGACATCAACATATCAATCATACGAGCCAACCTAGCTTATCTAGCATACCCAAGCAATCAATTCTAGAGGCATGCTTCCTAATCCTCAATCAAAACATCAAACCATCCACAAATCAAACACTTGAAGCTTATTACAAGTCCAAAGCAATAATTAAAACTTGCAACAGCCGCGAGATCTTCAAAAAACCTCCCAAAACCTCAATTTGCACATTGTCATTATTACTACTTTTCTACGTTCCAAACAATACTTAGAAAAAACTAGTATTTGGAATTCCTTTCCTTGCTTCTTTGCTACCTCAATCCTTAGTTCTCTGCATTGATGGAAAAGAGAGCGTAAGCACCCTAGGATTAGTGAGGGATGCTCAAACAACAACCATCATCAATGCACGTTTAAAACCATTCCACTTTCCTTTTGAAACCACTTTTCGAAACTCTTTAAATATTATCACAACATCATGCCTTATCAAAACCATGCACTTAACATTTCAAAAATAGCATATTAAACTATATGCAACATGTATCATGGATTAAACAACAAATTCCCATTTGCTACCCTCAATTTAAGCTTTCCCATGCATACTACCAAAGCAAGGCTTAAAGAGTAAAACATGTTTAAATCACATTAAACAACATAGTCCATCTCATGATACATAAACAATTATATTGGCTTCCAAGTGATCATTTACCAAGTTCCATTTACCAAAACGTAATATCGGATACACAGATTCAACAAGTGTTCCCTCAACACTTAACAAACAATCTATCGGTATCACAAGGCTCACACATAAGAGTATTCGGTACACAAAAACCCCTCCACCGTTGTGACACCCGTGGTGGAGTATTTAGTATCCATAAACCCCTCAGCACCACTCACTGTTATGTTGTTAACCCACTAACGGGAGTCTTCGATAACGTACAACCCCTTAACATTAGGGTACTTGGATGGAGTATTCGGTACACTGCATAAACCCTTCAACATCCAATGAGCCTTTTCATAGTGCACTATCAATCCCATGGCCGGCCAACTATATCTGATTTTAATTTTGAAACCTTTTTCATACCATCACTTGCCAATATAACTCATCTTAACATCATCAACTCAATGTTTTCATATGCATCATCAAAATCGTTTAACCAATGCAATAAACCTTGCATTAACCAATGTTCATAAACATTAACAAAATATGCATTACTTTCAAATCCATCAACATCATTTTGTAACCAAATTCCAGCATTAAACCAGGCTCAAAACATGTATATACAGTGAATAATTAAACCATGTAAAACATGTGCATCAAACTATTAGCCAAACCGAGTTCAAGAAAGAATTCATCCTTTACTTACTTCTGAGCTTAGACCAGCATTTCGGGCTCGATCTAAACTCCCAAACACAACTTTCAAACCTTTGCAAAGTTGAAAAATTTTCCACTCACCAACTCGCAACACCTCACTTGTCGATGCGACAATCACGCCTCTAATGCTTCCGAAACTCACGTTCAAGCTTGAGGATCAGATTCCCCTACTTTTAACCACACAAAGAGAGGTGCATTGCATTAAAATGCAATCTACATAATAGCAACACCAAACCTCAACATCTTTTACCAAAAATTAGTCCACATCTCCCAAAAATTAACTACAAACCTCTTCCAAACTTAACCCAACCACAATCAAATGTTTCAACACTTTAATTAACATCAATTAACATCCAAAAACACATCTAAAACATCCTTATATCTATAACATTCAATTAACCACCACAACTCCTAAAAAACACATAACTATCAACCTAGAAAATTAGAAATTCACATGGTTTCGAGATTCCAATGTCAAAACCAATTTATTAACATTATAAAACATCAAAACAATAATTATAACCAATCAAGAACCCATCAAAATAGTTCCAAAACAGAAATCACTTAACCTCATCAATTAAACCTTAATTTATTCAATTTCCACAATTAACTCATCAAAACTCATCAGAAAACATTAATCAAGGATCAAATACTTGGGAATTTCAATAAAGAACCATTCATTAGTGGAGAAGAACGAACCTTACCACCAATGGGTGATTTCCCTCTCAATTGGATGTTTTAAATCTTGAAAACAAAGAAATTCAATGAGGTTTTGCAAAGAAAGATTGAAGAATCAATTAAGAAACAAGAATTTAAGAAATTAAGAGTGTTACCTCAGATGTTTGATGAAAAAGTGAGTGTTTGGCTGAAGAACTTTGAGAGAAAGGAGGAAAAGTTACGTCAATTGTTGGTTTTAAGAAAATAACTACTTTTTGTTAATCCTCCTTTTAATTACCCAATTAAAACTCCTTTAAAATAATCCTAAATGAGAGGAAAATCTTATATTAAAGCTTCGTAAAATAGCTCCTTAAAGATTCTAAGATTTGAACCTTTTTCAAAATAGTCATTAAAACAATTTTCAATCTTTGCATTTTGGTCACTAGCCAAAATGTCCAATCTCCAAATTCCATTTTCCAAAATTGACTTTACCAAAAAAATTCATATATTAAATAAACATTTTTAGATATTTTTCCCATATTTTTCTCACACCAAAATTATTTATTCTGATTTTAAACTCGAATCCGACTCGAATCTCTAATCCCGGTCCACCGGACCGTCTAAACCACTAGGAAAACTCCTAGGCCCAAAATTGGGGCGTTACAGGCTTCGCTTAACCATACATCAATCTCAATCCATGAAGAACAACTATCTCGACTTAGACACGTAAACTAATTCCGGGACCAAACTTGTAAAATCGATTTTTAGATTATTATCAACCAATAAGAAACCATTGGTACCAAATAGAAATTATTAGGTTTGAACAAACTAACCATAATTTTATTCTTGAAACCATTTCAACCCAATTAAAATTGTTTTAGCTACAAATGATACTAGAAATAATAGATTAAGGAAACAAAGCATGTGGAATGTCAATAAGAAACCATAGCTCACCTTGCTTGATAGGAGTACAACCAAAATGAGCTTCCCCTTGTATTTCAACGTGAAAATCATTGTTGACTAAAATCTATCGATTTACTTAAGTTGAATCTCTACATGGTCTTTGAATCATTTTTGGGAACAACAGTTACCTCAACCCATTTGGACACGTAGTCCACAAAAAGTAAGATGTATAGATTGTAGATTGAAGATGGGAAGGCCCCATGAAATCGATGCCCCATACGTCAAATAACTCTACCTCAAGGATGTTCTGTAATGGCATCTCGTGCCGCCTTGAGATATTTCCAATTCTTTGGCATCGATCACACTGCTTGTAGAATTTATGAGCGTCTTTATAAAGAGTGGGCCAATAAAAGCCTAACTGTAAGACTTTAGTCATTGTGCGGGTACCTCCAAAATGGGCTCCATAAGGTAATGAATGACATTGTAAGAGCACATTTTGTTGTTCATCCTCGGGAACACACCTTCGTATGACCTAATCTGCACATTGGTTAAACTAAAGAGGCTCGTCCCAATAATAATGCTTAGCATAATGTAAGAACCGCTTATTTCCCTCATAAGTAAGGTCATAAGGTAAAATACTGCTCATAAGAAAATTCACTGTATCAATATACTAGGGAGTTGTTGTGGCAACTAGCAACTACTCGTATGGTAATGCATCATGGATCTCTAGGTAATTTCCGTCTTTATTGCCTCCTTCAAGCCTCGACAAGTGATTGGCAACTTGGCTCTTCATTACTTTTCTATCCTTAATTTCGATGTCAAATTCATGTAAAAGTAAGATCCATCAAATTAAACGAGGTTTGGCATCTTTTTTAGCTAACAAGTATTTAATTGTTGAATGATTGTGTGAATAATTACCTTAGTACCAATCAAGTACAGAAGAAACTTGTCAAATGTGAATACTACTGCTAGTAACTCTTTCTTAGTAGTGGTGTAATTTAATTGGGCAACATGACCATGGTGGGTCTCGCTTTTCCTATGCCTAATCATTAGAAAATATATTTTGGCATAAGATTTATGCTCGCTCCAAGGTTACAATGTGCTTTCCGGACATAATGATTACCGATGGCACATGGTATTGTGAAACTATCGAGATCCTTTAGCTTAGGTGGCAATCGATTCTGCAACATTTCCATACCCCCTTCTATTAAGGTAACTGTCTCAAACTTGCTCACCCTTGTTCGCTTAGATACAATCTCTTTAAGGAAATTAGCATAATTAGGCATCTTCTCGATTTCCTCATGTAACCCCCTTGACCCGGTCTAGTCGCATGACCAAACTGAGCGAGCTACATTAGGGTTTGCCAAAATAAACCCAAAAGATTTACATTAGAAACGGTCCATTTTTTCCTTTTATCTTATCTAAATGCAGATTTAGGTCCTAGGGTGATCATGCTAGTTAAGGCTAAAGGTACAACTCAATCGGGCGTTAATTCGACATCCAATTGCTCAAATTCGCTTTATAGGGACTAAAATGTAATTTCCAATATTTATAAAGACTTTTACCAAATTAAAGTTACCAATCCTCAATTAGTCATATTTCATGCCTTCATGTTAAATCTCATCTCAAAATAACCATTCAAACTCATTTATTTGCATAATTAAGAAGTAGGGACCAAAATGCAAATATTTCAACCATTAGGAAGCATCTCAACCGAATTAACGGACAGCGTATCGGTACAGGTGTCTACCATACCAAACCGATACTAAATGAAAAAGGCATACTGATACGGTCCTCAAGCGTATCGGTACAGGCTTATGTGTTTTGAAAATTTAGATTCTAGTAGCCGAAGACAGTATCAAAATGGTAACCCGTGTACCGACACCTTCACTATTCCTCAGCTATGCGTACCAATACAGTCACCAGGCGTATTGGTATGCCTAGGCTATTTTGAACAATCTAAGCCGAGACAGATCCCCGCGTACTAAAACCTTGAGGATTCATACCGGTACGGTGAGACCTGTAATGACCTATAGGTCCAACATATGACACTTTGGCTCAATCTAACACCCACAATTCAACCTCTAATCAACATATAGCATCCCAAACATCCAATCATCAAATATGGCAACATGGCAAGAGATAGTACAAAGCATGACATAATCAAACATTCTCCTAAGACCATAATTTCTACCCAAGCATGCTTAAAGTCTCCCAACCCCTCAAAACCAAGTATAAAGCTTCATACAAGTCCAAAAAAAATCCAAACTTCTACAAACAGGGAGTAATTAAAATGTATCTCCCAAAACAACCCGGTCACATTGCATTCTTATTACTACTTAGTACTTATGAAACCATACTTTGAAATATATCAAATCTTGGATCCTTCCTTGCTTACGTGTTGCCCGGGAAATCTATTTCTCTGCATTGATGAGGAAAAGAGAGCGTAAGCCATAAGCTTAGTGAGGGAATCGCAAAAACACTCATCAATGCATTTAAAATCAATTAATTAAAATCACATGTAATTGTCTCATGGAAAAACATCTCATGCTTCTCAAACCATCTCAAATATGCACATTTAAATCATTTTCAACACATGTATCGTGGATTCAATCTCTACTTCAATTTAAGCTTCACATCATAACACCTTTATAACAAGCTTAAAAAGTACCACATGTATAAATCACATTATACAACATAATCCAATTCCCATGATACATTATCTCATATATTGGCTTTCAAGTGACTCAAAACCAACAACCTTTCATTTTATAAAACACATCAGATACACGGATTTCTCAAGTGGTTCCTACGACCACTTCATATCCATACCTCAACCGGAGTAATGACACACTTGCCCACCTCAACGGTTCAAACTGGAGTAATAAAACATTTACCCACCTATACGGTTTGGATGTATAAATCCACCAATAGGAGAAAACAAAACCTTTATCCACCTCAACCATTGCGGTTCTCATGGTGGAGAATACATCACTCTCACAACCCCTCGACACACATGAGGTGACTTTTTATAGTATACTTTAGACCCTATGACTAGCCAACTATATCCGATAACATTTTAAACTCAGCCACTTGCCAAAATATTATATAAAACAACATTACCTTATTGTATTACATATGCATCAAATCAATCCAACTCAAATACATTAAACCATGCATTTAGTATTCTCCAAAATACTTTCATAAACCATATGCCATTCTCAAAAGTCATCATATATGATTAATTGCATCATATCTCATTTCTAAAACATGCATAATACAATGAGTAATCAAAACCGTAAACATGTGCATGAGATTTCATTTTGCAAAACCGAAACCGAGAGAAAGCTCAATCGATACTTACTTCCGAGCTTAGATAAGTGTTTCAAACTTTATCTAAACTCCCACAACTCCTTTCAAACCTTTTAATAGTAGTAAAACACTTTTCCACTCACCAACAATCCAACGCTTGTTTACCGATGCGCGAATCAAGCTTTCGAAGCCTCCGCGCCTTCTTCGAAAGGTAAAGGATTTAACTCCCCATCTTTATCCAATCAAAATAGAGGATTAAAACACATCTCTATATTACAAAACTCCAGCAACAACAAACACAACTTCGCCTCACAAGAATCCATCAAACACCTCTCTAAATCTATCAAGAACACCCCAAACCTTACTCAAACAAAGCCCAGCCAACATCCAATGATTCTAATGCATCAACATCATCAATTAACATCCAAAAAATCCTAACCACGTCCTTATACCTCTAGCAACTCTACAACAACAAGATCACACCAAAAACTAACTATAAACAACATAGAAAACTAGCAATACATATAGTTTTGGGATTTCATTGATTAATCAATTATTTCAACATTAAAACACTTCTAAATAGAGATCTAAAGCAACTTGATTCGTCTCCAAAACAGATCCAAATCAATTTCCAACAATTTTCCAAATAAAACTCTATTTAATCAACTATTCCATATTAAAATCATAGTTCCTTAACATAAATCAATAACAAAGGATCAAGAACTTGGTAATTTCATTAAACAACCTTTAATTAGAGGAGAGAAACGAAAATCACCTATAATTGCTAATTTCTCCCTTAATTGGCAAAGCTTGATTAAAATCTAAAGAGATTTTGCAACAAGATATGAAGAAATCAATTAGAAAACAAAAAGGAAATCAATAGGAATTGATTCCTGAGAATTTTGGAGTGGAAATCTTAGTTTGGTTGCTGAGAAAGTTGAGAGAAAAAGGTTGGAAGAAAATTAGTTACGTAAGAAAGTGGTTTTGCAAATTAAAAATCCTTTTAATAAAATCCTTTTTATTTAATTATAAAATCATGTAAAAACACCTTAAAATAGCCTAAATTAATAGAAAATCTGATGAGAAATATTGTTCAAATAGCTCTTTAAAGATTCTTATGTTTTGACGCTTTTATGATTTAGTCACCAAAAATAGTTTTGAAAACTTTCAATTTAGTCACAAGACCAAAATGTCTTAAAATCAGACTTAATTTCCTCAAATTTTATTTACTAAATTACTTAACATATTAATTAAGTAATTTCTAGTATTTTTCTATATTTTATTTTACCCAAAAATCAATTATAATAAAATTATTTTTCTAAAACTATTCGAATTGCCTGAACCGGTTCTTTCGAACCACCTACCCGATCTGATCCACATCTAGGCCCGATTTCAGGGCGTTACACCTCAACTAATGGCAAGTTGATGTGAACTTGCTTAAGGATGTCAAGGAACTTCTTGAACTGGAAGTCATGCTTCTGCTTCTTCAACCTCTGTGGGAATGGTGGTGGCAGTCTAATCTCTTTGCCTTTACTTGTCTCATTTGTCTTGGCAGTGTTGGATGAACTTGCCATGGCATGATGCATTGTTGTGGCAACATTTAAAGGTTTATCATCTGCAATTGTCGTAGCTTTATCTCTGGACACGTCTTTCTCAACAAAATAATGCCATTTTGGCTGACTATTATCCTTAGGTTGGATAGGACCATTGCTTGCCTTTGTTCCGCTCCGGTGGGTAATCAATTCACACTGCTCATGTCTTCGTTCCTCGTTAAACCTTAATGTCACTGGGCAAACTTCATTGTGGTCTCGAGCTTGGGCTTTGGGCAAATTGTCCAACCTACATCTCCAATGATTTCAACATTGCTTCTTGGCTCTGCGTCCTCATCTCAGTCATGTTTCTAAAAGATTCAGTCTTTTTCATCAAATTACTAGTCTCAACCATATAAGATTCAGTCTTAAGCATGAAAGTATTTAAAGTGGTTTCCAAAGAACTAGCTGGTGATGATTGTTGCTATGGTATGTTCTGTTAGAATCCTGATGCTTTTGTGTTCTGGCGGGTCTGATTTTTGGAGTTGTTCTGGTTACTCCATGAGAAATTGGGGTGTTGCCACCATGCTAGATTGTATGTGTTTGAATATAGGTTGTTTCAGTTGTTAGTTTCAACATAAAAATTAGACTCTAGATTCTGCGGACACTCAGAAGAGTCATGGTTATCATTACAAGAATCACAAAATGAATCTACTACTTAACCTCCTATGTGGTATTGGGTTGCTGCAAATTCTTAACCATGTTGGTTAATGCAACCAGTTGTGCTGAAATAGCATATGATGAATCAAGCTTATTTGTTATGGCATTTCTTCTCGCTGGTCCCTTCCTGGTGGTTGGGAATTGGTAATCATTATTGGCAAGTCTGTCTATGATCTTTAAGGCTTCCTCAAGTGATTTATCTAAGAGTGTGCAATTTGTAGAGGCATCTAGCATCATCCTAGTCGGTGTATTGACTCCATTATAGAACACCACTACTTGCGTCCAATCTCCAAATCCGTGCATGAGACATTTACAAAAGCTCCTTATACCGATCCCAAGCCTCGTACATGGATTAGTCATCTGCTTGATGAAAAAAGTAATGTCATAACGAAGTTTATAAGTCATATTTGTAAAATGAAACCTGAGAAGGAAACTTCAGCATAAATCTGTCCAAGATTCTAAAGATTCGGATAGTATACTGTTCAGCCATGTTCTCGCCCTATCCCTCATTGAATAGGGGAATAATTTTAGCCTCGGGACATCCTCATAGACTCCCTGTTGTCTGAAAGAATCGCAAACTTCAAAGAAAGATCTTAGATGTTGCCTGACATCTCCGTGCTGTAAGATGCTAAATTGACAAATTGAATTGAGCATGTTAAACATAACTGGCTTCAATTCAAAGTATGTGGCTTCAATCTTAGGAGTGACAATTCCTGGATTGAGATCATCAAGATCTGGAAGTAGATGACTCGGATGGGTTTGTTCTGTACACGAACAGGTTGCTCTACTAGAGCTGAGTTGTTTCCTACAGCGACATTCTAATTGTCGTGGGCATTTTGATTGCTGGGGGTATTCTAATTGTTGTGGGAATTTTTTGTTATTGTGGGCATTCTGATTGCCAACTGGATCAACAAGTGATTTGCCATATCTCTTAGCTCTCTTCTCCTTCTTCGAAGAACTCGTTCAAATGGGTAGTCTTGTGTTGTTGGTCTTGCTCTGGTCATACATAGACGCAAAACCAAAAATATTAGCCCCTTGAAACAAATAACTAAATAATAAAAATAAAAAGGTACAAGAAATTATAAATAAGTCGCTATTGCCAATCCCCGAAACAGCGCCAAAAACTTGTTATGTGATTTAAGTTCTACGCAAATGGTGCAAATATACATGCCGTAAGTAATAGTATAGATTAAGATCATCTCCACAGGGAATGGTGGAACTTTGACTTTTAGCTTCTCACACTAAAAAGGAATTAAATTGATAGTGATAGATGGTGATAATAAACAAGTAAAATAAACTAAGTCTCAAGGAATTGAAATCAACGAAAAAGAAAACTGATCTAAAAGAGTAGGTTGGGTTATTGAGTGTAATGTTGTAGTTGCCTGACGAATTGTCGTGGCAATTAATTGCCATTCGATGTTCAATAGAGTGTTTTTCAATGCCTTCGATTTATCTGTAATCGAAGATCTGATGATTGTATAGGCCTCGATAATACATCACTGCGTTAACCTTGGGTGGACATCATCGATCAATAAACTCTTGTTAGTCGCTAAAATTCACTTATTATCCCTAAGGCGAATCAGCTTCCACCAACGGTTGTTTAAATGGAAATCGTATCCAGTCATTTCGTGAATCTAACTCTCTAGAGCCTAGATAAATGATTCACCCAAGTCCATCTCCCGAGTTCACATGGAATTAAACTACGAACCAAGAAATGGATAAATACCAATTTATTTAAATTAAAAACCAAAACTAAATCCTCTATTCACAAACACCATAACTCAATAACCCAAGCCAATTAATTTAGTTCATGGTTGGGTTGAAAGAAATCAACAAAGGGTAAAACCCAAACATTGGGTATTTTGAAAGATAAAAGAAAATAAATAAAAATATGGAGAAGATAAGCTCCTCCATGATCTCACTCTAGTGTCAATTTGCCTCTTTTTCTTCGTTGTTGGTGTTGAAGATGTGATACGTTTATATAGAGGTAGAAATCTCTATTTGAATTTCAAATTAGAGGGGATAATCTCTTTATCTTTATCTTCAACAGCTTTTAATTTGAATTTGAGCTTTATCCCATGTGATAAGAATAAAGATAATGGATAATTCTTGAAAATTTTGCTTTCATCCTCAACTTGCCCTGGCAACCGCTCGACAATTCGTCCCTGCACAAAAGAAAGGAAAACAACAACAATTTCTCCATAAAAATAGCTAAATGCAAGGCCAAACCCAATAAATAGAAGGACTACGAACTTATGCATGAATGACTACAAATGCAACTAAATGGGCCTAAGTCTAAACAATAATCTAAGTAAAAAATGGTATAAAATATAGTATTTTTTCACACTTAACAGAAAGCACTGAATAGTACAAAAGGGCACCAAAGGTCAAGAGGCGATGTCGTACGTCCAAAATATAATGGGGTTCACCAAACAAATATCTTGACGACGAATACCGAGGGTAACGATGTGAGATCTAAGAATCAGGATAATGAGAACGACAAAACAAAGACCACAAAATTCAAAAAGGAATACACATATCATGTTTTTATAAGAATATGAGCCTCATTAAAAACCTTCCTCAATCCTAATTTCTTAACTGAAGATTAGAAACACACATATCTTGTCGGGAACTTCGCTAGAAAGGTAAGAATCAGTTGAAAAGGACGTAAGAGATGGACAAAACCTATAGACCTTAGCAGAAGCAGAAAACGAAGAAGCGGAGGCATGCACCACTACCAACTATGATCGTTGACCCTTTGAAACCACACCGCAGATGGCCGTTGAAATTCAATCCAATAAACAACCCATCCAAGGAAAAGACAAAATGATCAATAGAGCAAAGACCCAAAGCAGAACACCAAACATAGAAGACAAATGTGAAGAGAAAGAAAACAAAACCCAGAAAAATTGACCTCCTCCCAATCCAATCGAACCCATGCCAACAAGAAGAGTCACACTTCCTTCTCTTTCGATGATCTTAAGCTTGAACCAAGGTCGTCAGGGAGAAGAGATCCCATCGAGACAAGTAAAGGGAAACTCGAAGCAGCCAAAACAAAAAGAAAGAACGGGAGACAAACTAAAAGTAAGGAAATAAGATGGAAGAAAGGGAACGGTCACCATCATGCCTATTGTCCCAATAGTATATTTGAAGAAGAAGAAGAATGAGAACTAGAGTTTATTTAGTAGAGAGAAAGCAAGCTAGAGAGAGGTGGATGAGCCTAAGATGTTAACCATATGTTGATAATTAAGGTTCCTCAAGTGTTTGTCATTTTAAGTACATATTGGATTGGTAGATAATAAAGTGGTTTTAGATTCATACAAGGTGAAGGTAAGTTAAATTATGCTTCAAGATTTTCTATAAAACCCGATAATTATTAAACCATAATATCCAACTCATGATTTTTTGAAACTAAAAATTTAACCTTATACTCGACCATAAAATTTGTAATTTTGTATTTTAAAATTGTCCTAGCAAAATTTTTCGCTGAAAAAAACTCAATAATTTTACTAGGCACATTTCCTTAGAGATTCTAGTTTTAGTTTTCTAACAAAACAAATTTAACTTTTCAAGGATAAAATTAGGATTATTTTAAAAAGGTTTAATTGAAAGAATTAAATGAAATTTTGTTAAAAAGGTAGTTATCTTTCTAAAACACATTTTGACGTAACTTTTCTTCTCTCACATTTTTTCTCAAAACACTCTCATCCAAACACTCTTTTTCCATCAGAGATTTAAGGTAATGATCTTAATTTCTTAACTCATTCATTTGCTAAATGATTTCTCAATTTGTTTTCCAAAAATCTTATTGAATTTCTTTGTTTTTCAAGAGGAAAAACCATCCAATTGAGGGGAAACTCATTCATTGGAGGTAAGCTTCATTCTTATCCTCTAATAAAGGTTCTTTACTGAAATTCCCATATCTTGGCCTTTACAAATGTTTTCTAATAGGTTTTGATTAATTAATTATGGATTTTAGCTTAATTGAGGTTTAATTGAAGGATCTTGTGATTTTCAATTTGGATATTTTTTCTAGTGTTGTGGATTGATTTCAATCTTATTTTGGATGTATTATAATGTGGATAAGTTGTTTTTAATAATGGAATCCCGAAATTGGTTGAATCTCTAATTGTTTAGGTTGATAGTTAAGGGTTTTTGGGTTGTTTAAAGTGTTTAATCATTGCTGGAAGTAAAAGGATGTTGGGAATGAGTTTTTAGATATCAATTGATGAAGCTTGATGTTTAAGATCGTTATTATATGGCTGGGTTAAGATTGAGTAGTGTTTGAGGTTGATTTCGATAAGTTTTGGATGAGTTTTGAGTGGGCATCTTGAGAGCTACGGGATTTTGGGTTGAAACAGAGTATTGGATGCATTTTAATGCATGTTTCCTCTGGTTTTGTGTGGCCGAAATAGGGGATAATCAAGGCGTAGCATCTTGAGGTGGTTCTAGACTTGTCGGGAGCTTGTTTCACGATAGCAAGCAAGGCGAAGTGAAATCGGTGAGTGGAAATAGTCTTAAAAGTCTTTCAAAGGTTTGAAAGTGGTTTTGGGAGTTTAGGATTAGTTTGAAAAACTTACCTAAGCTCGAAAGTTAGTTTCCCTCTTTTTCTCTTTAATATTGGTTCAGATATGAGCATGCGTGATTCATGTTTTAGTCGTAAACATGGTTTGTTTTACTTACTGTTAATGCGTGATTTTAATGTACATATGCAGTGGCTTAAATGTATATTTAATGGTAGTGAACATTGGTTTTTATTTTGGTCGGGAATGTGATATTGCTATGGTAATGTGATTTGCATATGTGGGGATTTTGTGTAATGCATTGTAAAATAGTGAGTAAATGGTTTTGTAAATGATATATTGGCTATGTGACAAGGTGAGAAAACATTCGGATATAGTTGGCATGCCATAGGATAAAGTGCACTATAATATGGTTAAAAATCGATTGTGGGTTAAGAGTCTTTGAGGAATAGCGGTCAGCTACCCGGACTATGTTGTTATCACTTGGGTTGAGCGGTCGGTTCCCCTTGTTGATGTAAAGCTTGCGGTCAGCAAGGTTGTAAATTCATTCAGTCGGCATGGGGAGTCTTGATAATGGTCGATCATTAAGGGAGATTCGTGTATCCGATGTGTAAGTTAATGGTCGATTAACTAAAGATTAGCGGTTGGCTAATCAAGGATAGTGGTCGACTATCCGGGGTCACTATAATTGCCAATATATGAGAATTATAATGTTGAATCTATTTATAATGCTTTGGGATTTTAAGCATGGTTTTGTATTTGTTGCTTTGGGATTAAGCATGTGTTATATATATATATATATTGCATATGGTTGATATGCATGTTTTAATTTGAAACTATTGGAGCTTGCTTAGGTCGTAAGCATGGTTTGAAAACAAGTGTTGGTTTTCAAGGGTTTTAAATGCATCATCGTTTAAGAGCATCCTCACTAAGCAAGTGTGCTTACGCTCTCTTTTCTCTAATGATGCGGAGCATTAAAGCTTGGAGGCTGCAAAGGCAAGGACTAAGTGATCCAAAGACAAGACTATTTGAGTATGAACTCGGTTTTAGTTTTCAGTTAATAAGGGAATGTGTTTGCCATGGATTTTTGGGATTTGTAATTCAGTTTTCCCTGGCTTTGCGCATGTGTAATGCTGTGATTTTGGAGTTTGATTTTTGATGTTTCACTTATCATTCACTGTTACCTATGGTTGATGTTATGTGGTTTCCTAGGTATGCATCTAGATGGTTTTCGCTTGGATGACATGTTTTGATGAGCTAATCCTGTTGAGTATGGTATTGATGTGTTGTTGGTATGGTATTCTTGCTGATAATTGCTTAGTTAGGCTTTTTGGTATGTTTGGTGGTAAGTTATAGGGAGCATGCCCCTAGATCAACCTTTTGGGTGGCATAATCTTGTGTTGTAGTTAAACCTTGGTGCAATTGTTGTTAAATGTGATGTTGGATGCTTATATGTATGTATGTAAGTTGGTAGGACCTAAATGCATCTAGTTTTGTGTGAAAAACCAACTCAGAATGTCATTACAGGTCCAGGCATATCGAAACAGGTGTCCTCGTACCGGTACGGCTAGGCCATTTTAGGCATAGCATTTTGATACCCGGGAGGGTGTTTCGATACGATCATGCCTTTTTAGGCTTAACGTTTCGGTACTCGAGCAAGTTTTTCGATACGGTCATAGGCATTTTTTCCAGGCGTACCGGTACGCGAACAAGCATTTTCGTACGGGTTTTAGCTACTGGATTCTGAGTTTTTGAGAACGTAAGGGCGTATCGAAACACGAGTACATGTACCGATACAGGTACTGTTAAGTTGGTTATTTTGGAATCTTGGAAGGTTTTGGTTCTTTCACTTTGGTCCCTGAGTTTTGGGGATCTAATTATATGAATTGGGATGATTAAATCGATCTGGAATTTATCATGTTGCCATGTAAATGGACTAATTGAGGATTGATAACCTTAAATTCAATTTTAGTTTTGTAAATTAAAGTATGTACGTTTTAGTCCTCAATTTTGAATATGATGCAATTGATTGTCTTTTGTGACTTGTTTCTTTCGAGAACTTACCAGTGCGAGTATGAACATGTAGGAACATTAATTTGCATTTAGACAAGATAAAAAAATGGACCGACTTTTCGTAACCTTTCTCCGGTTTTCTTCGGCAAACCTAATGTAGCACTCTCAGTCCGGTCGGGCGTTTAGGCCAGGTCTAGGGGGTTACAGACATCTTTTCTTGCACTAGGCCCTTAAACTCGCGCTTAAGAGCATCTTGGTACTGGGTACCCAAATATTTCCTTTAGAAATCTCTACTGAAGAACGCCCAGTTAACCTAATTAATAGTAACACCAGCTCGAGTAGTGATCCACCAATGATAGGCGTCACCATTCGGCAATGAGACTGTACAACCAAATCTTTATGCATCATTTTAGGTCATATGCTCTAAGATACTCTCTACACTTTCAAGCTACACTTTCAATCATTTGAGTGGCAAACACCGTGGTAAATGAACAACAGGGGCAGTTGGAGGAGCACGGGATACCACTTATTGAAAAGTTCTTGTGATTGCCTAGATCAACAAAGCCAGATCACCAGCATATGATGCTTGTAGAATCGAAGGAGGAGGCAGTAACGAATTATTCTTGTCCATCACATTAGTTGGGTTATTTCTAGACACATTATTGTTTATTACGTTAACGGTCATAGTAGCTCTAGTATTCCCATTTTACCCCGATATATTGAATAATGTCTAATCATATTCAACAAAAATCAATTAGGGCATAATCTAACAAGTGAACCATTTTACCTCAACATAGACAATTTACAATCAAAACACACACGAGTATGTCTAACAAATACTCAGAGTAAATAGGCTTAATTCAATCGGTCAAAGGTTGTGAAACATAGCTCTGATAACACCAAATGTAACACTTATCACCCTATCTAGAAGAATTAGGCATGAGTGACAAATGTCACTTTGATCACCAGAGTGATACAAACTTGAACTAAAACATTTAAGGGTAATCGAAAATCTTTTTAAGAACTAGACGCATCATCAGGTCCTATGTGATTTAATTAGGCCACATATAAATTTTTGTGAGAAACAGATATCAATTTCATGCCCAATTAGATGAATAATCATTTTAGGCACCAAAATGTAAAAAAGGAAAATTCATTAGCGTAAATTGAAATTAACTATATCATTATGCAATTCAATTAAAACATTGTTTGCAGGTTAAATTTTAGCTAAACCATAGTTAGAAAACTCATCCAATTGCAGCATAGAAGTTAGGGGACCAAAATGGAAGAAAACAAAACTTGAAATATTCTAATAACTAACTTACCTACCTATCGTACTAGTGCATGGGGTCTCGTACTAGTACACGGGATACATCCGAAAAATAGTAGCTAAAGCGCATACCGGAACTAGCTATTTGTACCGATACTCTAGGGCCTATATCGATCACAAATAGGGTGTACCGGTACGCCCTAGCTTATAATGTACCAATTTCATAGGGGAGTACCGATACTTAGTGCTTATCATACCGATACGCCGTGGATAGAGTTGCATATTCGAATATGCAATTCTAATTTAAAACCCTAAATACTGTCCCCAATTAACCAAAACATGCTCATAAACTTGGATTAACATAAATGGCATATGTGCATGAACTCGTAACACAATTTATGGGATCAAACATGTATTTATAAATCATCTATAGGCAAAATCCTATAATTTCAACAGAAGCCATTCAAAATGCGCACATGGTCATCACTCCAAGACTAAGCATAATACCAGTATGAACAACTTACATATGACCATTAAAATACAATTTATATGAGTAAGTCATCAAAATCATCATAACCAAAATATGAGCAATCAACCAAAATGTGTTAAGGCTTCACAAGAAATCATCCACCATGTAAATCAACATATAACATCCATCAACAAATCACCAAAATAAGTCTAAAAGGGTAAAACCCAGCAACTACAAATCCCACAAAATTATTGTCTGATTACAATTTGCTTAAAATTCAAAAATAGAGACTCAAATGAAATGTTTTTCTTGGTAGGATTCACAAGCCTTTCAATTAAAAGGGGTTTGGAAGAAAATAAGAGAATGATGAGAGAAAAGTCTTTGTAAACTATTCTTTCAATAGAGAAAAATAAACGTCGTTAGTTTTGGTAAAATATGAGGGAAATTAGAAATAAAACATAGAAGGGTTGATTATTCCTTAAGGATTCTTAGCTTGTGTCTCTTTCTATTTTAGTCACCAAGTTCATTTGTAAAACATCTATATAATAACCACTTTTCTAATAAAAATCCAAATTGACTTTACAAAAAGTCTTTCAATTAAATTCTCTTTATTTAACATATTTGTTAAATAACCCAAATTATTTTCGTACTACTTAATCGAATTAAATTCACAAAAATCTAATTTATTATCTCATAATTATTTGATTAGTCAATTTTCTCGGTTAATTTCCTAATCGGCCTGATTCGAATGCAAAATCTCCTAACCTGAGTATTGGTATTGAGCCCTATGTATCAATACAGATGCTTTTGAGTATCGTTACGGTACCCCGCTTACCGATGCCAATGGTAAGTAAGCTAGTTGTAAGATGTTCAAAAGTTTGGTTTTCTTACATTTTGGTCCCTTAACTTCTAAGTTGTAATTGGTTGAGTTTTCAAACTCTGACTGAGCTAATTTTTAACATGCAAGCATGTGTATGATTGAATTATATATTGGTAAGATTGATTTCCATTTTAAACCATTAGTTTAATATTTTTACGATTTAGTCCCTAAAATCCTCATATGACAAAATTAAGAATGTTTAAGGAATCCGATTGTATTGTGATGTGATCCTAGATACGAGCCTTGCAAGGTTCAAGGCAAAGTACAAAACTCTATTTGATCGAGGTAAGTTTTCTACGACCAAGAGGCCTCAAGAAGCTCATACAAGCTTAATCTGAGATGTTTGCAAGAAACTCGGGTATCTGAAGTTTCTGATTATTTATGTTTGTGGCAAGCACAGATAAATGAGGTCTTACTTCAACCCTAAGGAAGAGCCTCCACCATTGAAGATGTCACATTGATATGGAAGGAGTTCTTATTAGCCATATATTTATGTTATGTTATAATTTCATATATGTTACAACTTTTTCCATTGCCCAGGCATGAACTTTCCTTACACCTTTTCCATTTTCGCGACAACGGTAATGAAAATACAAGGGATATGTCACCAACGGCTACTGCATGAAAGGGTGCATCAAAGGGCATGTTTCTTTCTTCCTACCTCTTCACAATGGACGACAATAATTAAGGGTTTCCATTCAAATACATCTCTTCATTAAATGGGCTACAACATGAAAAGGCATAACTTAAGATTCAAAAACATGACTTTTCAAGAGAGAATGGTTCATCCAAAAGTCTCATTTCTCTTAACCATGGTCGACCACCTATTCAACATCAAAGGGTGTCTTTTCATTTCATTTTGTAAGCTTATAAATAGTGGCTACATTTCTAATTTTCACATATAGCTTGAAAACCTTTGATATTGAAATCTATTGAGATTGTCTCATTATTTTATCGCTAGACTTATCAAGCCTAGCTTGTAGCATCTCTCTACCGAACTTATCACTCTCTGAGTGTGCCTGTCATCCATTTTATTATATTGAAGGTTCTTAACTCTTTATAGTTAATTGGTCTCAATCCAACCTCCAACTTTCCTATTTTTCAACTAAATTTCTCTTTTGATGCCACATCATTACAATCAGAATTTCTAAGTTGAAGACTTCCTTGTTCGGGTCACTGATAAGTGTTCAAAAGTACTATTTTTCTTACCCTTTTTACTCATATTATTGTTAGACTTAGGCTCATATTAGTTGCATAGTTAGCCATTCATGCATTAATCCATGTTTCCTTCAATCGTTGAGCTTGATTACATAACTTGGTGATTTTTGTGGAAATAGATGCTGCTTTGGTGTGTTTTTGTGTGTATGTGCAGGATCACTTGCCAAAGCAATGCCGAGCTAGTTGCCAGGGCAATGCATGAAGGATATGCCGAGCTAGTTGCCAGGGCAGTGCATGAAGGAGACGCCGAGCCAGTTGCCATGGCATTTGTCGACAAAGACCAAAAGCAATATGGATGTCGAAATTCATGATTTTACAAGCCCAAGATGACATGGAGCAAGGTCCAAGCCCAAAGGAATTTGATTGCCATGCAGAGATTAAAGAAGAATTAAATTCCAAGTGGATAGGAGAAGTTCTAATAGGAATAAAATTATAATAAAGAATTATATTCTTTAAAGATAATTTAATTCCAACTCAAACTCCTCCTCAAAGAAGGACTTTGGCCTAGCCCTATAAATAGCAAGAGATTTCGACAATTCAAGAGAGAAAAATAGAGAAATTTCGACAAGAGGGAGAGCAAGAGGGAAATTTCGACAAGATAGCAAGGAGGGGAAATTTCGACTTCTTCTTCTTCTTTGCTTCCATTAGATTCATGGTTTGGGGATTATTCTTTGTATATCTTTTGAACCCAACCATGAACTAACTTGATTGGTTGGGGTTATTGTGTTTTGTTGTTGTGAGAAACTATTGGTTTTTGTTTAGGTAATAAGAGTTTGCACTTTTCTATTCAAGGTTTACTCATTCTTGGCTTTTATTCTTGTTTGCGAGTGAATTGGGAGAGGATCTCGTAACTTCATCTATTTATCTAATATCGGGAGAGTTAGATTCAAGAAACGAATGAGTATGGTCTTTATTCAATCTATTGATGGTGAAGATTAATCCGGCTTAGGAATAAGTTAAGGATTTCAACGGCTAAAAGGAGCGCAAAGATTGGTTGTTGTTCACCCTTGATTCACGCAGGATGTATTATCAAGGCATGCACAAGTAGCTAGAGTTTCGACTTAGGGATAAGAAGAAACCATTGAAGAACGCTCCGCCGAACCTTGAAGTTGCTGCCCGACGCCCAAGTAGTTGCCCAGCTAGTTGCCCGGCAACCATCGATTAGTTGCCAAGGCAACCCCGCTGTGCAAGTTGCCACGGCAATTGAGTTGCTCTTGCACTCTTTTACCAAGACGATCCAATCGGCTATCACACCTCAACTCACGATAACCTGGCCTATCTCTCTCTCATTCGATCTCATCTTTTCTTTTACTTTATTGCTTTCTAGTTTAGTTATTAGTTAAACTCCTTTAATCCTTTAATTGTGTTTTTACTTTTCACAAAGGCAGAGAACTTAAGCAAAGTGGCCCAAACCAATCCCTGTGGAGACGATACTCGATACTCATATCACTTTATTACTTGCGACGTGTATACTTGCACATTTGCGTAGCACTTATCACGCGCAACAAGTTTTTGGCGCCGTTGCCGGGGATTTGGCAATAGCGACTTTGTTTTTATTTTCTTGCACATTCTTTTTATTTTTCTTGTTTAAAATTCAAAGGGCTAACAAACTTTGGTTTTGCATTGGTATATGACCAGGGCAAGACCGACTTCACCAGAATATCCCTTTGATCCAGAAATCGAACGAACCTTACAAGGACTTAGACGAAGGATAAGAGAAGCAATGGCAAATCAAGACGGCAATATTAATCAAGATGTTCGAGCGGGAGGAGGAGTGATTCTTGCACGAAAATGTAACTATTCGAGACTATCTTGAAGAAGATCTTGATGGACTTAACCCGTGAGTTGTCGCACCCGAAATTGAAGCCGACCACTTTGAGTTGAAACCGGTAATGTTTAATATGATCAACACAATAGGTCAATTTGGCGGCTCAAGAATCAAGATGCACGACAACATCTGAAATCTTTCCTCGAGATTTGCAACTCGTTCAAGATACACGAGTCACCCCGATGTCTTACGATTAAGATTATTCCCTATTCACCGAGGGATAGGGCGAAAGCATGGCTAAATAGCATTCTGCGGATCCATAGCATCTTGGACTGATCTTTGTCGTGATTTCCTTGCTAGATTTAATCCTACAAATTTAATCGATAAGCCGTAACGACATTACTTCTTTTCGGCAGGCGGATGATGAATCCATGTACGAGGCTTGGGAGCGATATAGAAACTTTCTACACAAATGTCCTCTACACGGATTCCCGTGTGGACTCAAGTGACAATGTTTTACAATGCCGTGAATACACCAACAAGGATGATGCTAGACGCCTCGCAAACGGCATACTCCTAGATAAGTCACCGGAAGAAGCAATGCAAATTTTAAACAGTGGCCAAGAATGATTATCAATTCCCATCTACTAGAAGAGGAGGAGTTAGACGCCAAGCCACAATACATGAACTAGGATCATCGATTCAATTTCAGCACAATTGGCCGCTTTAACCAAGATGGTCCGAACATGCAAAAACCAAACAACACACATGAAGTCAAGGTAATGGATTCTTTTTGTGAGTTATGTGGTGATAACCATAATTCTTCCGAATGCATGCGAGAATCCGAATCTAGCTTCTATGTGGGGAATTACAATCGGGGCAACAACATGATGTCAAATACATACAATCCAGCTTGGAAGAAGCACCGAATTTTTCATGGAGTAATCCCAACAATGCTCTAAACTGAACAATCAGAATGCACAAGCATCGGGATTCCAGAGAATATGCCACGACAATGGATGCCGCGGCAAACAACCGACAACATCTAGTTCTTTGGAAAATTCTCTAAATGCTTTTATGATGAAAAACTGAATCTTATATGGCTGAGAATAGTAATTTCATAAAAAGAACTGATGCTTTTATTAACAGGACCGAGATGAGATTGCAAAACCAAGAGGCGGCAATCAAATCATTGGAAAATCAAGTCGGACAATTTGCTCAAAATCTGAACACTAGACCACAAGGAGGTTTACCTAGCGATACTCAAGTCGCAAGAGGAACGGCCATGAGCAATGTAAGGCAATCACCACCAGAAGTGGCCAACAACTTAGAGAGGTTCAAACCCGCTCGTCAAACAAAACTCCACAAAAAGAGCAAGACGAACCTAGCGGCAAAGTCTCGGATGCTGAACCAAGAATTACTGCGACAACCGGCAATAAGCATGCCTCGGCAACCAATGACGCCTCGGTAACTTGCGATAAGCACGCCGCGGCAACCCCAGTTGGTAACACATCGGCAACTCCAGATGTCCCTGTAATGCCGTCAATCAGGTTTCAAACCAATGAAAAGATAGAAGATATCCGACTTCCACCACCATTCCCACAAAGATTGAAGCGACAAAAGCAAGAATACCAATTCAAGAAGTTTCTTGATATCTTAAAGCAAGTCCACATCAACTTGCCATTGGTGGAAGCAATTGAACAAATGCCAAACTATGCCAAGTTTCTTAAAGACATTGTGTCCAAGAGAACAAGGCTAGGAGAGTTTGAAACAATTGCCGCAACAGAGGGATGCATGGCAATGTTGCTGTCGTATGCCGCCTGAAGTTGAAGGATCCCGGAAGTTTCACAATACCTGTTCTATTGGAAATCACTATGTCGGGAAAGCACTATGCGACCTAGGGGCTAGCATAAACTTGATGCCTAAATCGGTTTTCCGAAACTAGGAATCGGGAAGGCAAGACCTACAACAGTTATGCTACTGACTAGCCGAATGCAGATCCTATGTGCATCCGAGAGGGAAAAATCGAGGACATACTTGGTAAAAGTTGATAAATTTATTTTCCCGCTGACTTTATTGTTTTAGATTGTGAAGCGATGAGCATGCGCCTATCATTCTCGGAAGACCATTCCTAGCGGCAGGAGAACTTTGATTGATGTTGAAAAGGAGAACTCACAATGAGGGTGAATGACCAGCAGGTAAAACTAAATGTGTTCCAAACACTAAGGCATGCAGATGATCCAGAAGAATGCCAACTACTTCATGCCACGGCAGAGTTTAACTTCGATGAAGAATTTAGTTGCCTCAGCAACTACATTGCCGAACACGAGGAACATGAGGAGTATGAAGAGTCGGTCGATGAGGAACAACCAGAAGAGGCAAATTGGCTAGTCAATCGACCAGGTACATACTTTGAACCACTGGACTACTCAGGTAAGGAAGGTAAGATCGAAAAACCCTCTATCGAAAATCCACCAATTCTTGAGTTGAAACAATTGCGAGCAATCAAATATGTATACTTAGGGACCGATAATACATTACCTGTAATTATTTCTTCTAAGTTACAGCCTGAGCAGGAAAAGAAGCTAATCAACATGTTGAAGCTACATAAAAAGGCAATAGGGTGGACAATTGCCGACTTGAAGGGAATTAGCCCGGCGGTGTGCATGCACAAGATCTTGTTGGAAGATGATCACAAACCTTCAATTGAGGCCCAGAGGAGACTGAATCATACCATGAAAGGGGTTGTAATGAAAGAAATCATCAAGTGGCTTGACGCCGGCATTATATACCCTATCTCCGATAGTACGTGGGTAAGTCCGGTACAATGTGTGCCGAAAAAGGGAGGTATAACAGTGGTAAGCAATGAAAATAATGAACTTATCCCAACCAGGACTGTGACCGGTTGGAGGGTTTGTATGGACTATCGAAAGCTAAACAAAGCCACTAGGAAAGATCACTTCCCATTACCCTTTATTGATCAAATGCTTGACCGTCTTGCAGGTAAACCCTTTTATTGTTTTCTTGATGGTTATTCAGGTTACAATCAGATTGCCATAGCACCAGAAGATCAAGAAAAGACAACCTTCACATGCCCCTACGGTACTTATGCCTTCCGAAGGATGCCGTTCGGATTATGTAACGCCCCGGCAACCTTCCAAAGATGTATGATGGCGCTCTTTTCAGACATGGTCGAAGACTTCCTTGAGATCTTCATGGATGATTTTTCGGTTTTTGGTAATGACTTCGACGGCTGTCTCGGCAATTTAGAGAGGGTGTTGGCAAGATGCGAAGAAACGGATTTAGTCCTCAATTGGGAGAAATGCCACTTTATGGTAGATGAAGGAATAGTGCTCGCCATAAGATTTCATCCAAGGAATTGAAGTAGACAAAGCCAAGGTGGACGTGATCGAGAGATTACCCCCACCAAATTCGGTTAAAAGAATTCAAGTTTTCTGGACATGCGAGTTTTTACAGGAGGTTCATTCATAACTTTTCTAAAATCACTAAACCTTTGTGTAATCTGCTTGAACAGGATAAAGTCTTCGATTTTGATGATTCTTGCACTCAAGCATTTGAAACCCTAAAGAAAAAGCTTGCCTCGCACCCATTGTTGTTCCACCGCATTGACGCTACCTTTTGAGCTCATGTGTGATGCAAGTGATTTCGCGGTAGGAGCAGTCCTAGGCCAACGCACAGTAAGACATTCCATGTGATATACTACGCTAGTAAAACTCTTAACGATGCTCAAGTGAATTACACAACAACGGAGAAAGAGTTACTAGTCAGAGTTTTCGCATTTGACAAGTTCCGATCCTATTTAATTGGTACAAAGGTAATTGTTCATACGGACCATTCGGCAATCAAATACTTATTTGCTAAAAAGGATGCTAAACCTCGTTTGATTCGTTGGATATTACTTTTACAAGAATTTGATATTGAAATTAAGGACAGAAAAGGAACAGAAAATCAAGTGGCGATCACTTATCACGTTTGGAACGCAATAGGGAGGAGGACGCGGATCTAGAGATATGTGATGCATTCCCGGATGAACAAATTCTAATCGCCTCGAAACCCTTGACGCCTCGGCAGCCCATGACGCCTTGGAAACCATGGAAGCACACGCCTCGGCAACTCTTGACGCCGCAGCAGACTTTTGACGAGCACGCCTCAGCAATTTTGGGAGCGAACACTACGACAAAGACATGCCCGGCAATACCTTGGTACGCAGATTTAGTTAACTTCCTTGTTTGTGGTATTTTTCCGTATGGCATTACTCACCAAGGGAAGAAGCGGTTCCGCCATAATGCTAAGCATTACTTTTGGGACGAGCCTCTTTTGTTTAAACAATGTGCAGATCAGGTTATACGCCGATGTGTCCTCAAGAAGAGCAACAGTAATGTACTCCGACAATGCCATTCTTCACCCTATGGAGGACATTTTGGAGGAACTCGTACACATGCCAAAGTCTTGCAATCCGGGTTGTATTGGCCAACATTGTACAAAGATGCCCAAGACTTTTACAAGCAATGTGATCGTTGCGGAAGACGGGCAATATCTCTAGGCGACATGAGATGCCACTCGAAACATCATCGAGGTGGAACTGTTCGATGTATGGGGATCGATTTTATGGGACCTTTCCCATCTTCATTCGGCAACCTCTACATCTTACTCGCCGTCGACTATGTGTCTAAATGGGTAGAGGCAAACTGCAGTTTCCAACGACGATTCCAAGACCGTGCAACGATTCCTGCAGAAAAACATATTTACACGGTTTGGGATGCCGAGAGCAATTATCAGCGACGGGGCAAGCATTTTGACAATGACTAATTGCCAAGATGTTGCAACGCTCGGCATATCACACAAGATCGCCACGGCATATCACCCACAAACCAACGGGCAAGCGAAATTTCCAACCGGGAGTTGAAGGGAATACTTGAGAAAGTTGTAAATCCCTCAAGGAAGGATTGGTCATTAAGACTAGATGACGACTTTGGGCATATCGCACTGCATTCAAAACACCATTAGGTATGTCCCCTTCCGGCTTGTCTATGGTAAAACATGTCATCTACCGGTGGAAATCGAGCACAAGGCGTCTTGGGCAATCAAGACCGTGAATATGGATTGGGAAAGTGCGGACAAAAGCGCTTGATGGATCTCAATGAGATAGAAGAATTTCGTGCACTCGCCTATAACAATGCACGAATATACAAGGAGAAAACAAAGCGATGGCATGACAAGAAACTATTGCCACGGCAATTCACGCCAGGGCAACTAGTTCTCCTATTCAATTCTCGGCTAAAACTTTTCCCGGAAAGCTGAAATCAAGATGGTCGGGACCATTTGAAGTCGTCAAACCATTCTCCCATGGTGCTGTGATAATCAAGTCCATCTCGACAACCATGAATTCAAAGTTAATGGACAAAGATTGAAGCACTACAATGGTGCCCATGTGGAACGTAACAAGGAAGTGGTCAACTTAGGAGATGCATGAGCATGCTCTCCTCTCAATATTTCCTTTTTCTTTTTCTTTTTATTTTTATTTTTAATTTTAGGAGATATTTTATTTTTTTCTTCATTATCTTTAGTTTTCAGTTTTTCTTATTTTCTTTTTCACAACTACTATGCTAAGGAAATTTATCACAAGATCATTGCCCCGAACCAATGAAGAAGATGCCGCGACAACTTACTTCATGCATGCACAAGCTGATGCCACGGCAACCAACCCTCAAGATGCCACGGCAACCAAAGTCAAGACATCCCGGCAAACAAGAAAACAACCATTGCATTCAAGCAAGAAAATCAAGACGCCAACTAGAAGGAAACTAATCATCTACGATGACGAACTCTCGAAGTAAGTCCTCGTATGCATTTTATATTTATTTTTCGTTATTTTTATGCATGCATTGAGGACAATGCCTCACTCGAGTTTGGGGGGGATTGTTATTAGTAATTACCATGTTTAGTTACATTAATCTTAAGCATTACATTTAGGATACATAAATTGCTTGCCATGCCTTTAATTGGAACAAGAATTGCTTAGATTTGATGAATATTCAATGATGACTTTACCAATGCACTTAATTGATAGAATTTTTATTCTAGGATAACCATGGAAAAACTTAGAATTTTACTATGATGCTAAATTTGATGAAACACTGTTGTGGTTTGATTGATTTAAGGAGTTCTAGTAAACTTAGGTTGATAATTAACAAATTGGGGGATTAGAATAAAAATTGGATGAATGCTAGAGGTGCCCGAAATTGGCTCTAGCATGTGCTAAAAAAAAAAAAATTCACTAGAGGTGCCCGAAACTGGCTCTAGGATGTGTTAAAAAAATTTTAACTAGAGGTGCCCGAAACCGGCTCTAGTCGATTAAATTAACTTAAGAAAACTAAAAATAAAACACTAGAGGTGCCCAAATTGGCTCTAGTTAAAACATGTTAAAAAGAACCCAATGAAGTAATTTGAAAACCTATTGTTTGCATAGAATCCGAAAAATCAACTTGCACACAACTCCGCACACACTCACAAGCATTATAGTTTGATTCCGAGTAATTCATCAGTTTTCAAAAATAAAAAAAGCCAATCATACTTTGTGCCCGGTTGAGAGATTGAAATCAAGTTCAAAGCTAAGTTTGTGAAAATTTGAAGTCTTGGCGGGTAATTATGAGTTTGCATTGCTTGAGGACAAGCAATAGTTCGAGTTTGGGGGTGTGATAAGTGTTCAAAAGTACTATTTTTCTTACCCTTTTACTCATATTATTGTTAGACTTAGGCTCATATTAGTTGCATAGTTAGCCATTCATGCATTAATCCATGTTTCCTTCAATCGTTGAGCTTGATTACATAACTTGGTGATTTTTGTGGAAATAGATGCTGCTTTGGTGTGTTTTTGTGTGTATGTGCAGGATCACTTGCCAAAGCAATGCCGAGCTAGTTGCCGTGGCAATGCATGAAGGATATGCCGAGCTAGTTGCCGTGGCAAAGCATGAAGGAGACGCCGAGCCAGTTGCCATGGCATTTGTCGACAAAGACCAAAAGCAATATGGATGTCGAAATTCATGATTTTACAAGCCCAAGATGACATGGAGCAAGGTCCAAGCCCAAAGGAATTTGATTGCCATGCAGAGATTAAAGAAGAATTAAATTCCAAGTGGATAGGAGAAGTTCTAATAGGAATAAAATTATAATAAAGAATTATATTCTTTAAAGATAATTCCAACTCAAACTCCTCCTCAAAGAAGGACTTTGGCCTAGCCCTATAAATAGCAAGAGATTTCGACAATTCAAGAGAGAAAAATAGAGAAATTTCGACAAGAGGGAGAGCAAGAGGGAAATTTCGACAAGATAGCAAGGAGGGGAAATTTCGACTTCTTCTTCTTCTTTGCTTCCATTAGATTCATGGTTTGGGGATTATTCTTTGTATATCTTTTGAACCCAACCATGAACTAACTTGATTGGTTGGGGTTATTGTGTTTTGTTGTTGTGAGAAACTATTGGTTTTTGTTTAGGTAATAAGAGTTTGCACTTTTCTATTCAAGGTTTACTCATTCTTGGCTTTTATTCTTGTTTTGAGTGAATTGGGAGAGGATCTCGTAACTTCATCTATTTATCTAATATCGGGAGAGTTAGATTCAAGAAACGAATGAGTATGGTCTTTATTCAATCTATTGATGGTGAAGATTAATCCGCTTAGGAATAAGTTAAGGATTTCAACGGCTAAAAGGAGCGCAAGATTGGTTGTTGTTCACCCTTGATTCACGCAGGATGTATTATCAAGGCATGCACAAGTAGCTAGAGTTTCGACTTAGGGATAAGAAGAAACCATTGAAGAACGCTCCCGCCGAACCTTGAAGTTGCTGCCCGACGCCCAAGTAGTTGCCCAGCTAGTTGCCCGTGCAACCATCGATTAGTTGCCAAGGCAACCCACTGTGTAAAGTTGCCACGGCAATTGAGTTGCTCTTGCACTCTTTTACCAAGACGATCCAATCGGCTATCACACCTCAACTCACGATAACCTGGCCTATCTCTCTCTCATTCGATCTCATCTTTTCTTTTACTTTATTGCTTTCTAGTTTAGTTATTAGTTAAACTCCTTTAATCCTTTAATTGTGTTTTTACTTTTCACAAAGGCAAGAACTTAAGCAAAGTGGCCCAAACCAATCCCTGTGGAGACGATACTCGATACTCATATCACTTTATTACTTGCGACGTGTATACTTGCACATTTGCGTAGCACTTATCACACGCAACAGTCACCTTAATTCAATTGGGCAAACAAGTAATCTCAAATCTTCCACAATCGAGATCGCGTCAAATTAAAATGTTGTACACTGCCTATTTAAATAATTTAGAACCTAATTATGCATATAGACTTGATGTTCGTAACATAAATGAAAATATTTTAAAATATCCGTATTTTTGATCCGTTTGAATTTGAATCGCTTAAGTGATCAATGTGACACATGTCACTTGGGTCCAATATTTTTGGACCATGTGATGGGTGTTACAAATCCTCACACATATTGTTTTCCATTATATCTGACTTGACATGTAACTCTTGAGAAGATTTTGTCCATATTTTTTGTTTTTTCCCAAATAACTTATCGGCAACTACATTAACCGAAAATATATTTTGGAAAAAGATGTCGAGGATGACAACTAGCTATGAAAAATCATGGTGAAAATGATTAGAATGGTCGAGGAGGCAACAATCACCCACTACCACCACAAATTTTAGATAACAACTTGCAAGATGCAAATGTAGCACATCGAGGCAATAATAATGGGAACTACAACCGTGCTGTGTATGACATCGATAGGCCGATCATATATCATTTAGCATCGATACTAAATGGTTTGAATCTAGGTATTGTTCGTCCAACTATCAATGGTGCATATTCTGAGCTTAAACCTAGTATGTTCATGATGTTACGTACAATCTATGGGTCAGTATTGTGGAATACATCATGAGAATCCTTGTGTTCATGTAACCTCATTTATCGAGTTGTGTGACTCATTCATACACAAGGAGTTATGCAATAGGCACTTCATTTGAAAGTTTTCCTATAGTCACTTAGAGTAGTCAATGAGTGGCTCAGTTTGCTTCATCCAAGGCCTGTATCGACATGGACCGACCTTGGTCAAAAGTTCTTACTTCGCTTTAGCCCACCAATAGTAAATGCAAAGCTGAGGAGTGACATTACTTCTTTCAAGCAACATGATGATGAAAACCTCAATGATGCATGGGAATGTTACAAGGGCTTGCTCAGGAAATGCTCGATGCATGCTTATCCATCATGTACTAAATGTAGATCTTTTACAATGGCATGAATATGCAATCAAGGATGGTTGTCGATGCATCAGCCAATGGAACACTATTCGAAAATAGATATGCTAAAGCTTTTGATATTATCAACATGATAGCTGAAAATGCTTGTCAAATTTTTACCATAAGGATTTCTCAAGGAAAAATGGTTGGAAACACTACACATAATGATGAAATCTTGTTAGCATTTGTAAGGCAAACGTTAATATTGACTGACATGGTGAAAAGATTCAACAACTAGGACAAGTGCAAGCAATGCAAACATCGACAAGAGCATGTATTTTCAATGATGGTCCACACCCTTATGAAAATATCCTCAAAACCCTTGAATTTTTCTGTTATATGTGGAATTCTAATCACATGGACACCAATGTTTATGGAAATACATACAATCCTAGTTGGAGGACACATCCCAACATGTCTTATGGGAATGTTAATGTCATAGGACACAACAACTACAACCAGTAATAGTCTAATCATCCTGCTTATCAAAATCAAAATAGGTTTACTCAATAGACTATGTATCGACAAGAGCAACGACCCTAAATAATGCAGCAAGGAAAAACATCAAGTGGTTTATCTAAACCGACATCTTCTCTAAAGTCTTTACATAATGATTATATCAACAAAAATGATGCCAAGGATAAAAGTAGAGAGATATCGCGTTAAGGGCTATCGAAACTCAAATTGAGCAACTTGCTAGTGCCTTCAATTATAGAACAAAAGGCATGCTTCCTAGCGATAATGAATTTGCTCAGAGAGAAGGAAAGACTCGTGTAAATGAACATTGAAAGGCCGTTACTTTGAGAAACAAAGCCACTGTCGGGAAGTCTAGTACCAACATGACGATAGTAGGTAAGGATGGTCAATGGTCGGGTTTTTGGCTGATCTACACTTAACCCACAAATTTAACACCAGTATCCAAACTTGACCCTACCCGACATTTTATGATGCTCCACCTAACCCGAACCTAACCTGAATGTTAGAGTAAAAACATGATCCTAACCAAACCCGGCATAAATAAAACTATTATTTTTTTCATTTTATTTGATAAAATATGGAGTTAATTGATAAAATACAAATAGAGAGAGAGGGCATATAATAATTATTCCATTTTTATTAGATAAAATAAGGAGATAATTAAATACATATATATATATATATATATAAAGAAATGAGTATTATAGCAATTATACATACATATTTATAATAAAATTAAACTATTATTTTGTGTTGGATCAGGTCAGATATTTTTCACTGTAAACCAAAACTTGACCCGACCTCATCCTCAAAAAGCATACATGAACCCACCAAAAAATTAAAGGTTATACCCAAACCTGGCCCGAAAAATAATAATAAAATATTATATATATTATATAAATTTATAATAAATATATATAATTAAAAATATATCAGGCAAGGGATTTTTCACCCTAAAATAAAACCGGCCCCGCCCTAGTTTTTTTATCTCAAAACCTGCCCTGCCCTGATATCCGAAATTCTCACCAAAATACTCAGTCGGGTCAGGTTGGGTCGAGTCAGGTCGGGTATTTTTGCCATCCCTAACTAATTATCCAACAAAGATTGCAACACAATTCATAAGTGTCGATCATGATCCTCCTCGGTACGAGAGTACACAAGAATGTCATCGATGAACATGTAACACCCTCTTCCCGTATTTGTCACCAAACACGAGTCGAAGATATCACATAACAAGTTCAAACAATTTTACACATTTGCAAACAAAATTGGCAGCTTGTACTGTATATAAACAAATTTTTTTATAAAATTCTATAGACTTCCAAAATTCATTCTGAAAATTTTTAAATAAACTAGATACATCAAGCTTTCTAACCATATAAATTACTAACCTAAATTCATTGTACAAAAATTCAAGGAAAATCTGAAAGTCACGTTACAATGCAGTTTTTAGGAAAATCTGCTGCCCAGTTTTTCTGATCTATCACGAACAAAATTTTATATCTTTTTGTACCGGACTCGAAATCAGTCACCGTTTTTTATAAAACTAGACTCAATTTGTAGCTTATACATATAAATTTCACATTCTACTTCAATCTATAGAATTTATGGCAATTTTTCAAACTCACTGCCTAAAACAGAGTTTCTGGACAGCTTCAATCTAAGTCCATTATAAGTTCTCTAATTACTCATAAGTCATTCCATTTCACCTACTAATAATGCTAAACCATATTTAGTTATACATATACATACATACATACATACATACATACATAAAGTAGCTTAAAATCTCTTTTACACAAAAAATGTGTATTCATTATTATACATGCCACTACTCAAAATATGATATCGAATGTCAAAGCATTACTAAGATAACCTGTAATCTCCCTTCGATCTCAGGGTGATGCCAAAATATCCCTACTTACGAACCGTATGATCAACTTACGTGTGCACAGGCAAAATACACACGCTAAGTATAACTTAGTGAGACATTATAAGTAGTTATAAAATCAAATAACAAAATAAATGAAAGCATGGTTAATTAAGTTCAAAACAAATCTTCCATATAATTTTAAATCATCACATATAAGAAATAGTAATATCCATAAACTTTAACTTTGTAATTGGCCCAAGAATAGTATAAAGAGAAACTGAAGTATGTAAGGTCGGTACTCCTTGAGTATTAGTCACCAAGTGACGATGAACATATAGACACATAAAGTGTCGGTAACATATAGACACATAAGTGTCAAAATCATACAGACACAATAGTGTTGATATCATATAGACACATAGGTGTCGAAACATATAGATCCGAAGATCGGTGTGCAGCTACACGTAGTCCTTGACTACTAGACCTCTAATGGCATGCCACTATACTGTAACTCTCTAACATAACTTGGACAATAAATCCATATCATATGCTTGTAAATCATCATGTATAAACAATTCATATATCACCATTATTCAATAACATTTTATCATAACAAAACATAATAGGGCAGTTCATACCCTATCATATACTAACCTTTTTCCTTTGCCTGTAAAATCTCATATAACTTGTACAAAAACCATGTTATCATTTTAATAAAATCATATAATTAGAATTCATAAAAATTATCAAAACATATTTGAAACATATGAATGCACTCACTTTATATGCCTCACTAGCTACTTGTACCAAAACGTATTCACTCTGAAACTTTTTCTTTGTCTCACGACTGGTGTCGATCTCAGTCTTGCTTGTTATCTGTATGTATATTAAATACATAACACAAGAAATTTTGAGTACTTACTCATACTATACAAAATAATGGAAAGTAACTAAAATAACTATTCATTATTCACAAAATTATCCCGATAGAACTTTCTATATTCGAATCACAATTCTTCATACTTTCCATAATTCTTCAACTTCTTCAAACTTTACATTTTAGTCCCTAAGGACACTTTTAAGCTTCCAACCACCATTTTCAAGCTAAATCCTTATAATTCTCACCATTTACACTTTAGGACCCAAACTTAAAAAATTTACATTTCAATCTCCAATATTGCCAAAAATTACATAATGGTCCCTAAATCAATATAAACTTCAAATTCAACCTTCAAATAACTGAACTTAATTTTTTCAACCCAAAATACTTCAAAAACAAGCTTAACAACCAAGTCCCTAAACTTTCCAAAATTTACATTTTGGTCCCTAATGTAAAATAATTAGGGATTTTATTCCAAACACCTTGTGTCATCATTTTGAACCATTCTTCCTTCATTCACCACTTAAAATTCCTAACTTAACATAAACCCTAATTTTTCCATATTTCAAGAACATAAGAATTTCTTCATTATCCATCATAACCGAATGGTCACTAGTTCAATTTCCACGAAATTTTCAATGTTTGAACCATGAAAACAACATCACAAGCATATTTTCAACAAGAAAAACCATTAAAACTCAAGTTTACTACATGTCCTTCATCCAACCAAATCACCAACTCAACCTTAGAGACATGGAAACTAAGCAAAAATTATACCAAAAGATAGAGAATTTGATGGAGATAAATTCTTGTTTCATGTCTCAAGTCTAAATCTAACTAAATAAGCTTGAAAAATTGAATCAAAAAATCCTCACCTAAGCTCTTGTTGAATTCGACAGCAAAGAAAGAAGATGGAGAGAATTTATCAAACTTTCTTTCTTTTATTTAATGCTAAATGGAATATTTAATTACCAAAAAATCCAATATAAAAATCTTTTAGTAATTAAAAGACTATTTTATCCTCCAACCAAAGTTTATTTTACAAGTCTTCTTTCCAAATACCACTCCATCACATTGGAACTAATTTAGTTCCTTTCTAACTAGCCATCCATAAAAAAATCATAAAATTTTATTTCATGATTTTTATTCGATCCAATTATCCGAAAATCAACTAATACGATTTTTCCATCAATCGTATTATCAATCCCAAATAAAAAAATCTCTTCTAAATTCCATAAATATTTAATACTATTATAATCAATCTCCTATATATATGGAGTCAAATTCTAAAATTTGAACTTGATCCAAAAATACCGATAATTATCCAAATTTTCTATCAGCTAAAATTCTCTTAAAAATCCTTTATCGATAATCCATACGAATCTTCTCTACTCTTTCTGATTCCAAAATATTGATCAGAAACACTTTTATGGAACCTTCCCAGAGGTCACCCATTTTAAAATTTCTCTGGCCTAAGCACGCTTAACAAATTTATTTGATCCAATTTCAGTACCTTTTTCCCTATCTTAATTCTAAAAACCGACATCGATCCGATTCACACTCATACTGACTAAAATTACTTATTGGAGAAGTTACTCTTTTGGTCCTTGAACTTTTCCCAACTTTTCACTTTGACTACCAAACTTTTAAAATTTTACGTTTTAGTCACTGAACTAAAACCACTAACTTTTGATTCTTTGCACTTTAGTCACTAAGCAAAATTTGGGGTATTACAGAACACTACCACGAATTGATCCAAGAATTCGTAGAATGCCCGATTCATCATTTCCATCAAAGTTGCAGACGCATTAGTCAACCCAAACGGCATCACTAAGAACTCTTAATGCCCTTAACGCGTGCGAAAAACTATCTTTGGCATATCTTTATCCTTGACCTTCAATTGATAATACCCAGATCTCAGATCAATCTTAGAAAAACTATAGCACCACAAAACCGATCGAACAAATATCAATTGTTCAGTTGTCGATAATCAATGCACATTCTCATTGTGCCATCCTTCTTTTTCATAAACAACACTGGTGCTCCCCATGGCGACACACTTTGTCTGATGAAACCACGATCCAGCAACTCCTAAAGTTGCGTCTTCAACTCCTTTGGTGCCATACGATATAGTACAATCGACAACTGAGCCGTATTCACATACATCTCGATGTAAAACTCTACCACATATCTCAGTGGTAATCTAGTCAACTCTTTCGAAAACACCCTTGAATAATCACAAATGGTACAGATATCCTGAGCACGCACCTCCTTCATATTTGGGTTCATAACATAAGCCAGATATGCTTGACCCCCAAGCTCTAGCAACTTCCACGCTTCCAAAGCCGAAACCACATTAGACAGGAATTTAACATTCTCGCCCACAACCACCACTTCATTATCCTTAGCGAGTTTCAACAAAACTCACTTGGTTTCAAAGTCGACCATAGCCCTATTCTCAAACAACCAATCCATCCCCAAGATTACATTAAAACCATGAAACGGTAACTCCATCAAATAAGCCGCAACCACGTGACCTAAAACCATCAAAGGGCACCTCCTAACGACTATTGTCTCTCCAAAAGAACTAGTTACTCGCATACCCACATCTAACACTTCTACAGGTATATTAAGCAAACGTACATGTCCGCGTAAGATGTATGAATGTGTAGAACCAGAATCTATCAAAGAAAGTAATGATATGGAATGCAAAGTAAAATTACCTACAATCACATCCATACCATTCCTTCCCACACGATGCGTGTAGTTCTTCGTTGGTCCACCACCCTTAGATTGAATCGCCACAGTATGAGTAACAATCCTCTAACCTTCTTGCCTACGCTGGAAATTACCTCGATCGTGCCCACAACCTCTCTATAGTAAAATAGCAGGTTCAGGAGCCTATCTATCTATCCCTAACCAACTGTGGATAATCATGCCTAATGTGATCTCGCGAACCACAGTTCTAGCATGTTCCAAGAGTACCCCAACACTCCCCTAAATGTCGCCTACCACACTACCTACACTCAGGTTCTCGAACATAGGTGTTCTGACTGTGCTGTCCACGCCCAGCACCACCTCTACCATGTCTCTAATCAGGGCGATACCACTTATCTCGATGCTTCTTATACTAATCTCTACCAGCATCCGACTCGGCAATCCTTTTCCCAGCATATAAGTTTTCACTTCCTTGACCAGCCTATATCAGAAACGATCAGATCGATGAAGCTCATTGGGAACCAGTTCATGTGCATACTGGCTCAACCAAAAAAATTGAACCTCGTATTCTAACACAGAGATGTTACCCTAAACCAATGCCATGAACTCTCGCTTCTTTTCATCTTGGTATTAGGAACTAGATACTTCTTCTAGAAAGCAACATAAAAGAACTCCCGCATCACATCTACAAGTATCATACCCACGATAAAAGTTGTCCACCAGCTATAGGCATCTCCCTAAAGCAAGGATACCATGCAGCCCAACTTACAAACATTTATACACTCCATCTGTCCAAGAATCTTCTTAGTACTTGTAAACCACTCTTCAACTGCCTTTAGAGCTAAACCCATAGACTTCGTACCTCCCAAACTACACAAATGCTTCAACAGAAGTCTCGTATTAATAGCTGCCACAAGCACTGGTACAAGAGCTTGTACTCTAACCATAGCTGCCTAAAATGCTCTAGTCATATCCTGGATCAACAATGTCATATCCCTAAAAACTAGCTGTTGTAGTGACTGAGGCACACCACCCTCAATTCCAGCACCAACAGGAGGAATCGATAGAGGAGGAGGAAACTCATCGTTATGCCCATCCACAACACTACCTATATGAGATCTCGTCTCTCGTCTGAGTCTCATTTCTCAAAAATATGAGTCTAAAGCATGATAATGCAACAAAATAAAACAAAACAATTAGGTCAGCTTGAAGTAAGAATCCAAGATGCTCATGTTTCAAAACAAAAATCATTTTACACTTGTAATAAGGCAATGTGTCCCCAAGCTTTTACCCCTAACATAGAAACACAAAATTATATCCCGTGCATGCTATTCAATAGATTCATACAACAACAATACATTAAACAACCATAACCCACCTCCCAACAATCATAACCTGGCTCTAATACCACCAAATGTAACCCCCTAAACTCAGCCTAGATGCCAAACCAAACCGAGTGAGCTACATTGTGTTTGTCGAAACAAACCTGAACGATTTATATAGAAGACGGTCCATTTTTTCTTTTTATCTTGTTTAAATGCATAATTAATTCCTAAGGTAATCATGCTGGCAGCGGTGAAATTTACAACTAAATCGGGAGTCTAATTGACATCCAATTGGACTAGAACGCATTCTAGGGACTAAATTGTAATTTTAGAAATATAAGAGGACTTCCTTGAATCCAAAATTACCAAACCTTAATTAATCAGGTTTCATGCATACCGGGTAAATTTCAACTTAAAATAATCATTCAAACTCATTTAATTGCATGATCAAGAAATAGGGACTAAACTACAAAGATTCAAACTTCAGAAAACATATTACCAGAAAAAATAGATAGCATACCGATAAACCCATTGACCGTATCGATATGGGTACATTTTGCAAAGGGTATCGGTATGGTCCTCTAGCGTACTGATGTGGTTGTTCGATATCAAAAATAAGGGATTCTAGTAGCTAAAGGGCGTACCGATACGGTTGCTCGTGTACCGACACCTAGTGTAATTTTTTTCTATGCATACCGATATGGTGCTAGGCATACCGATACGCCTGTACAATTTTGCATAGATTTGAGCTGAGACAGACCTCGCGTACCGATGCCTAAGGACTCGTACCGGTTTGGCCTGGTCTGTAATGACCTCTTGGTCGAGCATATGACACTTTGGCCCAATCTAACATACTTCAAACATCTTACAAACATTATATAACATCCTAACCAACATTTCCATGATCAAGTAGGCATGATAGAGGATCAATCAAACCATAGCAAATCCAAAAAAAGATCTTATAGGCATGATCTCTACCCAAGCATGCAAATCACATCCCAACCCCTCAAAGCAAGACATAAAGCATCATACGAGACTAAAATACCAAATGAAACATGCTCAAAGCAAGGAGTAACCAAACAACCCTCCTAATTACAACTTGATCACATTGCCTTCTTATTACTACAAAGTATTTCTAAAACTGTACTTGAAATAGCTCAATCCTTGGATTGCTTCTTGCTTGCTCGCTGTCCAAAATGCTTACTTTTCTGCATTGATGAGAAAGGACAAAATAAGCGTATAAAGCATAGTGAGAGAATCTCAAAAACACTCATCAATGCATTTAAAACCATTTGCTTTCAAAACATGTATTAAATATCATGCGAAAAGATCTCATGCTTCTATTGTCTTTCCAAAACTTGCACATTTAAACATTTGGAACACATGTATCATGGATTTCTAGCATAAACCTCAATTTAAGCTTTCTCATGCTAAAACCTCAAAATAGCAAGCTTGAAGAGCTCTACATGTATAAACCATATTATACAAAACATAAACCATTTCTCATGATACCTTAAATCATATATTGGCATTTAGTGACCTAAATCCATTTCATTCTATTTATAAAAACACATCGGATACACAAATTTTCCAAGTGGTTCCTTCGACCACTTCACATACATCCTCGAACTGGAGAATGGTACTACTACCCCTCAACGGTTATGATGTATAAATCCACCAACAGGAGAATTGGCACACTCTTGACCCCTCGACCATTATGGTTCTCATAGTGGAGCATGAAACACTCTTGACCCCTTGACACACATGAGGTGACTTATTATAGTGCACTTTAAACCCTATGCTTGCAAACTATATCTGATAACATTTAATCATTGCCACTTACCAATATATTTCATAAAACTACATTACCTCACTGTTTTACATGTGATTAGACCAAACCAATTTCCAATACAATAAACCATGTATTCTAGTAATCTCAAAAATCTTTTAATGAATCACTTGTCATAGTCAAATATCATCACATATGATCATTTGCAACATCTTTCATTTCTAAAACATGCATATAACAGTAGGTAATCCAAATCATAATCATGTGCATGAGATTGTATTTTGCTAAATAAAAAACTAGAGCGAGAACATAATTCTTACTTTCGAGCTTAGACAAGTGTTTCAAACTTAATCTAAACTCCTAAAAATCATCTTCAAACCTTTAATAAGTTGTAAACCATGTTTCCACTCACTGACAACACAACACTCCACTTGCCGATGTGAAATCAAGCTTCTGGAGCCTCTCTAAAAGATGAAGGATCCGTCTCCCCTATTTTACCCACACAAAGAAGAGGATTAATGCATTTCTATGCATCTCTAAACCCAGCAACACATCTTCCCAACTCTTCCTCAGTAAAAACCATCAAACACTTCAACACAACCGAAATCATCACCAAATTCAACCTAAACAAAGCCCAGCCATAACCTAACTATTTTAACATTTTAACATTAGTAATTAGCATCCAAAAACAACAATATATTAAGTTTATATCTCTAGCAACCTTTCAACACCAAGATCACCTCAAAATCTAACTATTTACAACCTAGAGAATTAGCAATTCACTTAGTTTTGGGATTCCTTTTATCAATCTCTTCTCATAACTTTAAAACATACCTTACATGTGATCTAAATCAATTAGAATCAACACAAATTAGATCCATATCAAGATTCACCAAATTCCTCATCAAAACTCAATTAAAATCTTTTAATCATTAACACATAAAAAATCAATTGTAAAGGATCAAGAACTTCATAATTTTAGTAAAGAACTTTTAATTAGTGGAGAGAAATGAAAATCACCTCTAATTGTTGATTTCCCCTTAATTAGCAAGATTTGAGTGAAATCTCAAAGAAAGCAAATAGGATTTGGTGTAAAAATCAAAGGAATCAATTAAGAAATCAAGATAAAATCAAAAAGGAATGATTCCTAAGCATTTTAGAGTAAAATTGATAGTTTGGCTGGTGAGAATATTGAGAGAAAAATTGAGAGCAAAAGTAGTTACGTAAGAAAATAAATTATGTTAATAGAAATCCTTTTAATTAAATCTATTTTATTTTTATTTATTAACCTTTTAAAAACCATTTAAAAATAGCCAAAATTAAGGGACAATCTTATTTAAAACTTTGGTAAATTATCTCCTTAAATATTCTAAGTTTTGACGCTTTTACGATTTAGTCACCAAAAAATTTTATAAACTTTACATTTTTGCCACCAGACCAAAATGTCCCAAAATCTGATTTTATTTCTTCAAATTGAGTTTCCCAAAACCCTTAGAATATTAATTAAACACTTTCTAATATTTTCCATATTTTATTTTAGCCAAAAACAATTTATTATGAATAAATTCCCAAAACTAGTTCGAATCGTCTAATTCGGTTCTCTTGAACCGTCTAATTGATCTAGCTAACTTCTAGGCCCAAAATTGGGGCGTTACATCTGCCTTTAAATAGAAGAAATTTTTAACCCTTATTTGTCATTACTCCTCTATTTTACTTTTATGCTACTATCTTATTTTTCTACTCCTCAATTCTTTTTTTTTTTGCGTCAAAATTATCTCAAGCCTTTCATCAAACAAAAACATGGCACCAAAAAGAAATCTTATTTAACCAGTCGGTACTGAGGTCAACACCAGTGCCCACATCAGATGTGATCTCGCTTACCACACTGCCGACACTCACGTGCTCGAACATAGGTGTTCTGACTGTGTTGTCCACGCCCAACACTACCTCTACCATGTCTCTGATCAGGGTGATACCTCCTATCTCGATGCTTCTTATATCGATCTCTACCTGTAACACCCTTAACATATACTCGTAAATCGAATATACATTAAAGATGTTACGGAGTCGTTTAAAGAAATCTCGACTTATAAATTTTTTTTTACAAGTATTTACAAATTCTAGTTTGTAAATCTAACCCTTTCTCGGTTTTCTTGAAAACACAACCTTTGTGCAGTTAGCTAGTTTCAACCCTGAATTAATTATTTTAAAACATATTTGGCAATTATTAAAAACAACAGTTCAATTCAGGGTGAAAACTAGGTTCGTTATTTAGGCCCTTTCTTGACTTTAAAATCTTTACGCGATTGCCGATTATTCTTATTAGCGAAGTAATTATCCTTTCTACCTTAGCTTTATTCTGTTACAATGCTAATGCCTTATTTTTCTTTATCCATATACGATTCATCATCAAAATTGATTACTTATCTATCATTTAGTCTAATTTAATGCATCATACTCTACTAGCAATTAAATAATTACATGCCCACTAGAGATTATCATAAGCTAGAATTTCTTACTGGTGTTTTACAGATTGAAGCTTGATCAGCATGCTCGACTCCTCTTCAAATACTCCATCTTAATCTACGTGTGAAACAAATACACGCTAAGTACGAACTTAGTGAGGCAAAACTTATAAATCAAAGTAAAGCACTTTAATTTTAATAAAAATATCATAATAAATAAAATACTGAATATAACATATAAGAATTTAGAATCGTATAGAATGACTTATCGAAGTCGTTCCTCTGTCATGAATCCTCCTGTAAAAATCAACATCTCATATACACATATAAGGCAATGTCATGTCAAATCAAATATCCAGTAAATCACTTGTTTTCATTTGAATCATATCCCTTTCACTTTTCACTTTCCTCTAGATCAATTGTACTTGTTACTTTTTATTCAATTCATAGCCCAATGTAATGTAATTGAGAAGGCATGGTATGCGAGTCACTATTGAGTATGCACATGTGCGGCATCAACTAATATGTTGTGCCATAATAAATCACTGTATCACTGCTGTAATTTAACAACATCACTATTTCACTTGGTCATAGTTGTAGAATACAACGTCACTGTATCACTATATCACTATACTCCACCTCATTGGCATGCCAATTATACCAAGAATCTCAATAATCATACAATGGGCTTTTAACAATCATTATCATGTATTCTTCACTTATTTAAAATTTCAATAGATACTAACATATCACACTATCATATAAAAGTGTATTGGGCAATTCATACCCAAAATTCATTCATAATTCATTTAAAAAATCATTGAAAATATATCATTTACGATTCAAATCCTTTTTCTTTTCAATGCACGAGGTTGACTTATCTCAAGTCTTCCTCATATCATAATAAAAATAAGTAGGAATGCACTCACCTGGGCCATTTATTAGCTTGCCTCACTAAGCTCTACTCGATCCTTTCCTTCATAATACGTCGACCCTTCTTTTGATCCAAATCAAACTTCATTGATCATATAAATACGAATAACATTCATTAGATTCAAATCTAACAATACTTTAAACATGCTATCGAATCTAGTCATTCAAATATACAAAATTTCCAAAAGTTTTTCCTTCCTTCCTTATACTGTCCAAAACCCATTTTTTGGTCTTTAATGACCATTTAGAACTTCCATTAACCCCTTTCAAGCTTACTAATTAACCTTAGATACAAAATGCATCAATTCTCATTTTCTGACAAATTGCACTACCTTCAAAGAAATATTTCTATAAAATATTCTAAAACTCCGAATTTGATTCCGTTTGTTCTGAAAGAAACTAGATTCAGTAAGCTTTTCAACCATATAAATTAACATCCTAAATTAAACTTGTACGATTTATGGCGAATTTTCAAAGTCAATTACAATGCTGGAATTCGGAACAGGCTGGTGCTCTATTTTCTGACCTTTCGTCACTTAAAAATTCATATCTTTTGACTCGGAACTCTAAATCAGTTTCCGTTTGTTGGAGGAGAAACTATACGAACAAATCTTTACATCGGTATAAAATTCACCTTCTAACCATTTTTGTAGAATTTATGGTGAATTTTCAAACTTACCACCAAAACCAGTCTTCTACATAGCTTTCCATAATAAACTTCTAATTTATACTAACTTCTTCTTATTTTTCTTCTTGTCAATTTAGTCCTATCACTAGCTTCAAACCACTAATGTATCAATTTCTTCATCAAATAAATATTCAAAAATAATTCCCTTTATTTTTTTGTTCTTTCCAAAATAGTCACTAAAAATGCAAAGATAAGGATTCAAACTTCTTAACTTTGCAAATTAGTCCTCAAATCAACATTACAACTTGAGTTCTATTATTTCAACTAAAAAGTCAGATTTAATCCTTATCAAAAACCTCATTTTCGAATCGGTCACTTAACTTTGACAATTTGTCAAAATGGTCACTAATTCGATTCTACATCAGTTTAACATTCTAACATCAATTTCACATCTTCAACATCATTAATAACATAAATACACTTAAATTACATACAAATGCAGATTTGGTCCTCTAACTTTTAATATTGCCAAATTGGTCCCTATCAAATTAATTTAAGGAGTTGCTTCCAAACAACAAATCAAGCTTACTAAATCATAACTCCAACATCACAAACCCTAAATTAAACTTGAATACATAAACCCTAATCATCTTCATAATAATATAAACATGTAAAACTTAAATCCCAACTCAATATCATGGTTTTAACATCATACTGACTTGATTTCAACTTGAATTCAATCATGGAATCATAAAATCTCAAAAGCCCACAATTGATCCATAAACCCTAATTTCTTTCTCATGTAAATTCTCATAAATCAAGCATGAATTCCATGAATTATTGATATCAAAAGATAGAGCTTGAAGAGTAGAATAACTTTGTAGTTGAAGAGATTGCCTGAAATTTGAGTTTCGGGGCTTGAATCGAGCTTGGAAAAAATTCTCTTTCTTTCCATAGCTCTCACATTTTTGGCTGGAAAAGATGAACATATATTGTTCATCTTTTCACCATTATTTTATACATATATCTATTAAATGAATATTAAATTCATCTAATAGTGAAATTACAATTTTACCCTTTTTATCCAATGGTTGAGATTGATTTTATCATCAATCAAGGGCCAAGATTTAATCTTCCATTTCCTTCTTCCAAAAATGCCCTTGTAACTTTTAAAATATTTCAAAATTGCCATTGGGGCAAAATGACCAATTTGCCTTCCAACTAGTTTTTATTTACTAGATTGCCATTCTTGTAAAAATTCAACTAGATCTAGTTGGAATCCAACCAACTATAATAAAATATTCATAAAATAGTATTTTATGACTTTTCTATGGCTTTTGGATTAGCCTCTGAAATTCCAGTTTGATATGATTTACTCTTATACTAAATAAAATTACTTGTTGGGGAAATTTACACTTTAGTCCTTAAACTTTTCCAAAGATTATACTTTAACCCCAAAACTTTCAAAATTTACATTTTGGTCACTAGCCAAAATTTGGGATATTACATTATTAGCATTCAACTCAACAATCCTCTTCCCAACAGAAGAACTCATTGAACAAGAGGATAATCCCAGATTCTGCTCTATATCCTTAGCTCGAGAAACCAAAACATCAAACTCGGTGTAATCTATAGCCAACATATAAGTCTTCACTTCCTTGACCTGCCCATATAGGAAACGATCACATCGATGATGCTCATCGGAAACCAGTTCAGGTACATACTGGTTTAATCAAACAAAACGAACCATGTATTCCGACACAAACATGTTACCCTGAACCAGCATCACATCCACAAGCATCATACCCGCGATAAAAGTCATCCACCAACTATAGGCATCTCCCTAAAGCAAGGATACCATGCACCCCAACTTATGAATATCTATACACTCTATCTATCTAAGAATCATCTTAGTACTTGCAAATCACTCTTCAACTGCCTCTATAGCTAAACCCCTAAACTCGGTACCTCTTAAACTATGCAAATACTCCAACGGAAATCCCGTATTAGCAGCTATCACAGGCGCTGGTGCATGAGCTTGCACTCTAGCCATAACCACCTGAAACGCTCCAGTCATAGCCTGGATCAACAGTGTCATGTCCCCAAAAATTGGCACTTGCATTGCCTGAGGCACACCACCCTCAAATCCAGCACCAACATGAGAAATCGGTGGTAGATGAGGTAACTCATTGTTATGCCCATTAACAACACTACTCATATGAGCTCTCGTCTCTTGTCTTGTCCTATTTCTTGAAAATACGAGTCTAAAACATGATAATGCAACAAAATAAAACAAAACAATTAGGTCAGCTTGTAGCAAGAATCCAAGATGCTCATGTTTCAAAACAAAAATCATTTTACACTTGTATTAATACGGCAATGTGTCCCTAAGCTTTTACCCCAACATAGCACATTTCAAACATATAAACACAAAATCATACTTCGTTCATGCTATCCAACAGATTCATACAACAACAATGCCTCAAACAACCATAACCTTCATCCCAACAATCATAACTTGGCTCTTATACCACCAAATATAACTCCCTTGACCAGGCCTAGATGCCAGACCGAACCGAGTGACCTATATTGGGTTTGCTAAAAAACTCAAACAATTTATATAGAAAACAGTCTATTTTTTTCTTTTATCTTGTTTAAATGCATAATTAAGTCTTAAGGTGATCATGTTGGCAACGGTGAAATTTACTTCTAAATCGGGCGAATTGACATCCAATTGGACGAAAATGTACTTTAGGGACCAAATTGTAATTTTAGAAAACTATGTGGACTTCCTTTAATCCAAAGTTACCAAACCTTAATTAATCAGGTTTCATGCATGCTGGGTAAATTCCAACTTAAAATAATCATCCAAACTCATTTAATTGCATGATCAAGAAACAAGGACTAAACTGCAAAGATTCAAACTTTAGAAAGCATATTACCAGAAATAACAGACAATGTACTAATACACCAATTTCCCATATCAATATGGGTACATTTTGCAAAAGGTATCGGTGCGGTCCTCAAACGTACTGATATAGTTGTTCGATATAAAAAATAAGGGATTCTAGTAGCTTAAAGGTGTACCGATACAGCTGCCTGTGTACTGACACCTAGTGTAATTTTCAGCTATGCATACTGATAGGGTGCTAGGAGTACCGATACGCCTATACAATTTTGCATAGATTTGAGCCAAGACAGACCTCGCTACCGATGTCTAAGGACTCGTACCGGTTTGGCCTGGTCTGTAATGACCTCTTGGTCGAACATATGACACTTTGGCTCAATCTAACATACTTCAAAAATCTTACAAACATTATATAACATCCTAACAAACATTTCCACAATCAAGTAGGCATGATCAAGGATCAATCAAACCATAGCTAATCCAAACAAAGATCCTATAGGCATGATCTCTACCCAAGCATCCAAATCACATCCCAACCCCTCAAAGCAAGACATAAAGTATCATACAAGACCAAAATACCAAATGAAACATGCTCAAAGCAGAGAGGAACCAAACAACCCTCCCAATTACAACTTCATCACGTTGCCTTCTTATTACTACAAAGTATTTATAAAATCGTACTTGAAATAGCTCAATCTTTGGATTGCTTCTTGCTTGCTCTCTCTCCAAAATGCTTACTTTTCTACATTGATGAGAAAGGTGAGCGTAAGCGTATAAAGCTTAGTGAGGGAATCTCAAAAACACTCATCAATGCATTTAAAACCATTTGCTTTCAAAATATGTATTAAATCGCATGCCAAAACATCTAATGCTTATATTGTCTTTCCAAAACATGCACATTTAAACAGTTTGAACACATGTATCATAGATTTCAAGCATAAACCTCAATTTAAGCTTTCTCATAATAAAACCTCAAAATAGCAAGCTTAAAAAGCACCACATGTATATACCATATTATACAAAACATAATCCATTTCTCATGATACATTAAATCATATATTGGCATTCAAGTGACCCAAAACCATTTCATTCTATTTGTAAAAGCACATTGGATACACGAATTTCCCAAGTGGTTCCTTCAACCACTTCACATACATCCTCGAACTGGAGCATGGTACTACTACCCATCAAGGATTATGATGTATAAATCCAGCAGCGGTTGAATTTGCACACTCTTGACCCCTCGACCGTTGCGGTTCTCATGGTGGAGCATGGAACACTCTTGACCCCTCTACACACATGAGGTGACTTATTTTAGTGCACTTTATACCCTATGGCATGCCAACTATATTCGATAACATTTAATCATTGCCACTTGCCAATATATTTCATAAAACTACATTAACTTACTGTTTTACATAAGCAACAAACCAAACCAATTTCCAATACAATAAACCATGTATTCTAGTAATCTCAAAACCCTTTTCATAAATCACTTGTCATATTCAAATATCATCACATATGATCATTTTCAGCATCTTTCATTTCTAAAACATGCATATAACAGTAGGTAATCCAAATCATAATCATGTGCATGAGATTGTGTTTTGCAAAACCGAAAATGAGAGTGAGAACATCCAATACTTACTTCTGAGCTTAAAAAAGTGTTGCAAACTTAATCCAAACTCCCAAAAATCATCTTCAAACCTTTAATAAGTTGTAAACCATGTTTCCACACACTGACAACACAACGCTCCACTTGCCGATGCGAAATCAAGCTTCTGAAGCCTCTGTAGCCTCTCCAAAAGATGAAGGATTCGTCTTCCCTATTTTACCCACACAAAAAAGAGGGTTAATGTATTTCCATGCATCTCTAAACCCATCAACACATCTTCCCAACTTCACCTCACTAAAAACCATCAAACACTTCCTTAACACAACTGAAATCTTCACCAAACTCAACCTAAACAAAGCCCAGCCATAATCTAACTATTTTAACATCTTAACATCAGCAATTAGTATCTAAAAACAACAATATATTAACCTTATATCTCCATCAACCTTTCAACACCAAGATCACCTCAAAATTTAACTATTTACAACCTAGAGAATTAGCAATTCACTTAGTTTCGGGATTCCATTTATTAATCTCTTTTCATAACATTAAAACATACCTTACATGTGATCTAAATCAATTAGAATCAACACAAATCAGATCCATATCAAGATTCATCAAATTCCTTATCAAAACTTAATTAAAATCTTTTAATCATGTTTTAATCATTAACACATAACAAAAATCAATTGTAAAGGATCAAGAACTTCAGAATTTTAGTAAAGAACCTTTAATTAGTGGGGAGAAATGAAAATCACCTCTAATTGTTGATTTCCCCTTAATTAGCAAGATTTGAGTGAAAATCTCCAAGAAAGCATATATGATTTGGTGTAGAAATTAAATGAATCAATTAAGAAATCAATATTAAATAAAAAATGATTGATTCTTGAGCATTTTAGAGTAAAATTGATAGTTTGGCTGCTGAGAATATTGAGAGAAAAGTTGAGAGCAAAAATAGTTACGCAAGAAAATAATTTTGGTTAATAGAAATCCTTTTAATTAAATCTATTTTATTTTTATTTATTAAACTTTTAAAAACTATTTAAAATAGCCTAAATTAAGGGGAAATCTTATTGGAAACTTTGGTAAATTAGCTCCTTAAAGATTCTAAGTTTTGACTATTTTACGATTTAGTCACCAAAATAGTTTTGAAAACTTTACATTTTAGTACCAGACCAAAATGTCCCAAAATTCGATTTTATTTCTTCAAATTGAGTTTCCCAAAACCCTTACAATATTAATTAAACACTTTCTAATATTTTTCCATATTGTATTTTATCCAAAAACAATTTAGTATGAATAAATTCCTGAAACTAGCTCGAAACGCCTAATTCGGTTCCCCTGAACCGTCTAATCGATCATGCTAACTTCTAGGCCCAAATTCGAGGCGTTACATCTGCTTTTAAATACAAGAAATTTTTAACCATTATTGTCATTATTCCTCTATTTTACTTTTATGCTACTATCTTATTTTTCTACTCAATTTTTTTTTGCATCAGAATTCTCTCAAGCCTTTCATCAAACACAAACACGGCACCAAAAAGAAATCTTATTCAACCAGTCGGTACTGAGGTCAGCACCAGTGCCCACATCAGATTTGTTGAACCAGTTATCTACACCAGAGATGAAGAAATCCATGCCTTTTTGGGTGACGATAAGAAGAAAAGGTTTGAAAAACACTTTTCACAGAGTAAGGTGTGCCATGAACAAAGATTCAATTTAGAGACTCTGCGGACATTAGCTAACTATGGCTATATTCTGGAAGCCATAGAAAAGCATTGTTGGATAACTTTTGCTCAGCACTGTAGTTAAAAAAATTTACCCATATTGGTAAAGGAATTTTATGCCAATCTCACTTAGAAACGTCCAACTATTGTAATAGACCGCGAAAAGCAAGTAAAGTGAGATGCTGAAACAATAAACTCGTTCTAAAGACTTTCAAAACATAGAGATGAGCATTTGCATTGGGTGAGAAAACTGTCGCACAAGAAATTGATCATGTGCTGGTAATCTTGGGGTTACCAACAATATAGTAGGTCACGCCAGCAACTAGAATATGGTATTTCCCGGAAAATGAGTTAAAAGAAAATATTTGCATCTGGTGCCATTTCATTCGCACTCGCCTTCTCTAGACCATGCATAATTCAAATTGTCACACATATATATGGTTCTGCTTGCGCGCTATCATTTCTAAAAGAAAAATTAATATCGGGAGAATGATATCGAGGAACATTTATGTAATGCTCTAAAATTGGGCTTAGATGTTAGACGGATTGATTAGACGGTTCGGGAGAACCAAATTAGGCAATTCGAGTTAGTTTCGGGAATAAAATCTTAATAAATCATTTTTGGCTAAAATAAAGTATGGGAAAATGCTATAAAATATTTAATTAATATTTTAAGTATTTTGGTAAATTCAATTTGAAGAAATTAAATATGATTTTGGGACATTTTGGTCTGGTGACTAAACTGTAAAGTTTTCAAAACTGTTTTTTGGTGACTAAATCGTAAAAGGGTCAACACTTAGAATCTTTAAGAAGCTAATTAACCAAAATTTTCCATCATATTTCCCTTAATTTAGGCTATTTTAAAGGGTTTTTAAATGGTTTTAATATTAAAATAAAATAGAATTAATAAAAGAGATTTTAATTACACAATTAATTTTCCCACGTAACTAATTTTGCTTTCAACTTTTCTCTCAACTTTCTCCACAGCCAAACTATCAATTTCCTTCCAAAATTTTCCGGGTATCAATCTATTTTGATTTCCTTTTTATTTCCTACTTGATTTCTTTGATTCCTACAACAAAATCTATTTGGTTTCTTGAAGCTTTCATCCAATCTTTGCCAATTAAGGGAGAAATCAGCAATTAGAGGTGATTTTCATTTTTTTCCTCTAATTGAAGGTTCTTTTGTAGCACCTTCAACGTATACTCGTAGTACGAATAAACATTAAGGATGTCACAATATTATTTAACAGAGTTCTAGACTCGTAATTTTTTTTAGAAGATCTGACATAAAACTAGTTTATAAAATAAACCTTTTTTGACTTTCGAAGTATTCATAACCTCTTTGCATATTGCTAGCTTTGACCCTAATTGATTTATAAAACATGTCAATCAGTTATTAAAATAAGTATATAACTCAGGGTGAAGACTAGGTATACTGCTTAGGCCCTTTGTAACGCCTTGGTTTTGGGCCTAGAGGTTTTGAGGTTTATTAGATGGTCCGGTGGATCGGGTTAGAGATTCGAGTCGGATTTGGGACCGTATATTTTTCTGTAAGATAAAAATGTGGAAAATATTTAAAAATAATCTTTTAATATATATCAATTTTTGGTGGAATCAATTTTGGAAAATGGAATTTGTAAATGTGACATTTTGGTCAATGACCAAAATGTAATTTTTGAAAACTATTTTAAAGTGACTAAAATGAAAAGGGACAAATTCTTAGAATCCTTAAGGAGCTAAATTACCAAGTTTTTGCTTGCGGTTTCTCCCTTCAATTAAATTATTTTAAACATGTGTTTTAAAGGTGGTTTAAGAGAGATTAAAATATCTAAGCTAGTTGTTTGCTTATAAAGAAAATTTATGTAACTTTTTCCTAAACTTTTTCTCTCAACTTCTTTTCTGCCAAACACTCAGAAATTCATCAAAATCCAGAGGTGAGAGATTCTTTTCACTCAGATAATTGATTCTAACTTGATTCTTTAACTTTGTTTTACAAAATCTCATTGAAATCTTATGTTTTCTTAGCTTTAAACAAGCAAATTGAGGGAGAAATCACATAACAGAGGTAAGGTCTGTGATCTCCTCTATTAAATGGTTCTTTATTGATATTCTCAAGTATTTGATCCTTGATTTATGGTTTAAAATCGGATTTTATGTTTTTATATAGATTTAATTGGGTAAAATTGATGAAATGATGAAAGATTTGAATTGAATCTGATTTCCAGTGTTATGAAATGTTTTTGAACATATTTTAGATGTTTAATGATGTTGTTAAGTCAATTTTATCAATGGAATCCCGAAACTCTTGAATCTTTAATTGTTTAGGTTGCTAGATTTGTGTTTTTGAGGTGTTATGGTGGCTACATGTTTGCTAAAGGTGTTAGGTTGATTTGATTCTATTTTTAGATGTTAATTGATGATAAAAGTGGTGTTAGATTATTAGGTTGTGGGTGGGTTGTGTTTGGAAAGGATTAGTTGAAGTTTTCGGTTGTTGTGGTTGGGTAATTGTGAGGTGAATGCAAGAATGTGTGAGGATCTGTTATTGTAGTGTTGTAAACGCATGGAGATGCATTATTCCTCTGTTGTTATGTGGTTTAAATAGGAGAGGTTGTTTTGGAAGCAAACGGTGTGGCATTGGAGGCTTCGAACACTTGATTTCGCGTAGGCAAATCAAGGCCCCACGTATCGGTGAGTTCGTGGATTCCAGCTTTGGAATATTTTAAGGTGGTTTATGGGAGTTTAAAATTAGCTTGATACGCTGGTTTAAACTTGGAAGTAAGTAAAAATGGATATTCTCTCTCGGTCGTGCTAGTGTTAAATGGTTTTATGCACTTGTTTTGATTTACATGTTACCTACTATTTAAGCATGATTTAAAGTGTTTTATATAATGTTTATAAGCATGAAATGCTTAAGGGTGCACATGGTAAGTGATCATTGTAAGTATGGGTTATACTTGTGGTTTAAAGCATGGTTGTTGCCTTGGAAAAATGGGTTGGTTAATGCTTGTTAAAAACATTGAGGTAAATGTTAAATGGTTAATTATATTGACAAGTGATGTGGATTTAAAATTGTTATCAAATATAGTTGGCCAGCCATAGGATTGAGTTCATTATAATAAGCCACCTTGGATGTTGAGAGGTTCAGATCCGTGTACCGAAAACTCCATCCGAGTACCCTAACGGTAGATGGGTTAAACATTACCGTTGACTCCCGTTAGTGGATTAAGAGTCTAACCGATAATTGGGGTTGGTGTCCCCGTGGGTTGAAAGGTGTACCCGGTTGGTAATGTACCGCGATTGTTATTGTATCGCTATTTCGGTTGAGATGACTTGAAGTGTTGGTTGAACACTTGCAGAATCCATGTATCCGATGAACTCTTTTGTTAATGGACTTGTTTAATGATCACTTGTAAGCCAATATAATTGTTAATGTATCATTTAAAGGTTTATGTTGTATGGAGTGATTTATACATGTTTACTCTTTAAGCTTTGCATATGGTAGTTATGCATGGGAAGGCTTAAATTGAGGTCGAGCAGTCAGACTTCTTGTTGGTTAATGATACATGTTGCATATGGTCAATATGCTGGCTTTAAAGACGTTAAGTGCATGGTTTTAAAGGCATGATAATGTTTTAAAGGTTGTTTGAAATAAGTTTCAATGTATTGTTGAGAAATAATTTTAAATGCATTAGTGGTGCTTTGTTTGTGAGCGCTCCTCACTAAGTTGTGTGTGCTTACACTCTTTTTGTCCATCAATGTAGAGAATTGAGAGCTTTGGAGGCAGCAAGGAGCAAGGGACCCTAGCAAGACTTGTTTACCAAAGTATGTTTGGACTAGACTATAAGTAATAAAGGCAATGGGGTATTTGTTTTGGTTTTGGGAGATATTTTGATAAACTCCCTGTTTGAGCAAGTTAGTTTGATTGCTCTAAAGTTTTAAATGGCCTTTATGGTTTGTTTTTGGTGTTGGTTTGAAGTTTCATGTTTTACTTGAATGGTTTCCTAGGTTGCATGCCTATAGATTTACGTTTGTTGCAAAATGCCATGAATTGATGTTGAATATGTGAATTGTATCATGAATATGTTGGATGTATGTTAGAAGCATGTTAGGGTGTTTTGGATAGATTAAAAGCTTGTTAAACCAGCTAAATGTGACATTACAGGCCCAGGCATACTGATACGCGGGGGGACCGTATCGATACGGTTAGGCAAAATCAAGAATGTTGTTTCGATACGGGCTTCTGTGTATCAGTACGGCTAGGCAAGAATAAGCATGGTGTTTTGATATGGGCTTGGGTGTTTCGGTACAGATTTTCTTTACTAGATTCTGCTTTTTGACAAAACTCACATACCAAAACATTATCGTACCATACCGTACCGGTACTATTGTCAACCATTTTCGATCTACCAGCTAGGTATACCGAAATAGGTTACAGTGTATCGAAATAGAACAGGCTTGTGTAAGGCACTGTATTGATACGGTGGCATGCGTATCAGTATAGTTTTCTGTTAATTCAGTTAATGTCATGAAAGTGGAGTTCTGTTTTCTAGCATTTTGGTCCCTAAATGTTATGAATGCAATTGAAAAAGTTTGAATGTTCGAATCGAGCTAATTTTTTACATGAGAACATGAAACCTGCTTAATTAAAGGTTGGTAACTTAAAAATGTGTTAAATACCTATAGTTTGATCAAATTGCAATTTGGTCCCTAATTTGCAATTAAGCCAATTGGATGTCAAATCGACGCGCGAATGAGTTATGTTTTCACCTGATGTCAGTATGAACATATAGGTTAATGATTTTGCATTTAGAAAAGATAAAAGAAAAAAATGGTCACATTTCAAGCTTTTTCTTAATGGGTTTACCTCGGTAAACCTAATATAGCTCGCTCGATTCGGTCTTGCGACTAGGCTAGGATAAAAGGGGTTACATTTGGTAGTATCAGAGCCAGGTTTACGCTAGTTGAGAGTTGGTTTGATTGTTGTAATGTGTTCGTGAGTTGTTATCTGATGTTTAAAATGCATGGTGATTGTAATATGCACGGTGATTGCTTTATGCCATGTTGGGGGGAAATTTAGAAAACCCATTGCCTTATTATTATAGTATGGAAAGTTTTGATTTTTGAAATGGAAGTCTTGGATCCTTACTTGAAGATAGCTTGACTATTTTGTTTTAAAAGAATTATCATGCCTTAGATATATTTTAGCACGATGGGAACGATATCAGGACGATACTAGGGATCCGATATTAGGACGATAGGAAGCGGGAGTTCATGGCTTTGGTACATAGCAGTATGTATGTGGCAGAGTATGAGGTACAGTTTGTGAGGCTGAGTTAGTACGCATCTGAGTTGGTCTTTGATGAGCACCAACGATGTGATCGTTTCTGCTACAGGCTCGTGCAGGAGGTTAAAACATACATGCTTACTACTTATGAATTGGTTGGGTCAAGAGGGTTACATTTGGTAGTATCAAAGCCAAGTTTGCGATAGTTGGGAGTTGGTTTGATTGTTGTAATGTGTTCGTGAGTTGTTATCTGATGTTTAAAATGCATGGTGATTGTAATATGCACGGTGATTGCTTTATGCCATGTTGGGGGGAAATTTGGAAAACCCATTGCCTTATTATTATAATCTGGAAAGTTTTGATTTTTGAAATGGAAGTCTTGGATCCTTACTAGAAGATGGCCTGACTATTTTGTTTTAAAATAATTATCATGCCTTAGATATATTTTAGCACGATAGGACTGATATCAAGATGATATTAGGGATCTAATATCAGGACGATAGGAAGCGGGAGTTCATGGCTTTGGTGCAGGGCAGTATGTCTATGGCAGAGTATGAGGTGCAGTTTGTGAGGCTAAATCAGTACGCACCTGTGTTGGTCCTTGACGAGCGCCAACGATGTGATCATTTCTGCTACAGGCTCGTACTGGAGGTTAAAACATAGATGCTTGCTGCTGATTACACCAATTTTGTCATGTTGGTTTCACAGGCCAAGGATGTGGAGTAGAATCTTGGTTTTGCTTCTGGGTCGCGAGGCTTTAGCTCGGGTAAGAGAGCTGCTGATTCTGGTTCTAGCAGTGGCCAGGCTAAGAGACACCATGACAGGAGGTTTCTCTCAGAGTCTAGGCATGGCGGAAGTGTTGTGTGACGTGGAGCCTAGGGGCAGTGTGCCCAAGTTAGAGCGTCATTTAACACCTGTTGGGTTTATGGATCCCGAGATCATCTAAGGCAAGATTGTCCGCATCTGGATAGGGAGGGTCAGGTACCTGTGCCTGTTGTGACCAATGCTTGTTGGCGTTTTGGGTCTAGCGACCATCAGAGGCGTGATTGTCCGTTGTTGGCCTGAGGTGGGCAGGGTGCTACACCTATTATTGCTCTACAGTGAGGCCATAGTCGTGGGCCGTTTTAGCATCGAGATGGTGGACAACAAACTATGGCTCATACCGTTGCTATCCAGCCTTGGAGAGGTGGACCAGCAAGGGTTTATGTGCACAGCGAGGGTCGTAATGACACCGATGTGATTGTAGGTACTTTTTTTACTGTCCTTGCCGCTATATTCGTTGGTTGATTCTGGTTCTACTCATTCATATATATTGTGTGAGCATGCCCAGTTGCTTGATATACCTGTTGAAATTCTAAATGTGGGTGTTAGAGTGACCGATTCTCTTGGGGAGACAGTTTTAGTTAGGAAGTTGTATCGTAGGTGTCCGTTGATGGTTCAAGGCCATGTTTTTGCTGTGAATCTGATGGAGTTGCCATTCCATGGCTTTGATGTTATTTTGGGCATGGATTGGTTGACCGAGCATCGAGCCGTGGTGGATTTCGAGACCAAACGGATATTCTTGAGGTTGTCGGATAATTTCGAGGTGGTGGTTGTTGGCGAGAATGCCAAGTTCTTGTCCAATGCTATTTCGGCTTTGGAAGCGAGTCAGATGTTGAGTTTCAGATGTTAGGCTTTCTTGGCCTATGTGATGAATCTTGGTTCAAAGGAGTTGATGGTGCAGGATATTTGCACCGTATGTGAGTTTCTGGGTATTTTTCTGGGAGAATTGCTGGGGTTGCCACCTAACCGTGAGGTAGTGTTTGGCATTGAAACCTCTGCGGATACGACACCAGTGTCTATTGCTTCGTACCTCATGGCCCCGAAGGAGTTGAAGACTCAATTGTAGGAGTTTCTTGATCGTGGGTTCATTAGACCAAGTATTTCACTGTGGGGTGCGCCGGTGTTGTTTGTAAAGAAAAAGGATGGTACGTTGCAAATGTGTATCGATTATCGGCAGTTGAACAAGTTGACAATAAAGAACAAGTATCTGTTGTCGCTAATAAATGATCTGTTTGATCAGTTCAGGGCTACTTTGGTATTTTCTAAGATAGATTTGAGGTCTGGGTACTACCAGTTGAAGGTGAAAGATGTGGATGTACCCAAGGCAGCTTTTCATACGAGGTACGGGCATTATGAGTTTCTTGTGATGCCATTTGGTTTCACCAACGCACTGGTGAACCGGGTATTCCATGAGTTTTGGGATTAGTTTGTGGTGGTGTTTATCGATTATATCCTAGTGTACTCTCGTACTGAGGAGGATCATGATAGACATTTATGGATTGTGCTTCAGACGTTGTTGTCTAATAAGTTGTATGCCAAGTTAAGCAAGTGCGAGTTTTGGCTTATGGAGATTATTTTCCCGGGGCATGTTGTGTCGGCCGAGGGAATTTGTGTTGATCCGTATAAGGTTGAGGCTGTGATGAGTTGAAAGGTGACTAAGTTGGTAACAGAAGTCCGAAGTTTTCTTGGTTTGGCTGGTTATTACCGTAGGTTTGTGGAAGGGTTCTCCAGTTTGGATGCTCCCTTAACCAAGTTGTTGCAGAAGAATGTTCAGTTTGAGTGGACGGAGGATAAACATCAAGCTTTTGAAAGGTTGAAGAAAGCTTTGACGCGAGCTCCAGTCTTGGTTCAACCTGAATCGGGAAAGGAGTTCGTTGTTTATTGTGATGCTTCATATGTTAGGCTTGGTTGCGTGTTGATGCAAGAAGGTAAGGTAGTTGCGTATGCATCTAGGCAATTGAAGGTGCATGAGCGTAATTACCTTACTCATGATCTTGAGCTTGTCGCGGTTGTGTTTGCCTTGAAAATATGGAGGCATTACCTTTATGGCGAGAAGTGTGTGGTTTATACGGATCATAAGAGCTTGAAGAATTTGATATCCCAGAAGGAGCTGAATCTTAGGAAACGAAGGTCGCTTGAGTTGGTCAAGGATTACGAGTTGACCATTGAATATCATCCGGGAAAAGTCAACGTTGTGGCAGATGCTTTGAGTAGGAAAGCGGCTGTAGAGTTGAGAGCTATGTTTGCTCGTTTGAGTCTGACGGGTGATGGTGGTTTTTTGGCTGAGATGCAAGTGAAACCGTCCTTGACGTAGTTGATCAAGGAGAGGTAACCGCATGATGAGAGTTTGGTGCCGCATGTGAAGGATATCATGGATGGAAATCTTACGGATTTTTATTTCAATGACGATAGGGTGTTGTGTTTTAAAGGTCGAATTGTGGTGCCTGAAGATGAAGAGTTGAGGCGTACCATTCTGACGAAAGTGCATTCTAGTCTTTTAGCTATGCATCCCGGTAGTACTAAGATGTATCGTGGGTTGAAGGAAGAGTACTATTGGGTTGGGCTGAAGAAAGATGTGGCTGATTTTGTTTCTCGTTGCATGGTATGTCAGCGGGTTAAGGCTGAGCATCAGTTTTCTTTCGGGTTGTTGCAACCGTTGAGGATAACGAAATAGAAGTGGGAAAGGATCACCATGGATTTTGTGCTGGATTGCCTTTAACACCGACCAAGAAGGATTCCATTTGGGTGATGGTTGATCGATTTACAAAGTGTACGCATTTTGTGCCAGTGCATACTACGTATACCTTAGATAAGTTGGTCGATCTATACATCTCTGAGGTGGTGCGTTTACATGGGGTGCCTAAATCTATAGTCTCAGATAGAGATCTGCATTTCACGATAAGGTTTTGGATGTGCCTACATCGTGCTCTGGGGACAAGATTGAATTTCAGCACTTCGTATCATCCTCAGTCGGATGGTCAGTCGGAGCTTGTGATTCAGGTTCTCGAATATATGTTGAGGTGTTGCATTATTGAGTTCTAGGGAACGTGGGAGAAGCAATTGCCATTGGTGGAATTTGCTTATAATAACAGTTATCAGTCTAGTATACAAATGGCACTGTATGAGGCGTTGTATGGAAGGAGGTGTTGTACGCCCGTGTGCGGGGATAAGGTTAGGGAGAAGCATCTTTCCTTGCCTGATGTTTTAAAAGGCACGAATGAGAAAGTAAATTTGATATGTGAGCACTTGAAAGTAGCTTCGGACCGTCAAAAATCCTATACGGATTTGATGCGTAAAGATATAGAGTATGCTGTTGGTGACAAAGTGTTTTTGAAGGTATCGCCTTGGAAGAAGGTGATACGTTTTGGGCGGAAAGGGAAGCTTAGCCCGAGGTTTATTGGACCATATGAGATTGTTGAGCATGTAGGTCGTGTTGGTTACCGTTTAAGGTTACCTCCTAAGTTGGAGAGGATTCATGATGTGTTTCACGTTTCGATGTTACGAAGGTACTGGTTGGATCCCTCGCATGTTATGCCAGTGGAGGATATTGAGTTGAGGCCGGACCTATCTTATGATGAAGAACCAGTAGAGGTTCTTGATAACAGCAGTAAGGTTTTGCATGGCAAGACGGTTGAGCTTGTGAATGTGTTGTGGAAGCACCGTGGTGTTGATGAGGCCACGTAGGAACGCAAGTCGGAGATGCTGGAGTAGTTTCTGCATCTGTTTCCTCCAAGTAAATTTTGAGGATGAAATTTCTAAAGTGGGGGAGAGTTGTAACGCCCCGATTTTGGGCCTAGTGGTTTTGAGGTTTATTAGACGATCCGGTGGATCATGTTAGATATTCAAGTCGGATTCAGGACCATATATTTTTTTGTAAGATAAAAATGTGGAAAAATAGTTAAAAATCATATTTTAATATATATTGATTTTTGGTAGAATAATTTTGGAAAATGGGATTTGGAAATGTGACATTTTGGTTAGTGACCAAAATGCGATTTTTGAAAATTGTTTTAAAGTGACTAAAATGAAAAGGGTCAAATTCTTAGAATCCTTAAGGAGCTAAATTACCAAGTTTTTGCTGGTGGTTTCTCCCTTCAATTAAATCATTTTAAACATGTGTTTTAAAGGTGGTTTAAGAGGGATTAAAATATCTAAGTTAGTTATTTGCTTATAAAGAAAAATTACGTAACTTTTTCCTAAACTTTTTCTCTCAATTTCTTTTTTGCTAAACACTCAAAAATTCATCAAAATCCAGAGGTGAGAGATTCTTTTCACTCAGATTATTGATTCTAACTTGATTCTTTAACTTTGTTTTACAAAATCTCATCGAAATCTTATGTTTCTTAGCTTTAAACAAGCAAATTGAGGAAGAATCACATAACATGGGGTAAGGTCCTTGATCTCCTCTTTTAAATGGTTCTTTATTGATATTCTCAAGTATTTGATCCTTGATTTATGGTTTATAATCTGATTTTATGTTTTTATATAGATTTAATTGGGTAAAACTGATGAAATGGTGAAAGATTCGAATTGAATCTGATTTCCAGTGTTATGAAATGTTTTTGAACACATTTTGGATGTTTAATGATGTTGTTAAGTCGATTTTATCAATGGAATTCCGAAACTCTTGAATCTCTAATTGTTTAAGTTGTTAGATTTGTGTTTTTGAGGTGTTATGGTGGCTGTATGTTTGCTGGAGGTGTTAGGTTGATTTGATTATGTTTCTAGATGTTAATTGATGATAAAAGTGGTTTTAGATTAATAGGTTGTGGTTGGGTTGTGTTTGGAAAGGATTAGTTGAAGTTTTCAGTTGTTGTGGCTGGATAATTGTGAGGTGAATGCAAGAATCCGTGAGGAGCTGTTGTTGCAGTGTTGTAAATGCATGGAGACGCATTAATCCTCTGTTGTTATGTGGTTTAAATAGGGGAGATTGTTTTGGCAGCAAACGGTGTGGCATTAGAGGCTTCGAATGCTTGATTTCGCGTCGGCAAATCAAGGCTTCGCGTATCAGTGAGTGAGAACGTGGATTCCAGCTTTGGAATGTTTTAAATTGGTTTATGGGAGTTTAAACTTAGCTTGATACACTGGTTTAAACTCGAAAGTAAGTAAAAATGGATATTCTCTCTCAGTCGTGCTAGTGTTAAATGGTTTTATGCACTTGTTTTGATTTACATTTACCTACTGCTTAAGCATGATTTAAAGTGTTTGATATATTGTTTATAAGCATGAAATGCTGAAGGATGCACATGGTAAGTGATCCTTGTAAGTATGGGTTATACTTGTGGTTTAAAGCATGGTTGTTGCTTTGGAAAAATGGGTTGGTTAATGCTTGTTAACAATAGTGAGGTAAATGTTAAATAGTTAATTATATTGGCAAGTGATGTGGTTTTAAAATTGTTATCAGATATAGTTGGCTGGCCATAGGATTGAGTGCACTATAATATGTCGCCTTTGATGTTGTGGGGTTTAGATCCATGTACCGAAAACTTCATCTGAGTACCCTAACGATAGAGGGGTTAAACAGTATCATAGACTCCCGTTAGCGGATTAAGCGACTAACCGATGATTGGGGTTGGTGTCCTCGTGGGTTGAAAGGTGTACCCGGTTGGTAATGTACCATGATTGTTATTGTATCGCTATTCTGATTGAGGTGGCTTGAAGTGTTGGTTGAACACTTGTATAATCCGTGTATCCGATGAACTCTTTTGTTAATGGACTTGTTTAATGATCACTTGTAAGCCAATATAATTGTTAATGTATCATTGAAAGGTTTATGTTGTATGAAGTGATTTATACATGTTTACACTTTAAGCTTTGCATATGGTAGTTATGCATGGAAGGCTTAAATTGAGGTTGAGCAATGGGACTTGCTGTTGGTAATGATACATGTTGCATATGGTCAATATGCTGGCTTCAAAGATGTTAAGTGCATGGTTTTAAAGGCATGATAATGTTTTAAAGGTTGCGTGAAATAAGTTTCAATGTATTGTTGAGAAATGATTTTAAATGCATTGGTGGTGTTTTGTTTGTAAGCGCTCCTCACTAAGCCGTGTGTGCTTACGCTCTTTTTGTCCATCAATGCAAAGAATTGAGAGCTTTGGAGGCAGCAAGGAGCAAGGGATCCTAGCAAGACTTATTTACCAAAGTATGTTTGGACTAGATTATTTTGGGAGATGTTTTGATAAACTTCCTGTTTGTGCAAGTTAGTTTGACTGTTCTAAAGTTGTAAATGGCCTTTATGGTTTGTTTTTGGTGTTGGTTTGAAGTTTCATGTTTTACTTGAATGGTTTCCTAGGTTGCATGCCTATAGATTTACGTTTGTTGAAAAATGACATGAATTGATGTTGAATTTGTGATACTATGCTGTGAATTGTATCCTGAATATGTTAGATGTATGTTAGAAGCATGTTAGGGTGTTTTGGATAGATTAAAAGCTTGTTAAACCAGCTAAATGTGACATTACAGACCCAGGCATACCAATACGCAAGGGACTGTATCGGTACGGTTAGGCAAAATCAAGAATGTTGTTTCGATACGGGCTTGTGTGTATCAGTACGGCTAGGCAAGAATAAGCATGGTGTTTGATATGGGCTTGGATGTTTTGGTACAGATTTTCTTTACTATAATCTACTTTTTGGGACAAAACTCGCGTACCAAAACACTACCATTTTGTACCGGTACAATTGTCAACCGTTTTTGATTTGCCAGCTAGGCATATCGAAACGGGTTACAGAGTATCGAAACAGTACAGGCTTGTGTGAGGCACCGTATCGATACGGTGGCATGCGCATCGGTACGGTTGTTTGTTAATTCAGTTAATATCATGGAAGTGGAGTTCTGTTTTCTAGCGTTTTGGTCTCTGAATGTTATGGATGCAATTGAATGTGTTTGAATCGAGCTAATTTTTGACATGAGAACATGAAACCTGCTTAATTAAAGGTTGGTAACTTAAAAATGTGCTAAATCCCTATAGTTTCATCAAATTGCAATTTTGTCCCTAATTTGCAATTGAGCCAATTAGATGTCAAATCGACGCCCGATTGAGTTGTTTTTTAACTTGATGTCAGTATGAACATATAGGTTAATGATTTTGCCTTTAGACAAGATAAAAGAAAAAAATGGTCGCATTTCGGGTTCTTTCTTTATGGTTTACCTCGGTAAACCTAATGTAGCTCGCTCGGTTCGGTCTTGTGACTAGGCCAAGTCGAGGGGTTTACACCCTTTCTTAAATTTTCGAATAATTACGTGATAAACGATAATTAAAAATTTTACCTTTAAAACAACTAACGAATAAATTGATACATGCCCACTAGAGAATATCATAAATTAGAATGTCTTACTGATGTTTGGCAGATTGCAGCTTGATTAACATGCTTGACTCCTCTTCCGGTAAGTTTCCAATAACCTACGTGTGAAACAGCACACGCTAAGTATTCACCTAGTGAGGCAACTATAATTTAAAGTAAAGCATTTCAATGTATAGAAATAACATAAATAAACAAATTATTGTGTATATTATATATAAAAATATAGAATCATATAAAACTGACTTATCAAAGTCATTCCTCTGTCATGTAACAGTACAATACAGTTCCTGCAAAATGGCAAGTGAGTCCCAATTGCAGTTTATGTCATATCATCAAAACTTTATTTTATTAATCAAATATACGTTAAGCTTTTTAACTTAACTGCCTGCATAAATGCATTTCATGTATTATAGCCCGAAGTACAATATAATGTGATACTTTGGTACATGAGTCATCATAATCGACACCGTAGTGTCTACAACGTCGTAGCGTCTAATGATGAGGACGCCCTTTGCACCTCATACTCGCACATTTTGTGCTATATAACACCGTAGTGTTTGAACTTACTCCGTAGAGTCTAACTCGACTCCGTAGAGTCTATCTCGACCCATAAGAGTCTATCTCGACCTCGAAGAGTCTATCTCGCACCGTAGTGCTATGACGCAACTACTAGGACTCTATAGATATCCAACTATACCAAATACTTCACAATAGTACTTGGGCAAAATCAACATTATAATCAACATTCCATGTTCAAAGCATCAATATAAATCATAATCGTATGTATATATATCCAAAGTCATAATATCATTCTTACTTTATCAGTAGGAAATACGATAGACGTACTGGCCTATCCACTTGCATAAAAGCATTTCATGAATTATAGTCCAAAGTACAATTTCATGTGAACCTATGCTATATACGAGTTATCATAACGACATCGTAGTGTATGCAACGCTGTAGCGGTTGATGGTGAGTACATACTCGAGGACGTCCTTTGCTCCTCATTATCACACCTTTTGTGCTAATTGACACCGAAGTGTCTAAACAACACCGTAGTGTCTAAAGTCAACACCGAAGTGTCTGGAATGCACAGTAGTGCTGGAACGCAACTGCTATGACTCTATGGACATCTAATTATACCAAAGACTCTCACACTAGTACTCGGGCATAACAATATAATATTTTCACATTCAATATCCAATCCATCAATACTATCATCCATAATTCGATAATGGGCAGCTCATACCCAAAATCTAAAAATTTGATTTATCCTAGATAAATCTATAAACTATGATAATGTATCATACATGTCACATTATTAATTCATATCATTCATACAATTTTAATTAACAAGCATTTTAATTAATATCAAGGTTGACTTGTTGCAAGTCGTTCTATTTGTAACATGCCATACATACATATAATGCACTCACCTTCGCCACTTAACACGATGCCTCACTAAGTCCTAGTTCGATCCTTTCTTTCATAGTACCTCGAACCTTCTGTGAATCGAACTTGACTCCATTAATCACATACATACAATAAAATATTTGTTAGATTTAAATCTAACAATACCTTAAACATGATGTTTAACATAATCATTTGAAAATAAAATTTTCAATTATTTTCCTTTCTTGCTTATACTGTTCGAAAACACATTATGGCCTTTAGTGATCAATTTGAACTTCCATTAACTCTTTCGAGCTTGCTAACTAACATTTAAATACAAAATGTTTCAAATTCCATTTTTGACAGATTGCGCTACCTTCAAAGATTTACTTGTACAGGGTAGAATACATACTGGATCTCAATTTCCTTTCTACCGAAGAAACTAGATTCGATAACGGTTCTAACGGTATAAGACACATAAATAAATAAAATCTACAAAAATTATAAAAATTCCTTACATTCACGTCACAGAGTTGTCCATGCAGAAACTGCTCTATAATTTTTTTCTAACCTTCATTCGATTAAAAATTCATATCTTTTAACTCGGAACTCAAAATCGGTTTTCATTTGTTGAAAATGAAACTAGACTAACAAATCTTTACAATGGTATAAAATTCATCATCTAACCATTTTTGTAAAACTTATGGCGAATTTTAAAAATTACAGCCATAATTCAAATTCCAACATAACTTTCCATGAATAACTTCTAATTTACACCAACTTCTCCTTATTTCTCTAATTATCAATTTAGTCCCATCACTTTACTTCAAATGGCTAGAATAAAGCTTGTATTCATATGTTCTCTTTACATCCTTCATTAAAATAAGCTTAAACCTTTACTCCTCTAATTTCTCTTGATTTGTCAAAATGGTCATCAAATTTCCAATATAAGGATTCAAACTTCTTAACTTTGCAAATTAGTCCTCAAATCATCATTACTACCTTAAGTCCATAATTTTAACTAAAAATAGATTTACTCCTTCTACATATCTTATTTGCCGAATAGACCATTCAAGTTTGACAAATTGTCAAAATGGTCACTAATGCGATTAATCATCGGTTTAGCATTGTAACTTCATTTTCATGTCTCTAACATCATTAATAATATAGATACACATCAAATTCATAAAAATAAGATCTGGTCCCTTAGTTTTAAAGCTTGCCGAAATGGTCCATATGTATTTAACTTAGTGTTTTGCTTCCAAACAACAAATCAAGCTTATTAGATCATTAATCCAACATCTTAAACCCTAAGTTAGACTTGAATCCATAAACCCTAATCTTCTCTATACAAACCAAAATATGTAGGGTTTAAATCCCAACTCAATAACATGATTCTAACATCATACAAGTATGAATCTAACTTAAAATCAACCATGGATTCATAAAATCATAAAAGCCCCAATTTGTTCATAAACCCTAATTTCTTCCTCATATCAAATCTCATCAACCAAGAAAGTATTCTATGAATTATTTACATCAAAAGATAGAGCTCGAATAGTAGAACAACTTTGTAGTTCGAAAGATTACCTAAAAATTGAGATTCGGGGCTTAAATCGAGCTTGTAAACTTTTTCTATTTTTTTCTTTGCCACAGTTTTGGAGGGTATTTGGATGAAAATTCCTTCATATTTCATGTATTTAAGACACTTGTATTATGAAAAACTGAATTTTAAATTCAATAAATTCCACTTTCCAAAAATACCCTCTAACTCGATCTATATTTCTAATTTGCCTTTTTGTAACATTCCAACTAGACTTAGTTGGATTCTAATCAGCCACTATTCATCTCTAAAAGAAATCTCTAAATTCCTTCCATGTCTCTTTTGGGTGAAATGACCAAAATGCCCTTTACCGATCAATTTATTCACAAAATTGCCATTCTATGTCATTTCAATCAATTTAAAATTTTCCTGATCTTTTTAACATCCAAATATTTATAAAATGATGTTTTATGACTCTTCTAAGGTCCATGGAACTATCTCTGAAATTTTAGCTCGATCCGATTATCAAAATATTTTTCTGAACTTTATCGCTTTATAGCTATTAATACAAACTCTGTATGAAAAATATGAGTAACACCGAAGCATCATTCTTGTGGGTAAACTATTCATTTAAGGGGTTAAAATACCTAACTTTTGAAAATTGCACTTTGATCCCTAAAGTTTTCTAAAGTTTATACATTAGCCATAAAACTTCCAAATTTACATTTTGGTCACTAGCCAAAAATTGGGATATTACATCTTTAATGAAATTCCCAAGTTCTTGATCTTTTACAACTAATGTTTGTTATGGAATTATGATTAAAACATGAAAATGGTATTTAAATTGGGTTTTAATGTGAAAATTTGATGAACACTATTTTGGATTTATTTTGTATTGACTCTAATTGATTTAGATCCCTTATAAGATGTGTTTTGATGTTGTAAGAAGTGATTAATTAAATAAATCCCGAAACTATGTGAATTACTAATTTTCTAGGTTGTAAATAGTTAGATTTTGAAGTGATCTTTGTGTTGTAAGGTTCTTGGAGGTATAAGGACGTTATAAAGATGTTTTTGGATGTTAATTGATGTTGTTAGGATGTTGAAATCAATAATTTTTTGTTGGGCTTTGTTTATATAAATTTTGATGATGATTTCAGTTGTTTTAGAGAGGCGTTCGATGGTTTTTAATGAGGCAAAGTTGTGTTTATTGGTTGCTGGAAATTAGAGATGCATGGAAGTGCATTAATCCTCTGTTTCTGATTGGGTAAAGCATGGGAGTTGGATCCTTTAGCTTTCTGAGAGGTTGCGGAAGCTTTGAAAGCATGATTCTCGCAACGGCAAGAGAGCTTTGGGTTGTGGTGAGTGGAAATGCGTTTTACTACTTTTAAAAGGTTTGAAGATGGTTGTTGGGAGTTTAGAATAAGTTTGAAACACTTATCTAAGCTCGAAAGTAAGTATTGGTTGAGGTCTCTCTCATTTCTGGTTTTGCAAAATACAATCTCATGCACATGTTTATAGATTTGATTAGTTACTGTTATATGCATGTTTTAGAAATGAAAGATGATGCAAATAATTATACATGATGAGATTTGAGCCTAGCAAATGATTTATGAAAGAATTTTGAGAATGCTAGAATACATGGTTTAATGTATTGGAAAATGATTTGAATTGAAGCATATGTAAAAAAGTAAGTTAATGTGGTTTTTATTGAGTATATTGGCAAGTGGCTGAGGTAAAATGTTATCGGATATAGTTGGCTAGCCATAGGGTTTAAAGTGCACTATAATAAGTCGCCTCATGTGTGCCTAGGGGTCAAGAGTGTGCCATGCTGCACCATGAGAACAGCAGTGGTAGAGGGGTCAAGAGTGCACAAATTCTCCCATTGGTGGATTTATAAGTTATAACCATTAAGGGCTACTCTAGTTCGAGGATGTATGTGAAGTGGTCGAAGGAACCACTTGGGAAATTCGTGTATCTGATGTGGTTTTGATAAAATAGAATCAAACTTGTTTTGAGTCACTTGAATGCCAATATATGAGATGATATATCATGAGAAATGGATTATGTTTTGTATAATATGGTTTCTACATGAGATGCTCTTTAAGCTTTCTATTTAGAGATTTTGGCATATGAAGCTTAAATTGAGGTTTGTGACAGAAATCCATGATACATGTGTTACAAATGATTTAAATGTGCATATTTAAAGAGATTATAGAATGTGAGATGCTTTGGCATGAGACTTTTACATTTGATTTGATTTAAAATGGTTTTAAATGCATTGATGAGTGTATTTGAGATTCCCTCACTAAGCTTATAGCTTACACTCTCATTTCTCATCAATGTAGAGAAATAGGCTCTTTCGGACAACAAGTAAGCAAGGAAAGATCAAAGGGTCGAAGTACTTTTCAAGTATGATTTTACAAATACTAAGTAGTAATAAGAGGCAATGTGACCAAGTTGTAATTGGGAGTTTTATTTTGGAAACTCCCTATTTGTACAAGCTATGTTTGATGTTTTGGACTTGTATGATGTTTAATGGCTGGTTTTGAAGGGTTGAGAAACAATTTGCATGCTTGCGTAGAAATATGCCTATAGGGGTTTGATGTGGTTATAAAATGTTGCGTATGATATGTTTCCATGCCCTTATGTTTGAGGAATTGATGTTTAGGATGTTATATGATGATTAGATGATGATTGGTGAATGTTAGATTGAGCCAAAGTGTCATATGTTTGACCAATAGGTCATTACAAGTTTGTCCGTACCGGCACGGATCTTCAGGGATCGGTATGCGGGGACTTATCTCGGCTCAATCTAGGAAAAAGTGCCTTGGTATACCGATACGCCTAGGGACCGTATCGGTGCACGATGCTGATAATTTGGCTTGGTATCGGTACACGAGCAACTGTACCAGTATGTCTTTTGGCTACTAGGGTCCTGGTTTTTGAATATTACATACTCGTACCAATACGCTTAAGGACCATATCAGTACATTTTTAAAATTAGAAACTGTATCGATATGGGGTGGCAGTGTACCAATACGCAGTTAGTTATTTCTATTAAAATGCATTCTAAAGTTTGATTATTTGTAGTTTAGTACCTATTTCTTGACCATGCAATTAAATGAGTTTGGATGGTTATTTTAAGTTGAAATTTAACCCGATTGCATGAAATATGACTAATTAAGGATTGGTAACTTTAATTAAAAGGAATTTCTCTTAATTATCTAAAATTATGATTTGGTCCCTAAAATGCTATTTCGAACAATTGGTTGTCATTTCAATGCCCGATTGATTTGTAATTTTTACCATAACCAGCATGATCACTGTAGGACTTAAATATGTATTTAGATAAATAAAATGAAAAAATGGACCATTTTTTGAGTAATTCTTCTGGGTTTATCTCGGCAAACCCCAATATAGCTTGCTCGGTTCGGTCTTGCTACTAAACTGGGTCAAAGGGGTTATATTTGTTGGTATCAGATTCAGGTTATGATTGTTGGGAGGTGGGTTATGGTTGTTTGATGTATTGTTGATGTATGATTCCGTTGATTATTTTGTACGATGTTTGATTTTGTGAGATTATGTTAGAAATGTGATATGATTGGGGTATTTAGCTTGGGGAAACAGTGCCTTATTACTACTAGAGTTAAATGGTTTTTGTTTTTAAACATAAACGACTTGGATTCCTACTGCACGCTAGTCTAATTGTATTGTTTTATTGCATTAGCTTATTTTAGACTTATATTTTAGCGAATGGGACTGAGACGAGTGACGAGAGCTCATATGTGCAGTGTCATGGATAGACAAGATGATGAGTTGCCTCCTCCTCCACTGATTCCTCCTACTGGTGTTAGAGTTAAGGGTGGTGCACCTCAAGCACCGTAAGGACCTATTTTTGGTGATATGACACCATTGATCCAAGCGATGATTGGAGCTTTTAAGGCGGCCATAGCTGGAGTGCAAGTACTTGCACCAGCACCTGTAGCAGCTATTAATATCGGGCTTCTGCTTGAGCGTCTGTGTAGCTTGGGTGGTACTAAGTGTAGAGGTTTGGCTCCTGAAACAACCGAGGTGTGGTTTGCTAGCATGAAAAGGATTCTTGGGTAAATAGAGTGTACGAATGTTCACAAGTTGGGTTCTATAGTGTTTTTACTTCATGGTGATGCCTACAGTTGGTGGACGACTACTATCACGAGTATGGCACATATTGATGTGACGTGGGAGTTCTTCTGTGTTGCCTTTCGAAAGAATTATCTAGGATCTCCTTATCAACATGAGAATAAGAGGGAGTTCATGGCTTTAGAGCATGTAATATCCCAAATTTTTGGTTAGTGACCAGAAATTAAATTTTGAAACTTTAGGTGTTAAAGTGTAAGCTTTGGAAAAGTCCAGGGACCAAAGTGTAATTTCCAAAAGTTGTGTATTTTAACCCCATAAATGAATAATTTAGCCCCAAGAATGACGTTTTTGTGTTACCCAGATTTTTCGTACGGAGTTTGTATTATTAGCTATAAAATGATAAAGTTCAGAAGAATATTCGGATAATCGGATCAAATCAAATATCCAGGATATTTTGAAGGATGATAAGCCACGGTTGATTATGTCATTTTACGTGTCTAAGATATTTTCTTTGTGTTGGAAGAATATGAACCATTGGATTTAAGTTGATTTTCCATGCTAAATATGAGCCGTTAGATGAAAAATGGCAAGATTTTGAAAAATCATAAGGGTAAAGTTGATAAACTACTAACTCGAGATTTAAATTTAGGTAATTGGATGAAGGGTGATGATATGAGGAATATTATGGAAATATAGAATTTTTGGAATAGATCTGATACCTTAGTAATGGTAAAATCGTAGTAGAAGTATTTTGTGAATATCGGGAAATTGAATTGAATTGAAATTTTAGAGGTTGTTCCATAATCCATGGAAAATCATAAAATGATATTTATGCAATGGTGGCCGCTTGAGGATGAACTAATTTAGTTAGATTTTAATGGAATGACAAATTTGACACAAACTAGTAAATAAAGACTAGTTGGAGGGCAAATTGGTCATTTGGCAGGGATGGCAATTTTGAAATATTTGAAGTTACAAGGGCCATTTTTGGAAAAATAAATTTGAAGTTTAAATCTTGGCCCTTGATTGATGATAAAATCAATCTCAACCGTTGGATAAATGGGCACTTTTGTAATTTCCCTATTTGAAAGAATTTAAAATTCATTTATAAAATACAAGTGGCATAATTGGAGGAATGGAAAATTAAAAGGCCAAAAAGATGAAGCTTTCTTCATCTTCCATTTTCGAAAATATGAAGGAAAAGGGAGAAAAATTTCCAAGCTCGATTCAAGCCCCAAAACTCGATTTTCAAGTAATCTTTCGAACTGCAAAGTTGTTCTACTCTTCAAGCTCTATCTTTTGATGTATTTAATTCATGGAATACATGCTTGATTGATGGGAATTTTACATGAGAAGGAAATTAGGGTTTATGAACAAAATTGAGGCTTTTGAGATTTTATGATTCCATGGTTAAATTTAAGTTGGAATCAAGCTTATATGATGTTAAAATCATGTTTTTGAGTTAGGATTTAAATCCTACATATTTTGGTTTGTATGGAGAAGATCAGGGTTTATGGATTTAAGTCTAACTTAGGGTTTGTGATGTTGGATTAATGATCTAGTAAGCTTGATTTGTTGTTTGGAAGCAAAACCCTAAGTTAAAATTATAGGGACCAATTCAGCAAGATTCAAAGTTAAGGGACCGAATCTGAATTTTATGAATTTAAAGTGTATTTATGTAATTAATGATGTTGGAGATGTGAAATTGATGTTAGAATGCTAAACCGATTTTGAATCGAATTAGTAACCATTTTGACAAATTGTCAAAATCAAGTGACCAAATAGGAAATGAAATCCTGGATGGGGATTAAATTTGATTTTTAGTTAAAATAATAGAATTAAGGTAGCAGTGTTGATTTGAGGACTAAATTGCAAAGTTGAGAAGTTTGAATTCTTACCTTTGCATTTTAGTGACTATTTTGGGCAAAGAAAGAACATTAGAGGGAATTATTTTGAATAATTATTTGATGAAGAAGAGGATGAATTGGTGGTCTGAAGCAAGTGATGGGACTAAATGGATAAGTAGAAAAATAAGGAGAAGTTAGTAGAAATTAGAAGTTTATTATGGAAAGCTATGTAGAATATTGAATTTTGACAGTGACTTCGAAAATTCACCATAAATTCTAAAAAAATGGTTAGATGATGAATTTTATGCCGTTGTAAAGATGCGTTCGTCTAGTTTCGTCTCAAAAATGAAAACTGATTTCAAGTTCCGAGTTAAAAGATATGAATTTTTAATCAAATGAAGGTCAAAAAATTTATAGAGCAAATTCTGTAAGGACAGATCAGTGACGGGAGTTTGAAGACTTTTCATAATTTTTGTATATTTTATTAATTTTTGTGGCTTATACCGTTAGAACCGTTATCGAATCTAGTTTTTCCAGTATAAAGGAAATTAAGATCCGGTATGTATTCTACCCGGTATAAGTAAATCTTTGAAGGTAGCACAAGCTGTCAGAAAATGGAATTTGAAATATTTTATATTTAAATGTGAGTTAGCAAGCTCGGAAGAATTATTGGAAGTTCAAAGTGGTCACTAGGGACCATAATGAGTTTTTGAACAATACAAGGAAGAAAGGAAAAATATTTGGAAATTTTATATTCGAATGATTATATTAGACAGCATGTTTATGGTATTGTTAGATTTGAATCTAACAAATATTTTTATCTTATTCATGTGATTAATGAAGTCAAGTCTGAATCAAAGAAGGTTCGAGGTTCTATAAAGGAAATGATCAAGTAGAATTTAGCGAGGCATGTTAATAAATGGCCCAGGTGAGTGCAATGCATACATAACATGATACATGGATGTTTTATACATCACTGGGAGGACTTACGATGAGTCTACCTGGTTTATATTTTGGCATGATATTTATGTCATTGATCATATACTTGACATATTTTAAATATGTCAAAGGTTGAAAACAAATGCCTTGATCACTAGTTATTGATGATGGTATGCTATGAATGTTATTTCGGGTATGAACTGCCCAATGTTAAATTATATTGATATACATTGACATGGATGGAATAAATATAGAACTTATGTCCAAATAAGTCAATTGAGGGATAGGATATAGTTGGCATGTCATAGAGCCCAGTAGCACGCTGCATCATCGGGAATTCAGGATAGCACTATAGTGTACCTAAAGGTCACTTAGTGTATGGTTAGCACAACCTTATAAATGTGCGAGAATTAGCATTTTGGTGCATATTTGACTCGTGTATCCAGGGTCCTTATAGGTCTATATTTGGGTTATAAAATCTGGCTATGAAATCGGTAAATATTTGATAAACGAGTTAAAGAGTTTATACACTCTTAAAATTATGGAGCTGTGGATCATGGGATCACATTAGGCGTGATTGTCTGCAGTTGTGCCACAGAGAGGCCATGGGCACAGTCGAGGACATTTTCATGTAGAGAGGATGGTCAGAGGGTAGTTGCTCATACCGTAGTGGTTTAACCTGAGGGTGGTAGACCAACAAGGGTTTTCGTGCATCGTGTGGGAAGAAATGATACCGATGTGATTGTAGGTACATTTACTTTGTAGTCCATACTAATGCTTTCGTTGATAGATTCTAGTTCTATACATTCATATATCTTGTGCGAACATCATGCTTGCTTGATATTCCTATGGAGATGTTAGATATTGGTATGCAGGTAACTAGTTCTTTTGGTGAGACAATAGTTGCTAGGAGGTTGCATAGGAGACATCAGTTGATGGTTCAGGGTCATGTGTTTAAGGCTGATTTGATGGAGTTTCCATTTGATGGGTTTGATGTAATCTTGGGGATGGATTGGTTGTCTGAACATAGAGCCGTGGTTGATTTTAAGACCAAGCGAGTTTCGTTGAAACTTGTTGAGGATTACGAAGTGGTGGTTTGGGAGAGAATGGCAAATTCTTTTCTAATGTTGTTTCAGCTTTGGAAGCGTGGAAGCTGTTAGAATCTGGGAGTTAGGCATTGTAACCCCCTCGATCGGGCCTAGACGCCTGACCGAACCGAGAGTGCTACATTAGGTTTGCTGAAGCAAACTAGTGAAAGGTTACGAAAAGTCGGTCCATTTTTTTCCTTTTATCTTGTCTAAATGCAAATTATTATTCCTACATTTTCATACTCGCAGCGGGTAAGTTCTCGAATGAAACGAGTCACAAAAGACAATCAATTGCATCATATTCAAAATTAAGGACTAAAACGTAACTATTTTAAATTACAAGACCAAAATTGAATTTAAGGTTACCAATCCTCAATTAGTCCATTTACATGCCTACATGATAAATTCCAGGTTAATTTAATCATCCCAATTCATACAATTGCATTCCCAAGACTCAAGGACCAAAATGAAAGAACCAAAAACCTTCAAGATTCCAAAATAACCAATTTAACGGTACTCGTACCGGTACGTGCACTAGTGTTTCGATACGCCCTTATGTTTTCAAAAACTCAGAATCCTGTAACTAAAACCCATACCGAAATGCTTGATCGCGTATCAAAATGCTTGGAAAAAATGCCTATGACCATATCGAAACACTTGCTCGAGTATCGAAACATTAAACCTAAAAAGGCAGGCCCGTATCGAAACACCCTCCCGCGTATCGAAACACTGTGCCTAAAATGGCCTAGCCATACTGGTATGGGGACACCTGTTTTGATACGCTTGGACCTGTAATGACATTTTTAGCTAGTTTTTCACACAAAACTAGATGCATTTAGGTCCTAGCAACTTGCATACATACATATAAGCATCCAACATCACATTTAACAGCACTTGTACCAAAGTTTAACTACAACACAATATTATGCCACCAAAGGATTGATCTAGAGGCATGCTCCCTATAACTCACCACCCAACATACTGAGATGCTCAATTAAGCATTTACCAGCAAGAACACCATACCAACAACACATCAATACCATACTCAACAGGATTAGCTCATCAAAGCATGTCATCCAAGCAAAACCATCTAGATGCATACCTAGGTAACCATATAACATCAACCATAGGTAACTATGCACGATATGCAAAAACAACAACAATCAAGCTCCAAAATCACAGCATTATACATGCTCAAAACCAGGGAAAACTGAATTACAAATCCCAAAAAAAAATCCATGGCAAACACATTGCCTTATTAACCGGAAACTAAAACTCAGTTCATACTCTAATAGTCTTGTCTTTGGACCACTTAATCCTTGCCTTTGCAGCCTCCAAGCTTTAATGCTCTGCATCATTAGAGAAAAGAGAGCGTAAGCACACTTGCTTAGTGAGGATGCTCTTAAAACAATGATGCATTATAACCCTTGAAAACTAAACACTTGTTTTCCAACCATGCTTACGACCTAAGCAAGTTCCAATGAATCCAATTCAAACATGCATATCGACCATATGAAAAACATTATAATCCACATGCTTAAATCCCCTAAGCATTATATACAAAACCATGCTTAAATTCCAAATCATTAATTACAAAACCATGCTTAAGTTCCAAAGCATTAAATACAGAACCATGCTTAGAATCCAAAGCATTACAAAATAAGTTCAACACTTGAATTTTCATATATTGTCAATTATGGTGACCCGGATAGTCAACCACTATCCTTGATTAGGCGATCGCTAACCTTTAGTTAACTGGCCATTAACTTTACACATCAGATACACGGATCTCCCTTAATGACCGACCATCATCAAGACTACCCCATGCCAACGGCATGAATTTACAACATTGCCGACCGCAAGTTTTACATCAACAAGGGGAACCAACCACTCAACCCAAGTGATAACAACATAGTCTGGGTAGCCGACTGCTATACCTCAAGGACTCTTAACCCACGATCGATTTTTAACCATATTATATTGCACTTTAACCTATGGCATGCCAACTATATCCGAATATTTTCTCACCTTGTCACATAGCCAATATATAATTTACAAAACCATTTACTCACTATTTTACAATGCGGTACACAAAATCCCCACATATGCAAATTACATTGCCATATCAATATCATATTCCAGACCGGAATAAAAACCAATGCTCACTAGCATTTAATACACTTTTAATCAACTGCATATGTACCAAAAATCATGCATTTGCAGTAAGTAAAAACAAACCATGTTTACGAACAAAACATGAATTACACATGTCCATATCCGAACCGATATTAAAGAGCAAAAGAGGGAAACTTACTTCTGAGCTTAGGTAAGTGTTTCAAACTTATCCTAAACCCCCAAAACCACTTTCAAACCTTTGAAAGACTTTTAAGACCGTTTTCACTCACCGATTTCACTTTGCCTTGCTTGCTACCGCGAAACAAGCTCCCGACAAGTCTAGAACCACCTCAAGATGCTACACCTTGACTATCCCCTGTTTCGGCCACACAAAACCAGAGGAAACATGCATTAAAATGCATCCAACACTCTGTTACAACTCAAAATCCTGTAGCTCTCAAGATGCCCACTCAAAACTCATCTAAAACTTACCAAAATCAACCTCTAACACTACTCAATCTTAACACAGCCACATTATAGCGATTCAAAACATCAAGCTTCATCAATTGATATCTAAAAACTCATTCATAACATCCTTTTACTTCCAGCAATGATTAAACACCTTAAACAACCCAAAAATCCTTAACGAACAACCTAAACAATTAGAGATTCAACCAATTTCGGGATTCCATTATTAAAAACAACTTATCCACATTATAATACATCTAAAATAAGATTGAAATCAATGCACAACACTGGAAAAACATATCCAAATCGAAAATCACAAGATCCCTCAATTAAGCTAAAATCCATAATTAATTAATCAAAACCTATTAGAAAACATATGTAAAGAGCCAAGAACTTGGGAATTTCAGTAAAGAACCTTTCATTAGAGGAGAAGAACGAAACTTACATCCAATGAATGAGTTTCATCTTAATTGGATGGTTTTTCCTCTTTAAAAACAAAGAAATTCAATGAGATTTTTGGAAAACAACTTGAGAAATCATTTAGCAAATCAATGAGTTAAGAAATTAAGATCATTACCTTAAATCTCTTATGGAAAAAGAGTGTTTGGCTGATAGTGTTTTGAGAGAAAATGTGAGAGAAGAAAAGTTAAGTCAAATTGTGTTTTGAGAGAAATAACCAGGTTTTAACTAAATCCTTTTTAATTTTTTTAATTAAAACCTTTTTAAAATAATCCTAATTAAGAGAAAACTTAGATTAGACCAAATGGTAAAATAGATCCTTAAATATTCTAAGTTTTGACTCTTTACAAATCTGTCACCTTTTAAAAAAATAGTTTTCAAAATTTTCATTTTGGTCACTAGCCAAAATGTCACCCTTCCAAAGCCCGTTTTCCAAAATTTATTTCACCAATATTTTTAATATAATAAAATATGATTTTTAAACACTTTTCCACATTTTTATCTTTCGAAAAAATATTCGCTCCCGAATCTGACTCGAATCTCTAACCCAATCTACTAGACCGTGTAAGCAGCACCAAAACCACTAGGCCCAAAACCAGGGCGTTACAACTCTCCCCCTGTTAAGAAATTTCACCCTCGAAATTTACCTGGAGGAAAAAGATGCGAAAATTGCTCCAACATATCCTCCTTGCTTTCCCAAGTGGCTTCCTCGACACCTCAATGTCGCCACAAGACTTTAACCAGTTCTATCGTCTTACCACGTAGAACCTTGCTGCTGGAATTAAAGATTTCCATCGTCTCCTCATCAAAGGATAAATCCGGTCTCAACTCAATATGCTCCATCGGCATAACATGCGAAGGATCCGATTGATACCTCCGTAACATGGATACATGGAACACATCATGTATTTTCTCAAGCTCGGGAGGCAACCTCAACCGATAAGCCACAGGACCAACTCGCTCCACAATCTCATATGGTCCAATAAACCTCAGACTAAGCTCACCCTTACGTCCGAACCGCATCATATTTTTCCACGGTGACACCTTCAAGAACACACGATTGCCCACCGCATATTCAATTTCCCTACGCTTTAAATTTGCATAAGATTTCTGCCGATCCGTAGGCGCTTTTAAGCGATCATGTTGCGCGTAATAAGTGCTACGCAAATGTGCAAGTATACACGTCGCAAGTTATAGTATAAAAGATATCGTCTCCATAGGGATTGGTGCTACTTCAAGAATCTAGTCTCTTGCACTGTAAAAAGTAAAAACACAAGTAAAGGATTATAGAAGTTTTAACTAATAACTAAACTAGAAAGCAATTAAGTAAATGAAAATATGAGATCGAATGAGAGAGATAGGCCAGGTTATCGTGAGTTGAGGTGTGATAGCCGATTGGATCGTCTTGGTAAAAGAGTGCACGGGAAACTCAGTTGCCGTGGCAACTTGCACAACGGGGTTGCCTTGGAAACTAATCGATGGTTGCCTGGGCAACTAGTTGGGCAACTTCTTGGGTGTCTGGGCAGCAACCTTCAAGGTTCGGCAGAGCGTTCTTCAATGGTTTCTTCTTATCCCTAAGTCGAAACTCTAGCTACTTGTGCATGCCTTGATAATACATCCCTGCGTGAATCAAGGGTGAACAACAACCAATCTTGCGCTCCTCTTAGCCGTTGAAATCCTTAACTTATTCCTAAGCCGGATTAATCTTCACCATCATTGGATTGAATAAAGATCATATTCATTCGTTTCTTGAATCTAACTCTCCCGGTATTAGATAAATAGATGAAATCACGAGATCCTCTCCCAATTCACTCGCAAACAAGAATAAGAACCAAGAATGAATAAACCTTGAAATAGAAAAGTGCAAACTCTTATTACCTAAACAAAAACCAATAGTTTCTCACAACCACAAAACACAATAACCATAGCCAAGTAGATTTAGTTCATGGCTAGGTTCCAAAGGAACACAAGATAAACAATCCCTAGCATGAACCCAATCGAACAAGGAAGAAAAGATGAAGCTTGTCGAAAATCCCTTGCCCTAGATACTTGCCGAAAATTCCCCTTGCTTCCTCTCTTGGACTTGTTGAATTTTGCCCTAATGCTCTCTCTCAAGTTGTCGAAATCTCCTTGCTATTTATAGGGTTAGGCCAAAGTCCTTCTTTGAGGAGGAGTTTGAGTTGGAATTAAATTATCTTTAAAGAATATAATTCTTTATTATAATTTTATTCCTATTAGAACTTCTCTTATCTTCTTGGAATTTAATTCTTCTTTAATCTCTGCATGGCAATCAAATTCCTTTGGGCTTGGGCCTTGCTCCATGTCATCTTGGGCTTGTAAAGTCATTAATTTCGACATCCCTATTGCATTTTCTCTTTGTCGACAATTGCCCTGGCAACTAGCTCGGCGTCTCCTTCATGCATTGCCCTGGCAACTAGCTCGGCGTCTCCTTCATGCATTGCCCTGGCAACTAGCTCGGCATTGCTTTGGCAAGTGATCCTACACATACACACACAAAGCACACCAAAGAAGCATCTTTTCCACAAAAACTACCAAGTTATGTAATCAAGCTCAACGATGGAAGGAAACATGGATTAATGCATGGCTAACTATGCAACTAATATGAGCCTAAGTCTAACAATAATATGAGTAAAAAGGGTTAGAAAAATAGCACTTTTGAACACTTATCACACCCCCAAACTCGAACTATTGCTTGTCCTCAAGCAATGCAAACTCATAATTACCTGCCAAGACTTCAATTTTCACAAACTTAGCTTTGAACTTGATTTCAATTCTCTGAACCAGGGCACAAAGTATGATTGGCTTTTTATTTTTTGGAAAACTGAGGAGTTACTCAGAATCAAACTATAATGCTTGTGAGTGTGTGTGGAGTTGTGTGCAAGTTGATTTTTCGGATTCTATGCAAGCAAGAGGTTTTCAAATTACTTCATTGGGTTCTTTTTAACATGTTTTAACTAGAGCCAGTGTTGGGCACCTCTAGTGTTTTGTTTTTAGTTTTCTTAAGTTAATTTAATCGACTAGAGCCGGTTTCGGGCACCTCTAGTAAAAAATTTTTTTAACACATCCTAGAGCCAGTTTCGGGCACCTCTAGTGAAAATTTTTTTAGCACATGCTAGAGCCAATTTCGGGCACCTCTAGCATTCATCCAATTTTTATTCTAATCCCCCAATTTGTTAATTATCAACCTAAGTTCACTAGAATTCCTTAAATCAATCAAACCACAACAGTGTTTTATCAAATTTAGCATCATAGTAAAATTCTAAGTTTTTCCATGGTTATCCTAGAATAAAAATTCTATCAATTAAGTGCATTGGCAAAGTCATCACCGAATATTCATCAAATCTAAGCAATTCTTGTTCCAATTAAAGGCATGGCAAGCAATTTATGTATCTTAAATGTAATATTTAAGATGAATGTAATTAAACATGGTAACTACTAATAACAATCCCCCCCCAAACTCGAGTGAGGCATTATCCTCAATGCATGCATAAAAATAACGAAAAAAAAATAAAAATGCATACAAGGACTTACTCCGAGAGTTCGTCATCGTAGATGATTAGTTTCCTTTTGGTCGGCGTCTTGATTCTCTTGCTTGAACGCGATGGTTGTTTTCTTGTTGCCGGTGGTGGAATCGATCCTCGTACAGGGTTGTTCTCATCGTCCTCTTCATCAATGTCAGTGGCTTTTCGCTTGGAGGATTCAATTGGTGCGGTCTTTATTGGTTCAATGGAGGACTCGTCCGAATCTGAAAAATCAAAAAATGATTTCGTAGGAGTTGATTCGGGCATAGGTGCTTTACCTTTGGCTTTTGCAGTGGTTGCCGGGATGTCTTTAGCTTTGGTTGCCGTGGCATCTTCAGGGTTGGTTGCCGTGGCGTCAGCTTCCTTGGTTGCCGTGGCGACTGCTTCATTGGTTGCCGGGGCAAGGATCTCGGCGGGAAAGATTGGGAACGGCACACGATTGTCCGGGTACTTTTCTAGGATGACTTGGGTGATGGCATTGTTGTGCTCCTTCATGTACCGCATGAACATTAGTTTCCGATCTTCAATTTGCCTTAGGCGGCTTGCCAATGGGTGCAAAAGTGCTTCAAAGTGTCCCGGGATTAATGGCCGAGTTGCCTTGGCGTTAGGTGCTTGGGCATTAGGGATTGCCGTGGCAATTGGAGGCCTTGAAGAATCTCCCGTTGCCTCTCCCATTAGCTTTCGGATTAGTGCTTGATTCCAACCAGACTTAGGTAGGGCCTTTTCATCGGTGGACTCATTCGGGACATGCATCTCCTTGCAAAGATTAGAAATTAAGCAAGGGAAGAAAAGAGAACCCTTATCTTTTGAGCTGCATACAAAAATCTCATCACAAATAATTTTTCCAATGTTAATGATGCGATTATGCAAAATAGAATGTATGAGCAAAAGACGTGGTATATCAACGGTAGTATTGTGTGTGGAGGGCATTAAAGAAGTTTTAACAAACTTATTCCATAGTTTTGCCTCGGGTTTAAGCCGGAGGCGATTTACCGTGCCCTTGTATTTACCGTCGTTCCAATAAGTTCCCGGTTGAGTGAGTTCTTGAAGCACCTTGTCGAGTTGCTTGGGATTGATTTGATCAACGAAGGCTTGATGCTCGTCCTTCTCAATGTAAAGTCCGTAAAAGGTGTTGATGCTTTCGGGACTTATAAGTATGGCCTTGTCACGAACAAAAACATAAGGATTATCCGGGTTAGGTGAGTGAGCATAGAATTCTCTTACCCATGAGATATTACCCGGTTCTGGTTGATGGCAAAAGATTTGCCACTTTTGATGTGCAATCCTCTCGAGGATGAATGGTTCAAGGCCGAAATCTTGATGAGAGTTGGAGTATTCAAAACCTTGTTCTTCATGAATCTTCCGGCTTTCAAACTTGGATTGAAATCTTTCTTGAACCACCGGTGTAGCAAACTTCTTGTATCTTGGTTCTTTGGAGGAACTTGGATGAACTAAAAGTTTAATCTTGGATGCCATGGATGATCTTGGTTGTGAGTAAAAACAAAGAAAAGAAAAGAAAAGAAACTAAAAAGTTGCAAGATAGAAAGTAGGAATAGGTAAGGGTGATGGGTTTTATAGAAAAGATAGGTGGGTGGGATTGAAAAAAAAACGAAAAAGGGGTTAGGGTTTTGTAGGAGTTGTCGACAAGGGGGTTTTGGTTAGGATGAATTGGAGGCTTTATATAAGCCTTAGATTCAGCCCGTTAGTTTCCTTGTTGAAGATGTTTTCCTACTTGGTTTAGAATTCCTTCTTTCTCTTGAACTTCTTTTCCTACAATTCAAAAACAAATCAAATAAGGATTAAAATTAAAAATAAACTAATAAAGAAAACAAATAAAGATGTGTAATAGGATTCTTAAACTTGAATAAAAAAATCTATCCTAAAACTACTAATAATCAGAAAAAATAAAGAAAATCGGAAAAAAATAAAATAATTAAATAATCGAAAAAAATAAAAATAAAAATAAAAAAGAATAAAAATAAAAATATCAAAAGGGAGAGCATGCTCATGCATCTCCTAAGTTGACCACTTCCTTGTTACATTCCACATGGGCACCATTGTAGTGCTTCAATCTTTGTCCATTAACTTTGAATTCATGGTTGTCAGAGATGGACTTGATTATCACGGCGCCATGGGAGAATGGTTTGACGACTTCGAATGGTCCTGACCATCTTGATTTCAGCTTTCCCGGGAAAAGTTTTAGCCGAGAATTGAATAGGATAACTAGTTGCCCTGGCGTGAATTGTCGTTGCAATAGTTTCTTGTCATGCCATCGCTTTGTTTTCTCCTTGTAGATTCGTGCATTGTTATAGGTGAGTGCACGAAATTCTTCTATCTTATTGAGATCCATCAAGCACTTTTGTCCGGCACTTTCCCAATCCATATTCACGGTCCTGATTGCCCAGTACGCCTTGTGCTCGATTTCCACCGGTAGATGACATGTTTTACCATAGACAAGTCGGAATGGGGACATACCTAAGGGTGTTTTGAATGCAGTGCGATATGCCCAAAGTGCGTCATCTAGTCTTAATGACCAATCCTTCCTTGAGGGATTTACAACTTTCTTGAGTATTCCCTTCAACTCCCAGTTGGAAATTTCTGCTTGCCCGTTGGTTTGTGGGTGATATGCCGTGGCGATCTTGTGTGATATGCCGAAGCGTTGCAACATCTTGGCAATTAGTCTGTTGTCAAAATGCTTGCCCCCGTCACTGATAATTGCTCTCGGCATCCCAAACCGTGTAAATATGTTTTTCTGCAGGAATCGTTGCACGGTCTTGGAATCGTTGTTGGGAACTGCAGCTGCCTCTACCCATTTAGACACATAGTCGACGGCAAGTAAGATGTAGAGGTTGCCGAATGAAGATGGGAAAGGTCCCATAAAGTCGATCCCCCATACATCGAACAGTTCCACCTCGATGATGTTCTGGAGTGGCATCTCATGTTGTCTAGAGATATTGCCCGTCCTCTGGCAACGATCACATTGCTTGTAAAAGTCTTGGGAATCTTTGTACAATGTTGGCCAATACAACCCAAATTGCAAAACTTTGGCCGCGGTACGAGTTCCTCCAAAATGTCCTCCATAGGGTGAAGAATGGCATTGCCAGAGTACATTCTGTTGCTCTTCTTCAGGGACACATCGGCGTATAACCTGATCTGCATATTGTTTAAACAAAAGAGGCTCGTCCCAAAAGTAATGCTTAGCATCATGGCGGAACCGCTTCTTCCCTTGGTGAGTAATGCCATAAGGAAAAATACCACAAACAATGAAGTTAACTAAATCCGCATACCAGGGTATTACCGAGGCATGTGCTGCCGTTGTGACTACTCCCAAAATTGCCAAGGCGTGCGCGTCAAAGGCTGCTGCGGCGTCGAGAGTTGCCGAGGCGTGTGCATCAATAGTTGCCGAGGTGTCGAGGGTTGTCGAGGCGTCGTGGGTTGTCGAGGAGTCTAGGTTTGCCGAGGCGTCTAGGGTTGCCGAGGCAACTAGAATTTGTTCATCCGGGAATGCATCGCATATCTCTAGATCCGTGTCCTCCTCCCTATTGCGTTCCAAACGTGATAAGTGATTGGCCACTTGATTTTCTGTTCCTTTCCTGTCCTTAATTTCAATATCAAATTCTTGTAAAAGTAATATCCAACGAATCAAACGAGGTTTAGCATCCTTTTTAGCAAATAAGTATTTGATTGTCGAATGGTCCGTATGAACAATTACCTTTGTACCAATTAAATAGGATCGGAACTTGTCAAATGCGAAAACTACAGCTAGTAACTCTTTCTCCGTTGTTGTGTAATTCACTTGAGCACTATTAAGAGTTTTACTAGCATAGTATATCACATGGAAGGTCTTATCTGTGCGTTGGCCTAGGACTGCTCCTACCGCGAAATCACTTGCATCACACATGAGCTCAAAAGGTAGCGTCCAATCTGGTGGAACGACAATGGGTGCCGAGGCAAGCTTTTTCTTTAGGGTTTCGAATGCTTGGGTGCAAGAATCATCAAAATCGAAGACTTTATCCTGTTCAAGAAGATTACACAAGGGTTTAGTGATTTTAGAAAAATTATGAATGAACCTCCTATAAAAACCTGCATGTCCGAGAAAACTTCGAATTCCTTTAACCGAACTTGGTGGGGGTAATCTCTCGATCACGTCCACCTTGGCTTTGTCTATTTCAATTCCCTTGGATGAAATCTTGTGGCCGAGCACTATTCCTTCATCTACCATAAAATGGCATTTCTCCCAATTGAGGACTAAATCCCTTTCTTCGCATCTTGCCAACACCCTCTCTAAATTGCCGAGACAGCCGTCGAAGTCATTACCAAAAACCGAAAAATCATCCATGAAGATCTCAAGGAAGTCTTCGACCATGTCTGAAAAGAGTGCCATCATGCATCTTTGGAAGGTTGCCGGGGCGTTACATAATCCGAACGGCATCCTTCGGAAGGCATAAGTGTCGTATGGGCATGTGAAGGTTGTCTTTTCTTGATCTTCTGGTGCTATGGCAATCTGATTGTAACCTGAATAACCATCAAGAAAACAATAAAAGGGTTTACCTGCAAGACGGTCAAGCATTTGATCAATAAAGGGTAATGGGAAGTGATCTTTCCTAGTAGCTTTGTTTAGCTTTCGATAGTCCATACAAACCCTCCAACCGGTCACAGTCCTGGTTGGGATAAGTTCATTATTTTCATTGCTTACCACTGTTATACCTCCCTTTTTCGGTACACATTGTACCGGACTTACCCACGTACTATCGGAGATAGGGTATATAATGCCGGCATCAAGCAACTTGATGATTTCTTTCATTACAACCCCTTTCATGGCATGATTCAGTCTCCTCTGGGCCTTAATTGAAGGTTTGTGATCATCTTCCAACAAGATCTTGTGCATGCACACCGCCGGGCTAATTCCCTTCAAGTCGGCAATTGTCCACCCTATTGCCTTTTTGTGTAGCTTCAACATCTTGATCAGCTTCTTTTCCTACTCAGGCTGTAACTTAGAAGAAATAATTATAGGCAATGTATTATCGGTCCCTAAGTATACATATTTTAGTTGCTCTGGCAATTGTTTCAACTCAAGAATTGGTGGATGTTCAATAGAGGGTTTTTCGAGCTTACCTTCCTTACCTGAGTAGTCCAGTGGTTCAAAGTATGTACCTGGTCGATTGACTAGCCAATTTGCCTCTTCTGGTTGTTCCTCATCGACCGGTTCTTCATACTCCTTAGGTTCCTCTTGATCGGCAATGTAGTTGCCGAGGCAACTAAATTCCTCATCAAAGTTAAACTCTGCCGTGGCATGAAGTAGTTGGCATTCTTCTGGATCATCGGCATGCCTTAGTGTTTGGAACACATTTAGTTTAACTTGCTGGTCATTCACCCCCATTGTGAGTTCTCCCTTTTCAACATCAATCAAGGTTCTCCCTGTTGCTAGGAATAGTCTCCCGAGAATGATAGGTGCATGCTCATCTGCTTCACAATCCAAAATAATAAAGTCAGGGGGAAAAATAAATTTATCAACTTTTACCAATATGTCCTCAATTTTTCCCTCTGGATGCACATAGGATCTGTCGGCTAGCTGCAGCATGACTGTTGTAGGTCTTGCCTTCCCGATTCCTAGTTTCTGGAAAACCGATTTAGGCATCAAGTTTATGCTAGCCCCAAGGTCGCATAATGCTTTCCCGACATAGTGATTTCCAATGGAATAGGGTATTGTGAAACTTTCGGGATCCTTCAACTTGGGTGGCATACGATTGTGCAACATTGCCATGTATCCCTCTGTCGCGGCAACTGTTTCGAACTCTCCTAGCCTTGTTCTCTTGGACACAATGTCTTTAAGAAACTTGGCATAGTTTGGCATTTGTTCAATTGCTTCCATCAGTGGCAAGTTGATGTGGACTTGCTTTAGGATATCAAGAAACTTCTTGAATTGATATTCTTGCTTTTGTCGCTTCAACCTTTGTGGGAATGGTGGTGGAAGTCAGATATCTTCGATCCTTTCATTGGTTTGAAACCTGATTGACGGCATTGTCGGGACATATGGAGTCGTCGAGGCATTATCAACTGGGGTTGCCGAGGCATGCTTATCGCAAGTTGCCGAGGCGTCTTTATCGTCGGTTGCCGAGGCATGCTTATTGCCGGTTGCCGTGGCAATTCCTAGTTCGGCATCTGAGGCTTTGCCGCTAGGTTCGTCTTGATCTTTTTGTTGAGTTTTGTTTGACGAGCGGGTTTGAACCTCTCTAAGTTGCTGGCCACTTCTAGTGGTGATCGCCTTACATTGCTCATGGTCAGTTCCTCTCGCGACTTCAGTATCGCTAGGTAAACCTCCTTGTGGTCTAGTATTCAGATTTTGAGCACACTTTCTGACTTGATTTTCCAATGATTTGATTGCCGCCTCTTGGTTTTGCAATCTCATCTCGGTCCTGTTAATAAAAGCATCAGTTCTTTTTATGAAATTACTATTCTCAGCCATATAAGATTCAGTTTTCATCATAAAAGCATTTAGAGAATTTTCCAAAAAACTAGATGTTGTCGGTTGTTGCCGCGGCATCATTGCTGTCGTGGCATATTCTCACTGGAATCCCGATGCTTGTGAATTCTGATTGTTCTGGTTTAGAGCATTGTTGGGATTACTCCATGAAAAATTCGGTGCTTCTTCCAAGCTGGATTGTATGTATTGGACATCATGTTGTTGCTCGATTGTAATTCCCCACATAGAAGCCGGATTCGATTCTGCATACATTCGGAAGAATTATGGTTATCACCACATAACTCACAAAAAGAATCCATTACCTTGACTTCATGTGTGTTGTTTGGTTTTTGCATGTCCTGGACCATCTTGGTTAAAGCGCCAATTGTGCGAAAAATTGAATCGATGATCCTAGTTCATGTATTGTGGCTTGCGTCTAACTCCTCCTCTTCTAGTAGATGGGAATTGATAATCATTCTTGGCCAGCCTGTTTAAAATTTGCATTGCTTCTTCCGGCGACTTATCTAGGAGTATGTCGTTTGCCGAGGCATCTAGCATCATCCTTGTTGGTGTATTCACGGTGTTGTAAAACATTGTTACTTGAGTCCACACCGGGAATCCATGTAAAGGGCATTTGTGTAGAAGTTCTCTATATCGCTCCCAAGCCTCGTACACAGATTCATCATCTGCCTGCCAAAAAGAAGTAATGTCGTTACGAAGCTTATCAGTCAGATTTGTAGGATTAAATCTAGCAAGGAAATCACGACAAAGATCAGTCCAAGATGCTATGGATCCGGCAGAATGCCATTCAACCATGCTTTCGCCTATCCCTCGGTGAATAGGGAATAATCTTAATCGTAGGACATCGGGGTGACTCCGTGTATCTTGAACGAGTTGCAAATCTCGAGGAAAGATTTCAGATGTTGTCGTGCATCTTCATTCTTTGAGCCGCCAAATTGACCTATTGTGTTGATCATATTAAACATTACCGTTTTCAACTCAAAGTGGTCGGCTTCAATTTCGGTGCGACAACTCCCAGGTTAAGTCCATCAAGATCTTCTTCAAGATAGTCTCGAATAGTTCTGTTTCGTGCAAGAATCACTCCTCCTCCTGCTCGAACATCTTGATTCATATTGCCGTCTTGATTTGCCATTGCTTCTCTTATCCTTCGTCTAAGTCTTTGTAAGGTTCGTTCAATTTCTGGATCAAATGGGTATTCTGGTGAAGTCGATCTCGCCCTGGTCATTTACCAATGCAAAACCAAAGTTTGTTAGCCCTTTGAATTTTAAACAAGAAAAATAAAAAGAAAGTGCAAGAAAGTAAAAACAAAGTCGCTATTGCCAATCCCGGGAAACGGCCAAAAAAACTTGTTGCGCGTAATAAGTGCTACGCAAATGTGCAAGTATACACGTCGCAAGTTATAGTATAAAAGATATCGTCTCCACAGGGATTGGTGCTACTTCAAGAATCTAATCTCTTGCACTGTAAAAAGTAAAAACACAAGTAAAGGATTATAGATGTTTTAACTAATAACTAAACTAGAAAGCAATTAAGTAAATGAAAATATGAGATCGAATGAGAGAGATAGGCCAGGTTATCGTGAGTTGAGGTGTGATAGACGATTGGATCGTCTTGGTAACAGAATGCACGGGCAACTCAGTTGCCGTGGCAACTTGCATAACGGGGTTGCCTTGGCAACTAATCGATGGTTGCCTGGGCAACTTCTTGGGCGTCTGGGCAGCAACCTTCAAGGTTCGGCAGAGCGTTCTTCAATGGTTTCTTCTTATCCCTAAGTCGAAACTCTAGCTACTTGTGCATGCCTTGATAATACATCCCTGCGTGAATCAAGGGTGAACAACAACCAATCTTGTGCTCCTCTTAGCCGTTGAAATCCTTAACTTATTCCTAAGCCGGATTAATCTTCACCATCATTGGATTGAATAAAGATCATATTCATTCGTTTCTTGAATCTAACTCTCCCGATATTAGATAAATAGATGAAATCACGAGATCCTCTCCCAATTCACTCGCAAACAAGAATAAGAACCAAGAATGAATAAACCTTGAAATAGAAAAGTGCAAACTCTTATTACCTAAACAAAAACCAATAGTTTCTCACAACCACAAAACACAATAACCATAGCCAAGTAGATTTAGTTCATGGCTAGGTTCCAAAGAAACACAAGATAAACAATCCCTAGCATGAACCCAATCGAACAAGGAAGAAAAGATGAAGCTTGTCGAAAATCCCTTGCCCTAGATGCTTGCTGAAAATTCCCCTTGCTTCCTCTCTTGGACTTGTCGAATTTTGCCCTAATGCTCTCTCTCAAGTTGTCGAAATCTCCTTGCTATTTATAGGGCTAGGCCAAAGTCCTTCTTTGAGGAGGAGTTTGAGTTGGAATTAAATTATCTTTAAAGAATATAATTATTTATTATAATTTTATTCCTATTAGAACTTCTCCTATCTTCTTGGAATTTAATTCTTCTTTAATCTCTGAATGGCAATCAAATTCCTTTGGGCTTGGGCCTTGCTCCATGTCATCTTGGGCTTGTAAAGTCATTAATTTTGACATCCCTATTGCATTTTCTCTTTGTCGACAATTGCCCTGGCAACTAGCTCGGCGTCTCCTTCATGCATTGCCCTGGCAACTAGCTCGGCGTCTCCTTCATGCATTGCCCTGGCAACTAGCTCGGCATTGCTTTGGCAAGTGATCCTGCACATACACACACAAAGCACACCAAAGCAGCATCTTTTCCACAAAAACTACCAAGTTATGTAATCAAGCTCAACGATGGAAGGAAACATGGATTAATGCATGAATGGCTAACTATGCAACTAATATGAGCCTAAGTCTAACAATAATATGAGTAAAAAGGGTAAGAAAAATAGCACTTTTGAACACTTATCAGATCACACACAAGCTTATCTTTCTCATCTGTGTCTTTCAACACATGTGGCAAGGTGTACCTCGAATCTCTATCCGAAACGATAGACTTTGGTACTCCGTGCAAACGCACAATCTCAAATATAAACAAATCCACTAGCTTGTCCAAGGTGTACGTTGTATGCACTGGCAGAAAATGTGCACACTTCGTAAACTGATCGACAATCACCCAAATGGAATCCTTGTTAGCTGGCTTCAACGGCATTCCTGACACGAAATCCATGGTGATTCTCTTCCATTTCCACTTTGAAATTCTCAACAGTTGCAACAACCCAGATGGAAACTGATGTTCAGCTTTAACCCGCTGACACACCATACACTTGGACACAAACTCCGCCACATCCTTTTTCAAACCAACCCAATAGTACATTTCCTTCAAATCACGATACATCTTGGTACTACCAGGATGCATAGCAAAAGGACTAGAATATGCTTCCGCCAAAATAGTATGCTGAGCTCTGGGACTTTCGGCACCACTATCTGACCCTTGAAGCACAAAACACCATCATCATCAAAATGAAAATCCGTCGGATTACCATCCACTATGTCCTTAACATGAGGAACCAAAGAATCATCATATGGTTGCTTAGCCTTAATCAACTATGACAGCGTAGGCTTAACTTGCAATTCAGCCAGCAACCCACCTTCCTGCATCACGCTCAACCTTGCAAATATTGCCCTAAGCTCAATCGCCACCCTACGGCTCAACGTATCCGCAACAACATTGGCTTTTCTAGGATGATACTCAACTGTTAAGTCGTAATCCTTAAGCAACTCTAACTACCTTCGTTGCCTAAGGTTCAAATCCTTTTGAGACATTAAATATTTCAAACTCTTATGATCCGTAAAGACCACACACTTCTCTCCATAAAGGTAGTGTCGCCAAATCTTCAAGGCAAACACCACAACAACAAGCTCCAAATCATGGCTTGGATAATTGAACTCATGAACCTTCAACTGCCTCGACGCATAGGCCACAACCTTTCTGTCCTGCATCAGCATGAAACCCAAACCAACATGCGATGCATCACTATAAACCACAAACTCCTTCCCAGATTTTGGTTGAATCAACACATGAGTATGTGTTAAAACCTCCTTCAACTTCTTAAAACCCTGATGTTGCTTCTCCGTCCAAACAAAAGGAACACTCTATTGCAGCAACTTTGTCAACAAACCCGCAATACTAGAAAACCCTTCCACAAAACAGTGATAATAACCTGCCAACCCAAGGAAACTACGCACTTCTGACACGGTCTTAGGTTGTTTCCAATTGAGAATAGCCTCATTTTTGTGTGGATCAACACGAATTCCCTCCGCGGATACCACATGTCCGAGAAACATCACCTCCTTGAGCCAAAACTCGCACTTGCTCAACTTGGCATACAACTGATTATCCTTCAAGACTTGCAACACAATCTGCAAATGTTGATCATGTTCCTCCTCGGTACAAGAGTACACGAGTATACCATTGATAAAAACCACCACAAACCGATCAAGGTACTCATGAAACACTATATTCATCATGTCCATGAAAGTTACCGGGGCATTTGTCAAACCAAACGGCATCACCAAAAAGCTCGTAATGCTCGTACCTCGTACGAAATGCAATCTTATGTACATCCACATCCTTAACTTTCAACTGATAATACCCCGACCTTAACTTTTTCTTCACTGTTAACTTATTCAACTGACGATAATTAATGCACATACGCATCGATCCACCTTCTTGTTCACAAAGAGAACCGGAACACCCCAAGGAGAAACACTTGGTCGAATAAACCCATGATCCAACAACTCCTGAAGCTGCGATTTCAAATCTTTTAACTCCTTCGTGCTATCCGATAAGGAGCAATAGACACCAGAGTTGTACCTTCATAAGTTTCAATACGAAACTCCACCTTCCTATCCGGAGGTAAACCTGACAACTTTTTAGGAAAAACTTCTAGATAATCACAAACAGCTCGAATGTCCTGCACTGGGACACCTTTGGCTTCCAAATTCATAACAATAACCAAATAAGCTTGGCAATCATCAAACATCATCTTCTCCGCTAGGGTAGCCGAAACAACATTGGACAAGAATTTCACATTCTCACCCACCACCACAACTTCATAATCATCGGCCAACTTCAGAGAAATCCCTTTGGACTCACAATTCACCACTGCCTTGTGCTCACTTAACCAATCTATACCCAAGATAATGCCAAAACCATGAAATGGCAACTCCATCAAATCCCCGGCAAACTTATAACCTTGCACTGCCAAATGACAACGCCTATACAACCTTCTAGCTGTAACTGTCTCCCCAAAAGAATTAGTTACTAACATGCTAACACCCAAGATCCCAACATGAACATTTAACAACGATGCATGCTCACTTAAGATATATGAATAAGTAGACCCTGAATCAATCAAAGAAAACAATGACAAAGATTGCAAGGTGAAAGTACCTGCGATCACATCCGTGTCATTGTGCCCCTCATGATGAGCATAGATCCGTGCTGGTCCACCATTCTCCAGTTGTACAACAACAACATGAGCCACAGCTCTCTGACCATCCTCGCACCTCTAAAAATTTCCCCTGCCACAGCCTCAACCCCTAGCAGGTACAACAGCCTGAACCGGTGCATCACCTACAGCACAAGGACAGTCATGTTTCATGTGACCAGGAGATCCACATATCCAGCAACTCATGGTATTTCCCCAACACTCCCCGTGTGGCGTCTACCTCAACGCCCACACTCAGCTACAATACGATCACCTTGGTTACCATGGCCACCACCATGCGTATGATCCGACTTGTGCCTCTTATCTCAAAACCTCCTATTTTGCCTCCCAAAATAGCCAGAGTCAGCTCCTCGCTTATTCGAGGCCATATCCGAACCTTGTCACAACACCCTCAAGGACAGCTCAATATCCTTGGTACGATTTACAAGCACATCAAAATCTGTGTAGTCCACCGCCAACAGGTATATTTTGATATCCTTCACTAACCCATAGCGGAACCTGTTGCACCTCTCAAGATCATCCGAAACCAACTCCTTGGCATACTAACTCAAATGAACGAATTTCACCTCATATTCCACCACGGACATGTTGCCCTGAACCAAGGCCATAAACTCACATTTCCTCGCATCTAGATACTGAGGACCAAGATACTTCTTCTTGAAAGCTCTTCGAAAGAACTCCCAAGTTACATCCACCTCTGGGACATTAGCAATTGTGGTCACCCACCAATGATAAGCATCACCATGCAACAGCGACACTGTACAACCCAGCTTACGCTCATCATTACAACCCATTTGATCCAGAATATGAATCGTACTCTCTAGCCAACCCTCGGCTACCTCAGGGCTTAAACCCATAAACTCAACACCTCCCAAACTACAGAGACGCTCCAAAGGTAACCCTGAGTTAACCGCCACAGTAGGTGTCAGTGCCTGAGCATGCACTCCAGCCATCGCTGCTTGAAAAGCTCTAGTCATTGCCTGAACTGACGGAGTCAGATCACCAAATACCGGTACTTGATGAGCCTGGGGCACACCACCAACCCCAACATCGACCGGCGAAACCAATAGAGGAGGAGGAGGTAAAACATTAATGGGATTCTCTTCCTTAACGTTATTCTACCCGATTCTAGCATTACCAGTTATAGAACATGTCTCACGTCGAGTCATGCTAAGAAAAGCATCAAAACACATTAAAGTCAGGCTAACACAAGGCAAAGGATCCAAGACCACCTTATAAAACATTTTAAGACCTCAGTAATAGGCAATGTATTCCCAATTCAGACCTCAACATGATGTAAATCAATCACCGTACATGTACACAATCACCGTGCATAACCAACAATGATATACAACCAAACAACAACATCTGAACCTTTCGTAACCTGGCTCTGATACCAACAAATGTAACCCCCTCGATCCGGCCTAGACGCCCGACCAAACCAAGAGTGCTACATCAGGTTTGCCAAAGCAAATCGGAGAAAGGTTACGAAAAGTCGGTCCATTTTTTTCTTTTATCTTGTCAAAATGCAAATTATTATTCCTACATGTTCATACTCGTAGCAGATAAGTTCTCGAATGAAACGAGTCAGAAAAGACAACCAATTGTATCATATTCAAAATTACGGACTAAAACGTAACTACTTTAAATTACAAGACCAAAATTGAATTTAAGGTTACCAATCCTTAATTAATTCATTTACATGCCAACATGATAAATTCCAGGTCAATTTAATCATCCCAAATCATACAATTGCATTCCCAAGACTCAAGGACCAAAATGAAAGAACTAGAAACCTTCAAGATTCCAAAATAACCAATTTAATGGTACGCGTACTAGTGTTTCGATACGCCCTTATGTTTTCAAAAACTCAGAATCTAGTAGCTACAACCCGTACCAAAACAACCCGTATTAAAATACTTGCTCGAGTATCAAAACGTTAAGCCTGAAAAGGCAGGCCCGTATCAAAACACCTTCCCGCATATCGAAATGCTATGCCTGAAATGGCCTAGCCGTACTAGTATGGGGACACCTGTTTCGATACACCTTGACCTGTAATGACATTTTTAGCTGGTTTTTTACACAAAACTATATGCATTTAGGTCTTAGAAACTTGCATACATACATATAAGCATCCAACATCACATTTAACAACACTTGTACCAAGGCTTAACTACAACACAATATTATGCCACCAAAAGATTGATCTAGAGGCATGTTTCCTATAACTCACCACCAAACATACCAAGATGCTCAATTAAGCATTTACCAACAAGAACACCATACCAACAACACATCAATACCATACTCAACAGGATTAGCTCATCAAAGCATGTCATCCAAGAAAAACCATCTAGATGCATACCTAGGTAACCATATAACATCAACCATAGGTAACAATGCACGATATGCGAAACAACAACAATCAAGCTCCAAAATCAAAGCATTATACATGCTCAAAACTAGGGAAAACTGAATTACAAATCCCAAAAAAAATCCATGGTGAACACATTGGCTTATTAACCGAAAACTAAAATTGAGTTCATATTCTAATAGTCTTGTCTTTGGATCACTTAATCCTTGGCTTTGCTTCCTCCAAGCTTTAATGCTCTACATCATTAGTGAAAAGAGAGCGTAAGCACACTTGCTTAGTGAGGATGCTCTTAAAACAGTGATGCATTATAACCCTTGAAAACTAAACACTTGTTTTCAAACTATGCTTACGACCTAAGCAAGTTCCAATGAATCCAATTCAAACTTGCATATCGACCATATGCAAAACATGATAATCCACATGCTTAAATCCTCTAAGCATTATATACAAAACCATGCTTAAATTCCAAAGCATTAAATACAAAACGATGCTTAAATTCCAAACCATTAAAAACAAAACCATGGTTAAATTCCAAAGCATTAATTACAAAAACCATGTTTAAAATCCAAGGCATTACAAAATAAGTTCAACACTTGAATTTTCATATATTGGCAATTATGGTGACCCTAGATAGTCGACCACTATCCTTGATTAGCTGACTGCTAACCTTTAGTTAACCGACCGTTAACTTTACACATCGGATACACAGATCTCCCTTAATGACTGACCATCATCAAGACTACCCCATGCCGACCGCATGCATTTACAACCTTGCCGACCTCAAGCTTTACATCAACAAGGGGAACCGACCGCTCAACCCAAGTGATAACAACATAGTCTGGGTAGCCGACCGCTATACCTCAAGGACTCTTAACCCACGATCGATTTTTAACCATATTATAGTACACTTTATCCTATGGCATGCCAACTATATTCGAATGTTTTCTCACCTTGTCACATAGCCAATATATCATTTACAAAGCCATTTACTCACTGTTTTACAATGCATTACACAAAATCCCCACATATGCAAATCACATTGCCATAGCAATATTACATTCCCGGCTGAAATAAAAAGCAATGCTCACTAGCATTTAATACATTTTTAATCCACTACATATGTACTAAAATAATGCATTTACAGTAAGTAAAAACAAACCATGTTTACGACCAAAACATGAATTACACATGCCCATATCTAAACCGATATTAAAGAGCAAAAGAGGGAAACTTACTTCTGAGATTAGGTAAGTGTTTCAAACTTATCCTAAACCCCCAAAACCACTTTCAAACCTTTGAAAGACTTTTAAGACCGTTTCCACTCACCGATTTCACTTCGACTTGCTTGCTACTACGAAACAAGCTCCCAACAAGTCTAGAACCACCTCAAGATGCTACGCCTTGACTATCCCCTATTTTACCCACACAAAACCGAAGGAAACATGCATTAAAATGCATCCAACACTCTGTTACAACTCAAAATCTTGTAGCTCTCAAGATGCCCACTCAAAACTCATCAGAAACTTACCAAAATCAACCTCAAACACTACTCAATCTTAACCCAGCCATATTATAATGATTTAAAATATCAAGCTTCAAAAATTGATATCTATAAACTCATTAACAACATCCTTTTACTTCCAGCAATGATTAAACACCTTAAACAACCCAAAAACCCTTAACTAATAACCTAAACAATTAGAGATTCAACCAATTTCGGGATTCCATTATTAAAAACAACTTGTCCATATTATAATACATCCAAAATAAGATTAAAATCAATCCACAACATTGGAAAAACAGATCCAAATCAAAAATCACAAGATCCCTCAATTAAACCTCAACTAAGCTAAAATCCATAATTAATTAATCAAAACCTATTAGAAAACATATATAAATAGCCAAGAACTTGGGAATTTCAGTAAAGAACCTTTCATTAGAGGAGAAGAATGAAACTCAATGAATGAGTTTCCCCTTAATTGGATGGTTTTTCATCTTAAAAAACAAAGAAATTTAATGAGATTTTTGGAAAACAACTTGAGAAATCATTTAGCAAATCAATGAGTAAAGAAATTAAGATCATTACCTTAAATATATGATGGAAAAAGAGTGTTTTGAGATAAAATGTGAGAGAAGAAAAGTTACGTCAAATTGTATTTTGAGAGAAATAACCACCTTTTAACTAAATTATTTTTAATTCTTTAAATTAAAACCTTTTTAAAATAATCCTAATTAAGAGAAAACTCAGATTAGACCAAATGGTAAAATAGATCCTTAATGATTCTAAGTTTTGACTCTTTACAAACCATTCACCTTTTAAAAATAGTTTTCAAAATTTGCATTTTGGTCACTAGCCAAAATGTCACCCTTGCAAAGCCCGTTTTCCAAAATTTCTTTCACCAATATTTTTAATAAAATATGATTTTAAACATTTTTCCATATTTTTATCTTTCAAAAAAATATTTGCTCCTAAATTTGACTCGAATCTCTAACCCGATCCTCTAGACCATCTAACCAGCCTCAGAATCGCTAGGACCAAAACTGGGGCATTACAGGCATATCTAGCTTATGTCATGAATCTGAATATGAACGAAGTGCGAGTCTAGGATATTTGCACTGTTTGTGATTTTCCAAGAGTATTTCCGAAAGTGTTTCTAGGATTACCGCCGAATAGGGAGGTAGAGTTTTTCATTGAGACGTACGCGGGTACGAATCCGTTGTCAATTGCACAGTATCGTATGGCACTAAAAAAATTAAAAGAGTTAAATACGTAGCTTCAGGAGTTATTGGATTGTGGTTTCATTTGGCCTAGTGTGTCACTATGGGGAGCACTAGTGTTGTTTGTGAAAAAGAAAGATGGCACGATGAGAATGTGCATTGATTATCGGCAACTGAACAAGTTGACGATTAAGAATAAGTATCCTTTGTCGAGAATCGATGATTTGTTTGATTTATTTCGAGGTGCTACGGTGTTTTCCAAGATTGAGTAGAGGTCTGTATATTATCAGTTAAGGGTGAAGGATAAAGACGTGCTAAAAATAGCTTTCTGTACTCGTTATGGGCATTCTGAGTTCCTAGTGATGCTGTTTGGGTTGACAAATATGCCAACAGCTTTCATGGATACGATGAATTGGTTGTTCCATGAATTCCTAGATCAATTTATGGTAGTGTTCATCGATGACATTCTTGTGTACTCTCGTACTGAGGAAGATCATGATTGATACCTACGAATTGTGCTGCAAGTTCTGTTGGACAATAAGCTTTAAGCCAAGCTGAGTAAGTGTGAGTTTTTGATCAAGCAAGTGGTTTTTCTTGGTCATGTTGTTTTGGTCGAGGGTATTCGCGTCGATCTACAAAAAATTAAAGCTATTGTGAATTGAAAGCAACTGAAGTCGGTGTTAGAAGTTTGTAGTTTCTTAGGGTTGGCAGGATATTATTGATGCTTTGTGGATGGTTCTCGAGGATTACTACTCTTTTGACGAAGTTGTTGCAAAAGGATGTAAGTTTTGAGTGGACGAGGAGTAGACAACAATCTTTTGATAAGTTGAAGGAAGCTTTGACACAAGCTCCAATCTTGATTCAACCTGAGTCAGGGAAGGAGTTTGTGGTTTATAGCGATGCATTCTACATTGCTTTAGGGTGTGTGTTGATGCAAGAAGGAAGGGTTATGGCTTATGCATCTAAGCAGTTGAAAGTGCATGCGTGCAACAATCTTATGCATGATATTGAGCTTGTTGTGGTGGTGTTTGCGTTGAAGATTGACGACATTATATATATGGTGAGAAGTGTATTGTATACATGAATCACAAGAGTCTGAAATAATTGATGTCACAGAAAGAGTTGAATCTTAGGCAACGTAGATAGTTGGAGTTGCTCAAGGATTATGACTTGACGATAGAGTATCATCCGAGAAAGGCTAATATTGTAGCCGATGCCTTGAGTAGAAAGATTGTGGTTGAGTTGAGGGCGATGGTTGCTCCGTTGAGTGTAATGCTTGATGGTGGTTTGTTGGCTGAGTTGCAAGTGAAGCCATCGTTGTTACAGTTGATCAAGGAGAAGAAACCGTATGATGATTCTTTGGTAGTGCATGTCAAGGATATAATGGATGGCAATCAGACGAGTTTCTATTTTAGTGATGAAGGAGTTTTATGTTTCAAGAGTCCAGTGGTTGTGCCAAAGATGAGGAGTTAAGACACACAATCTTGGCTCAGGCACATTCGAGTCCTTTTGCTATGCATCTGGGAAGCACAAAGATGTATTAAGATTTGAAAATTGAGTATTTATGGGTTGGTTTGAAAAAAGGATTTAGCGGATTTTGTTGCTCGTTGTATGGTATGTCAACGTGTTAAGGCTGAGCATCAATTTTTTTCTAGATTGTTACAACCGTTAAGGATTTTGAAATGGAAGTGGGAGAGAATTACCATGGATTTTGTGATCGGTTTTCCTTTGATGCCATTAAAGAAGAATTCTGTATGGGTGATTATGGATAGGTTTACGAAGTGTGCACATTTTCTGACTGTGCATACAACATATACTTTGGATAAGTTGGTGGAGTTGTACATTGCTGAGATTGTGAGGTTGCACAGGGTGCCAAGGTCTAAAGTATTAGATAGAGATCTGTGTTTTACAACATGGTTTTGGGAATGTTTGCATAAGGCTTTGGGTATGCGGTTGAACTTTAGTACTTCATATCATCCTTAAACGGATGGTTAGTCTGAACGCGTTATCCAAGTGTTGGAGGATATGTTGTGTTGTTGCATCATTGATTTCCAAGGATCATTGGACAAGCAATTACCTTTGGTGGAGTTTGCCTATAACAATAGTTCTCATACAAGTATTCAAATGGCTCCGTACGAGGCTTTGTATGGTAGAAGGTGTCACACGCCACTTTGTTGGGCGGAGGCATAGGAAAATTATGTTTATTTGCTTGATGTGTTGAAGGATACCGATGAGAAGGTGAAGCTTCTTAGTGGTCGGTTGAAGGCAACTTCAGATCAGCAAAAGTCATATGCTGACTTGAAGCGTAGGGAGATTGAGTTTTCTGTTGGTGATCAAGTGTTTCTTAAGGTTTTGCCTTGGAAGAAGGTGATGAGGTTTGGACGGAAGGGCAAGTTAAGTCCAAGGTTTATTGGGCCTTATGTGGTGTTGTAGCGTGTTGGTCTAGTTACTTATATATTGAGGTTGCCAGTGGAGTTAGGGAAGATACATGATGTTTTCCATGTATCAATGCTTCAAAGGTACATATTGGATCCTTCGCATGTGATGCCTGTTGAAGAGATTGAGTTGAATCTAGATTTGGCATATGATGAGGAGCCAGTGAGAATTCTGGATTCAAGTAGAAAGATTCTTCGTGGAAAGACCATAAAGTTGGTGAAGGTGTTGTGGCGACATCGTGGTGTTGAGGAAGCCATCTGGGAAAGCAAGGAGGACATGTTGAAGAAGTTTTCTTACCTTTTTCCACCAGGTAAATTTTGAGGAAGAAATTTCTTAAGAGGGAGAGAGTTGTAATACCCTGAAATTGGGCCTAGATGTTAGACAGACCGATTAGACGGTCGGGAGAACCAGATTAGGCGATTCGAGTTAGTTTCAGGAATTAAATCTTAATAAATCGTTTTTGGCTAAAATAAAGTATAGGAAAAAGCTAGAAAATACTTAATTAATATTTTAAGTATTTTTTTAAATTCAGTTTCAAGGAATTAAATCTGATTTTGGGATATTTCGGTCTGGTGACTAAAATGTAAAGTTTTCAAAACTGTTTTTGGTGACTAAATCGTAAAAGATTCAAAACTTAGAATCTTTAAGGAGCTAATTAACCAAACTTTTCCATTAGATTTTTCCCTTAATTTAGGCTATTTTAAAAGGTTTTTAAATGGTTTTGAAATTAAAATAAAATAGAATTAATAAAAAAGATTTTAATTACACAATTCATTTTCTCACGTAACGATTTTTTCTCTCAACTTTCTTAGTAGCCAAACTATCAATTTCCTTCCAAAATTTCCAGTAATCAATCTCATTTGATTTCCTTTTTATTTCCTACTTGATTTCTTTGATTCCTACAACAAAATCCACTTGGTTTCTTGAAGTTTTCATCCAATCTTTGCCAATTAAGGGAGAAATCAGCAATTAGAGGTGATTTTCTTTTTTCTCCTCTAATTAAAGGTTCTTTAATGAAATTCCCAAGTTTTGATCCTTTACAATTGATTTTTGTTATGGAATTATGATTAAAACATGAAAATTGTATTTAAATTGGGTTTTAATGCGAAAATTTGATGAACACTATTTTGGATCTATTTTGTATTGAATATAATTGATTTAGATCCCTTATAAGATGTGTTTTGATTTTGTAAGAAGTGATTAATTAAAGAAATCTCGAACCTATGTGAAGTACTAATTTTCTAGGTTGTAAATAGTTAGATTTTGAAGTGATCTTGGTGTTGTAAGGTTGCTGGAGGTATAAGGACATTATAAAGATGTTTTTGGATGTTAATTGATGTTGTTAGGATGTTGAAATCAATAGGCCTTGGCTGGGCTTTGTTTATATGAAGTTTGATGATGATTTCAGTTGTTTTAGAGAGACGTTCGATGGTTTTTAATGAGGCAGAGTTGTGCTTATTGATTGCTGGAAATTAGAGATGCATGGAAGTGCATTAATCCTCTATTTCTGATTGGGTAAAGCATATGAGTTGGATATTTTAGCATTTGGAGAGGTTGCGGAAGCTTCGAAAGCGTGATTCTCGCAACGACAAGAGAGCTTTGGGTTCTTGGAGAGTGGAAACGCATTTTACTGCTTTTAAAATGTCTGAAGATGGTTGTTGGGAGTTTAGAATAAGTTTGAAACACTTATCTAAGCTCGAAAGTAAGTATTGGTTAAGCTCTATCTCGTTTTTAGTTTTGTAAAATACAATCTCATGCACATGTTTATAGATTTGATTACTTACTCTTATATGCATGTTTTAGAAATGAAAGATGATGCAAATGATTATACATGATGAGATTTGAGCATAGAAAATGATTTATGAAAGAATTTTGAGAATGCTATAATACATGGTTAATGTATTGGAAAATGGTTTGAATTGATGCATATGTAAAACATTAAGTTAATGTGGTTTTTATTGAGTATATTTGCAAGTAGCTGAGGTAAAATGCTATCGGATATAGTTGGCTAGCCATAGGGTTTAAAGTGAACTATAGTAAGTAGCCTCATGTGTGTCGAGGAGTCAAGAATGTGCCATGCCCCACCATGAGAACCGCAACGGTCGAGTGGTCAAGAGTGTGCCAATTCTCCTGATGGTGGATTCATATGTTATAACCGTTGAGGGCTGCTCCGGTTCAAAGACGTATGTGAAGTGGTCAAAGGAACTACTTGGGAAATCCGTAATATGCTCTTTAAGCTTGCTATTTAGAGATTTTGGCATATAAAGCTTAAACTGAGGTTTGTGATAGAAATCCATGATACATGTGTTACAAATGATTTAAATGTGCATATTTGAAGAGATTATAGAAATGTGAGATGTTTTGGCATGATAATTTTACATTTGATTTGATTTAAATGGTTTTAAATGCATTGATGAGTGTTTTTGAGATTCCCTCACTAAGCTTATAGCTTGCACTCTCTTTTCTCATCAATGCAGAGAAATAGGCTCTTTCGGACAACGAGTAAGCAAGGAAAGATCCAAGGGTCGAAGTACTTTTCAAGTGTGGTTTTATAAATACTAAGTAGTAATAAGAGGCAATGTGACCAAGTTGTCAATGGGAGGTTTATTATGGAAACTCCATGTTTGTACAAGCTATATTTCATGTTTTGGACTTGTATGATGTTTAATGGTTAGTTTTGAGGGGTTGGGAAACAATTTGCATGCTTGGGTAGAAATCATGCCTATATGGGTTTGATGTGGTTATGAAATATTGTGTATGATATGTTTCCATGCCCTTATGTTTGAGGAATTGATGTTTAGGATGTTATATGATGACTAGATGAAGATTGGTGAATGTTAGATTGAGCCAAAGTGTTATATGTTCAACCAAAAGGTCATTACAGGTCTTCCCGTACCGGTACGGATCCTCATGGATCGGTACGCGATGACCTATCTCGGCTTAATCTAGGCAAAAATGCCTTGGCGTACCGATACTCCTAGGGTCCATATCAGTACGCTATGCTAATAATTTGGCTTGGTGACGGTACATGGGAAACCGTACCAATACACCTTTTGGCTACTGGTGTAACGCCCTGAAAATGGGCCTAGTTGTGAACTGGGTTGGACCATTGGTTCGTGACAACCGGTTTCGGCAATTTATATAGTTTCGGGAAAATAATTTTATAAGTGATTTTGGGGGAAAAATAAAATGTGGAAAAATGTTTTAAATTACTTAAATAATATTTTAAGTAAGTTGGTAAGTTCAATTTGATGGGATTAATTCTGATTTTATGACATTTTAGTCTAGTGACTAAATTGAAAGTTTTTAAAATTGTTTTTGGTGACTAAATCGAAAAAGGATCAAAACTTAGAATCTTTAAGGAGCTATTTACCCATTCTTTTTCAGTAGATTTATTTCTTAATTATTGCCATTTTAATTCATTTTTAAATGGTTTAATAAATGGATACATGAGGATTTAATTAAAAGATCTTATTTTCATAAAAACATTTTCTCACGTAACCAATTTTCTCCAAAACTTTTCTCTCAACTTTTCTCAACAAACAAACTGAGATTTCTAATTCTAAATCTCCAGGATTCAATTCTTATTTAATTCCTTTTTAATTTCCACTTGATTTCTTCAATTTCCTTAGCAAAACCTCTTTGGATTTCAACAAATCTTGGACAATTAAGAGGAAATCAACAATTCAAGGTGATTTTCGTTTCCCTCCTCTAATTAAAGGTTCTTTAATGAAATTCCCAAGTTCTTGATCCTTTGTTGTTGATTTATATTGTGGATTTATGTAAACATTGAATTGTTAATTAAATTGATTTTTCTTGGAAAATTTATGGAAACTGAGTTGGATCTATTTTGAGGATGGATTTATGTGATTTATATCTTAATTTTGATGTATTATAATGTTGAAAGGATTGATTAATCAACGGAATCTCATAAACAATGAATTGTTGATTTATATTGTGGATTTATGATTTAAACAATGAATTGTTAATTAAATTGAGTTTTCTTGGAAAATTTATAGAAACTGGGTTGGATCTATTTTGAGGATGGTTTCTGTCTTGGCATTGCTTACCGAGCATATTCAAGTTTGCATTGCCTCTCACAATGGCAAAGCCTTAAATTAACCATGTAAAAACTCTTATTTATCTATAGTGTAGTTTTTCATAAATCAATTTGAATAAGATCCAATTTACACTCCTATGGGGTAGACTCACTCCCAAAGTAAGTTTATCTACTTGAACGTCTTCTGTCGAAGCATCTCGCCTTAGTACCTGGTTGCCCCCTAAGTTTTTTAAGATATTAAGGTGCATTGGGCTATCAATGCCAGCAGTCGCTTAGCACAAAGTTTATAAAATCAAACAACATGCCAGATAGGGAAAACAAAACATCCCTCACAAACTATTAAATTAGTTTATGGTGAGGATACCAAACCAAAAACCTTCATCATTTTTAATAAACGTCATCATTTAAAAGAAAGAAAAATAAAATCAACAAAGAGAATAGGTTAGAAGATGATCTACCGATGCAACCCTTCTTGGTCCAGGCTCTCGGTCAAGCTAGATCGAACCATGTCTCCTTGGTGTAGCCAACTGTGATCAATGAAGCTCTCTCTAATTGCCCCCTTAAGTACTTGCTTGAGTTCTTTAAATAGGCGTGCAAGGATGACCTAGGGTAAGCCTTGAATTTGAATTTAAATAATCAAGGATAATGAATGTGATCATCTTATCCATCATTTGAATCCTAGGGTTGACATCATCAATGGTTTATCGTCCATTTGACTGGGCATCAAACACCTCTTCTCTACCAATCGGTGATTCAGCAATTTTTGGTCCTTCGCTGCCAGCAGCTACTCGGCATCCTCCTCGGCATTGTTCCCTTCCCGTGCTGATCTGCTCTGCCATGCCTGCAATACTGCCAACAAGCAACCCTTCACACTGACATTGTCCAATTCTAAACTCTTTATGCAAATGCATGTAATTAACAACTAAATGCAGCTAAATATGCTTAAAGACAAGCAAAGATACTATAAAAATAGGCATGAAAATCCGTACTTTTGAGGTGGTAACACTCCCCCAAACCTAACTCATTGCTTGTCCTCAAGTAATGCATGTAAGCTAAGGAAAACAAAAATTGCAAAAATAGTAACTCAACAAAGTTTTGGTCAGAATGCCAACAAATACTGGCAAGTAAAATTAAGCTCTAGCTCTATCCTTAGTTATCTTTGTGCAGTAATGCCAAGCAAATAGCAAATTCAAGTGCAATAATATAGATCTAGTCTAAAGTCATTAAGTGTGAAAAAAGTGCAGGTGATATGCATCGAATTTACTTAACTCACTTAGTCAATTTTTACTACCCAAACTCAGAAAAAAATTATTATTATTCTGCCAAAGGTTTTTTTATTACTGGCATTAGATTAGGGTAGCGTCATGCAGTATTTGGCGTGAGACATAAGAGGGAGCAAACCACAAATACCGATGTTAGTCCAGATTACATCACTGACTATTCTATTACACTCATACCCTAAGTCATGTTGGCTTGAGAACTAAGAGGTAGCAAACCACGAAGACCCAAGTTAATAATTTATCCTAAGGCATAGGAGTGCTCTAAAGTTCTTCAGCATTTGGCAAACATTGTTGCCTTATTCCTCTCTTTTTTCTTTGGCATTTCTATTTTTTTCTTCTAAGCTCAGTTTTAAGAGAGCCTAAGCTCATTAAGCAGACTAGATGCATACCTCGTGTAAAGTGCAACCAAAGTTCCCTAAACTAGAGTTCAATTGCCAAGCAGCCTTGGCATTACTACTCTGCTGGCATCAGGCAACTAAAGATTTAAAATTTCTTCATCGGGCAGCTTATTCTAAAACTAGTAAAACTTGCCCAACAAAGTGTTAGCATTCATCAAAATTTGGCCGAGACAAAATTTTCTTTTTCTTTTCTTTTTTTTATTGGTTCAGTATGCATGGCTAAAATCTAATCTATATGGCATTCAAGACAATAGAAATGTAAACATGAATACATGGCATGGCATAAATGTGAGGCAATGTACACCCCCAAACCAAAGATGTGCATTGTCCTCAATGCATGAAAACAACACATATAACAATTAAAACAGAGAAATAAAATGCATGAACATGAGAAATGCAATAACATGAAAAATATGCAAAAGGAGTTTTGGGAAGAGGAGGACTCTCATTCGGATGGTTCTTATTTTGTGATGCAGGTCTTCCTCTTCAAAAAGGTCCCACGATCAGGGGCCATGTGCTTCTTTCTTTTGAGGCTGGGATTTGAAGCAACAGTGGAAGCACCAGCTTCCTTAACGATTTGCACCGGCTTCGATGTGGTAGGATAGCAACAGACGAGGTAAGGGCAGTAGATTTCTTTAGAACTTCTTCTTTAGATTCTAGTAGTGTTTCGGACTTAGCAGATTCAACTTGAATAGATGAGACTGGTACTGTGGCATCAGAGGGTGTTGGAGTATGAACAGATCGGGGGCTGGCTGGCATGGCATCATCGTTGGCAAAGATTTCCATAGGAAAATCTAAGAAGGCTGGCATAGAGCCTGGGGACAATTTTTCAAGAATTTCTATGATGGAAACATCCCTGAGATGAATGTAATGCTACAGCTTGCTGCTATGTTCCTCAGTTTTTTCCAGCTTTTGGAGAATCATCTCCTAGTGTTAGTCGATTTGGTAGAGCATTGCTAATCGCATAGAAGCTTCAGACTCAGCCTTCGGTGCTTTTGGCTTTGGTGTTGGCGTGGCAGCCTTTCCCTTACCTTTGTCCTTCGAATTGATGGCAATGAGGTTCTTGTATACAACCAGTGTGATTATGGTTCCATTTACTTCTTAGATTTTTTCCAAATCGGTCTTGGGCACACCGTGCTTCATACAAATGTTAGAAGTTAATAACTAAAAGAATAAACCACCAGTTGGCTTACCAGCACATTTGTTCATTTCGTTTATGATGATCTGGCCAACATTAATCTTCCTGCCAATAATAATGGAATGCAGTAGTGCCACCCTTTCCTCCGATACAGTCTCATTGTGAGTCGTTGGCATTAAGTTTGCCTTGAGGATGTGGTTTCATCCCCTCGGTTGCGATGTTAGTGCCAACCGCTTGATCGTTCGGTGCCCTTTTGAGGACACAATGCACTCAGTGCCCATCTCACATAAATCTGCCACCATTTTCTTTCTTTTGGCAGCGGTCATGTTGGCAACAAACTTTGCATGCTCGTCTTCATCATCTAACTCAAACATGGTGTTGATATACCCTTCATCGAACCACACTCATTTTTCTTTAATCATAAAGAATGGATTGGCCTTAGTTGAGATGTGCGTAGAACTCTCGAACAATGTTGGGAAAGATTTTGCCCTTTTGCTGGCAAAACAGTTCCCATTTTTGCTTGGGTACTACTACCATGAAATCCAAGGTAAAACCCAAATTTCTCTCATTCTTGAAATCGAAGATCTTTTCATAGCAAAACATCTTTGATGAGAAGTTGTCTTCATACTTCTGGCAAATTTCTTCATTGAAGAAGGTTTTGAAGGGTTTTGATGAAGAAGCCATGGGAGCAAGGTCGAAAGTTTGAACGATTTTTGAAAAAGAGAAGAGAAAGATCGTGAATCTTTATTTCTTGCTTGATAAAGATCAAAGGAGAAAAATGAAAGGCTTTAGAACGGCTAGGGTAGATGAAGTAAAGGTTGAGTTTTAATGGGGGTAATTAAAGTGGCCAAATTAAAAGGGGGTAATGATGGTATTATACGTGTATGGGGAAAAGAAAAAGATTTGATTTGATAAAGGTGTAAGCGTTAGGGACGATGTGATAAGGGTGTACGTGAAAAGGTAAGTTTAAGTTTTGGAGTGATAAGAGGTTAAGTTGAATTTAAATTACAACTTATACATAATTTGGGTGGCTAGGGTTAGGTTTCAAAATTTCACTCTTCATGGGCTGAATTTAATCAAGCTAGGGTAAATCTCCTTTTCCCAAAATTACATCCACTACATGCCAAGCTTGTGCTGGCATTATGACTGGCACACAAAATTCTCCCACTTGTAATCATCTCATGCCAAGTTCTACCTTGGCGTTATTCCTGACACACTAGATCTGCAAACACTCAAAGAAAACCTTTCAACGCAGCAAAGGAAAATCAAAACTAAAAAGGAAAAATCAAATAAAGAAAATGCTGAAAAAGAAAAACATCTAACCTAATATTTACAAAATTTCAAAACCTGATGATGAAGTTATGGCATCTCTGCCAGGAGGATAACCTCCTTGGCATTCTTCTAATCTCCTTCCTAATAGTGCTTTAAGCGTTGGCTGTTTACTTTGGAAATTTCTCCCAGCTTCAAAATTTTAAGGTCCACAGTTCCATGAACATATGGCTTTATAACTTCAAATGGGCCTGACCATCTTGACCGAGCTTTCTTGGAAATAATTTAAGCCTCGAGTTAAATAGTAGAACACGTTGGCCTACTTCAAAGTGTATTGGCATGATTCTCCTATCATCCAACGTTTTGTCCTCTCTTTGTAGAGTCTAACATTCTCATAGGCTTGTGATCTAAACTTTTCCAGCTCGTTTAGGTCTAGTAATCTCTTTTCTCTAGCAGCTCTCCATGCCATATCAAGCGTTTTGATAACCAGTATGCATGGTGCTCCATCTATACCGGGAGATGGCATGCTTTTCCAAACACGAGTCTAAATGGTAAAGTGCCCAAGGGAGTTTTAAATGTTATCCTGTAAGCCCACAAGGATTCATCTAATCTCAAAGACCAGTCCTTCCTTGATGGATTCATCTAATCTCAAAGACCAGCCCATTTGTTTGGGGATGGTATGCCGTTGCAATCCTTTTCTGAATTTCATACTAGCATAAAGCTTTAGAAATTAGTTTGCATTTAAAATGGGCACCCTCATCATGAATAATCATTCTAGGGACACCAAATCGAGTAAAAATGTGTTTCTGCAAGAACTTGGCATCATTTGTTGGCAATGCCGCAACCTCAACCCTTTTGGATACGTAATCCATAGCTACAAGGATATACAGATTACCAAACAATGAAGGAAGTGGACCCATAAAGTCTATCCCCCATACATCAAGTAAGTCCACAGGCATAATGTTTTGGAGTGACAATTGGTGTTTGGTAGAGATGTTTCCTGTCCACTAGCATCGATCACATGCCTTGGCATAGTTATGAGCATCTTTGTATAGTATGGGCCAAAAAAATTCAGACTGTAGCACCTTGGCGACAGTTTTTATTCAGGCAAAGTGACCTCCATAGGGAGCAGCGTAGCATAAATGCAAAATGTTGTGCTGCTCATCTTCTGGCACACATCTCCATATTACTTGGTTGGCACACTGTTTGAACAATATTGGCTCAGCCCAATCGTAATGCATGACTTCTCTTAGAAAACGTTTTCTGGCATTATACGCTAAATCCGGTGGCAGAATATTGCTGACCAGGTAGTTGACTATGTTAGCACATTATGGCACCACTTGAACTACGAGCAAAGATTCGTCTGGGAATTCATCTCTTATGACAGTGGTCTTACCATTTTCATAGTGATGTTCTAGGCGTGATAAGTGATCAGCCACTAAATTCTCACTACCTTTTTTGTCTCGAATTTCAAGGTCAAATTCCTGTAGTAGAAGTGTCCATCGGATCAATATGGGCTTGGCATCCTTCTTTGCGAAGAGGTACTTTAATGCTGAGTGATCTGTGTACACAATAACTTTATTACCAACTAAATAAGATCTAAATTTCTCAAAAGAAAATATATCAGCTAGAAATTCTCTCTATGTTGTGGTGTAATTGAGTTGTGCTTCACTCAAAGTTCGCCTAGTGTAGTATATGGCATGAAAAACCTTGCCATGTCGTTGTCCCAGTACTACTCCGACGACTTGGTCGTTGGCATCGCACATGAGTTCAAATGGCTTACTTCAGTCTGGTGCCACAACTACAAGGGCATTGATCAATCTCTCCTTAAGTTCCTGAAACGCTCTTAAACAAGCATCATCAAACTCAAAAGTGCTATTTTGTTCTAATAGCAAGCATACATGTTTAGAAATTTTAGAAAAGTCTTCAATAAAACAGGCGGTAAAAACTCGCATGACCTAAAAAACTCCTTACATCTTTTACACTTGGAGGAGGTGGCAACTATTTAATTACCTTCACTCTCGCCTTGTCAACTTCCAAGCCTTTCTTGGTCACTTTATGACCGAGAACTATGCCTTCCTTCACCATGAAGTAACACTTCTCCCAGTTCAAGACCAAGTTAGTCTCTATGCGTCTCTTCAAAACAAGCTCTAGACTCTATAAACACTCATCAAATGTCTTGCCAAAGACTGAGAAGTCATCCATAAAGACCTCTAGGTTATGCTCAATCATGTCCGAAAAGATAGACATCAAACAACATTAAAATGTTGCCGGTAGATTACGCAGTCCGAATAGTATCCTCCTAAAGGCGAACGTCCCACATGGACATGTGAATGTGGTCTTTTCTTTATCCTCCAAAGCTATGGCAATTTGGTTATATCCCGAATAACCATCTAAAAAATAATAGAAAGCTTTACCTGCCAATTTGTCCAACATTTGATCAATGAAGGGCATCAAGAAGTGGTCATTCGTGGTGGCATTGTTCAGCTTCTTGTAGTCCATGCACACTCTCCATCCGGTAATAGTTCTGGAAGGGATTAACTCATCCTTGTTGTTTTGAACCACGGTCATGCCACCTTTCTTTAGCACGTATTGTACCGGGCTAACCCATAAGCTATCGAATATGGGATAGATTATCCCGACATCTAGCCACTTGATAATTTCTTTTTTCATGACTTTCTTCATGTTCGGGTTCAATCTTCTCTGGACTTTATTGTTTTTCCATGATATTCTTCCAGGATTATCTTGTGCATGCATATGGTTGGACTAATACCTCGGATGTCTGCCAAGGCCCAACCCAACGCTTGCTTATGCTTACTTAAAATCTTCAGCAATCTTCCCTCGTGATCATTGGTTAGATCAGCAGAAATGATCACTGGCAAGATCGAGAGTTTACCTAAATATGCATATCTGAGGTGGTCGGGCAATGGTTTGATCTCCAATTCATGTGGCTCCTCAATGGATGGTTTTGGTGCCACCATCTTTCTGCCAGCCAACTCTAATGGCTCTGGTTGTTCGACATAGCTTACTTCTTCAATGTCCTTATTGGCTTCTCCTTCACTATCGGTCTCACTGGCATCATCATCAGCTTCTTGGCACGGTTGTGCCAGGTCCACCTTAAAATGAACTCCATCCTATCATCTGCTTGGCTTTCCTCCGTTTCATCTGCATATTTCAAAGATTGAAACACATTAAATGTAACCTACTGATCATTCATGCGCATTGTTAATTCTCCTTTATGTATATCAATCAATGCTCTATCAATGGCAATAAAAGGTCTTCCTAATATAATTGGGACATTTACATCAGCTTCATAATCGAAAATAATAAAGTGGGCTGGGAATATGAATTTATCTACCTTTACCAACACATCATCAATCTTACCCTTAGGATGTGCAAAGGATCGGTTTGCCAACTGAAGTGTCATGGTAGTGGGCCTTGATTCAACTCCAAGCTTCTTGAATATCGACATTAGAATCAAGTTAATACTAGCTCCCAAGTCACATAGTGCCGTGCCCATGAATCTGTTGCCAATAATGCACGAGATAGTAAAACTTCTTGGATCTTTCAATTTCGGTGGCAACCGATTAAGTATCCTGGTACTACATCCTTCAATGAGAGCTACAGTCTCAAAATCACCCATTTTTCTTTTCTTGGAAAAAACATCCTTCATGAATTTAACGTAATTGGGCATCTGCTTGAGCGCTTCCACTAATGGAAGATTCATCTGCAGTTGCTTAAGCACTTCCAAGAAATGCTTAAATTGTTGATCCTGCTTATGCTTCTGCAACCTTTATAGAAATGGAGGAGGTGGATAAACATATGTTGGTTCTGTTGGCTTTGCCAAGGTTTGCTGGCATCAGATTGTTGTCAGGCATCGATCTACTCGCTAGCATCAGTTTGCTCGTTGGCATCAGTCTGATGGCTGGTAATGCTCCTGTCTGCTTCTTTGTTTTGTGGTTCGTTTGGTACATTTACTAGTCCATTCTCTTTCTTTTGTCAATGAACATGATATTTGACGAATGTCTCAGCCTCACATTGTTTACCACTCCGAAGAGTTACAACTTTTCATTGTTCATTGTTTTTCTATCGGGCATCTTCTATATCGCTTGGCAAGGTTCCATGTGGTCCATTACTGAGTGCGTTGGCAATCTGCCCAATCTGAACTTCCAAGTTTTGCATAGAAGCTGCCAAACTTTGGATAGTTGCATCATTCCTTTCCATGTAGTCTGTCAAAGTCCCCTAGTTGTTCCTTTGTCCTCAATAAAAATTGTTTTGCGACCTTTGTGGCATGGCATTTTGGTTGACCCCTGGTATGACATTGTTCTGACGCTGGGCATTATATTAACGTTGGGCATTATTGTTCTGCTGTTGGGCATTATATTGGTTGCTTCCTTTGTTCCCCCAAGCTAAATTCAGGTGCTGCCTCCATCCTGCATTATAAGTATTTGAGTTAAAATTAAAATTACGGTTTATATTGCCAACGTAATTTACCGACTCAGGGTTGGCAGGGCAATCATCCATATGGTGGCTCTCTCCACAAATGGTACATAATGGATCTAGTTCTTTAACTTCTTGGGACTCGTTCTTTTCCAAAGTTCTCACCATGCTGGTGAGGCTGGAAAACTTGGCATGGATGGATGTTAGTTCATCAACCTTTAATTTCCCACTAGTTTTGGTTTCGGTCCCAAGTCTGGCAATAGGATATTCAAAATTATTAATTGAAATCCTCTCAAGGATGCCAATAGCCTCTGTGTAGTTCTTGTCAAGGAATGAAATGACTACCGAAGCATCAACAACAGTTCTTGTTTGTGCATTTAATCTGTTGTAGAAGGTTTGTATTTGGGTCCAATTAGGGAATCCATGTATAGGACACCTTCTCAACATATCTTTAAATCTTTCCCAAGCATCATATAAGGTTTCATCTTCAGCCTGCCTGAATGTAATGATCTCACCCCACAGCTTGGCAGTGAGTGTTGGCGGCTGGAAACGCGTCAGAAACATCTAGCATAGGTTCCCCCATGAGGTGATAGAGCCAGGTGGCAAAGAATTGAGCCAAGTTTTTGCTCTATCTCTCAAGGAAAAAGTGAATAATTTCAGCTTCACAGTATCCTCTGATACTCTGGGCTACTGAATTAACTGGAAAATCTCCATGAATTACTTCAAATGTTGCCTTGGGTCTCCAGTAAGTGCTCCGTCAAATTATCCTACAGTCAAAAGCATTTGTATCATTACCGATTTAAGTTCAAAATTGGGTGTATTTACCTCGGGACCAATTAGTCCTGGCATCAAATTGTCAATGTTTGGTGCGAGTGTTCTCTAATAGGTCTCTCTCCCTCCACATTAATAGCTGGGGCAATAGAAGCTGGTGGTATTCCATTGTTATTGAGTTGATCATTGTTTAACACACCATTTCCTTCATTGCCATGTTGAGCCATCTCTCGAATTTTTTCTTTAACCTTCGCAGGGTTCTTTCAATTTCTGGATCGTATAGCCAATCTTCCACCACAGGGAGGTTTCTGGTCATACACCGGTTAAAATAAAGAAATAAAATAAAGGAAAAAATAAAAAGAAGACAAGTTAAAATTAAAAACAACAAACTCCGTTGAAATCCCTGGCAATGGCGCCAAAAACTTGTTGTGACTGTATGAGTGCTTGGCAAAAGGTAGAAAATGTGTTGGAAAAGTCTAAAAAATAGTGCCAAGACTAAGTCTTTTGCGTGCAAGTTTACACGGTCTGCAAGTAATACAACAATAAGCTGGTTATCGATCCCAAAGGGATTGGCCAAGAGTTTAATTGCTTCGCTTGTTTACTGGACAAGGGAAAATGTTGTTTTATTTGAAGTTGGTTTTGAAAATAGCTTAAAAGGAAAGAAATGAAAACAATGTTGGCATAAGGAGATTTTAAATGAGTGATGAGCGTTGGCAAGGGATGTCTGGTTTTCACGCTATTCATGCCATGATAGCATTTAATAAAGTCTTTCTTGGCATTGTTTACCGAGCAGATTCAAGTTGGCATTGCCTCTCTCGATGGCAAAGCCCTAAATTAACCATGTAAAAACTCTTATATACCTATAGTGTAGATTTTCATAAATCAATTTGAATAAGTTCCAATCTATACTCCTAAGGGGTTGACTCACTCCCGAAGTAAGTTCATCTACTTGAATGTATTTTGTCGAATAATCTCACCTTAGTACCTGACAACAATCGTTGCCCCGAAGCCTGTTAAGATATTAAGGTGCAATGGGCTATCAATGCCAGTAGTAGCTTGGCATAGAGTTTATAAAATCAAAGAACACGCCAGATAGGGAAAACATTGCCGAGGCATTTTATTTATTAAAGACAAAACATAAAAACAACGTTCAACGCAAACATCCCTCACCAACTATTAAATTAGTTCATGGCGAGGATATCAAACCAAAAACTTTCATCATTTTTAACATCATCATTTAAAAGAAACAAAAATAAAATCAACAAAGAGAATGGGTTAGAAGAGGATCTATCGATACAGCCCTTATTGGTCCAGGCTCTCGGTCAAGCTTGATCAAACTACGTCTTCTTGGTGCAACCGAATGTGATCAATGAAGCTCTCTCTAATCGTCCCCTCAGGTGCTTGCTTGAGTTCTTTAAATAGGCGTGCAAGGAAGATCTAGGATAAGCCTTGAATTTGAATTTGAATGCTTAAGGATAAGGAATGTGATCATCTTATCCATCGTTTCAATCTTAGGGCTGACATCATCAATGGTTCACCGTCCACTTGACCAGGCATCAAACACCTTTTCTCTGCCAACCGGTGCTTCGGCAATTTTTGGTCCTTCGCTGCCAACAGCTCCTCGACATCATTCCCTTCTTGTACTGATCTGCTCTATCGTGCCTGCAATACTGCCAACAAGCAACCCTTCACACTGGTATTGTCCAATTCTAAGCTCCTTATGCAAATGCAAGTAATTAACAACTAAATGCAGCTAAATATGCTCAAAGACAAGTAAAGATAATGTAAAATAGTCATGAAAATCAGTACTTTTGAGGAGGAAACACTTAGCATAAAGCTTATTGCCCAACACAACTTTCAACACAATCTGTAGATGTCAACTGTGATCTTTATCGATAAAAGAGTACACAAGAATGTCATCGATGAGCACTACCACAAATTGGTCCAAGAATTCATGGAACATCCAATTCATCATATCCATGAATACTGCTGGAGCATATGATAACCCAAACGACATAACTAAGAACTCATAATTTCCATAATGTGTGCAAAAAGCTATCTTCGACACGTCTTTATCCTTCACCTTCAACTGATAATACCCAAACCTTATATCAATCTTAAAAAATAGTGTAGCACCCCAAAACTAATCAAACAAATCATTAATACTCAACAAATGATACTTATTCTTAATCGTCAACTTGTTCAGTTGCCGATAATCAATGCACATTCTTATAGTGCCATCTTTCATTCTCGCAAACAACATTGGTGCTCCCCACAGTGACACACTTGGCCGAATAAAGCCATGATCCAACAACTCCTGTAACTGCCTCTTCAACTCCTTCAATTCTTTCGGTGCCATGCGATATGGTGCAATCGATATTGGAGCCGTATTCGCGTACGTCTCAATGCAAAATTCCACCTCCCTATCTGACAACAAACCAAGTAACTCTTCCAGAAAAACTCTTGGAAAATCGCATACTGTGCGAATATCCTGGGCATGCACTTCCTTCATATTAGGATTCATAGTATAAGCTCGGTAAGCTTGACCCCTAAATTCCATCATCTTTCGCGCTTCCAAAGCCGAAACAACATTGGACAAGAATTTGACATTTCTTGCCCACAACTTTCTCAGTCTTAAAATCAACTATAGCCCTATGTTCAGACAACCAATCCATCCCTAAAATTACATAAACGACAACTCCATCAAATCAGCCTCAAACACATGGCCCTGATCCATCAAAGGACATCTCCTAAACAACCTCCTAGCAACTATTGTCTCACCAAAAGAACTTGTTACCCTCATACCAACATCTAACACCTTTACAGGTATATTAAGCAAATAAGCTTGTTAATGCAGGATGTATGAATATGTCGAACCAGAATCAATCAATGAAAGCAATGGTATGGACTGCAAAGTAAATGTACCTACAATCACATCAATATCATTCCTTTATACATAGTGTGCAAAAACCCTCGTCGGTCTACCACCCTCAAGCTAAACTGCTACAGTATGAGCAACCACTCTCTGACCATCCTCTCTATGCTATAAATGTCAACGACCGTGCCCACGACCTCTCTATGGAAAAATTGCAGGGGCAGGAGCTTGACCTTCTCTGGTTAACTACGAAGAATCTCGCCTAATGAGATCCCATGATCTACAGCTCCAACAAGTGCCAATAGCACCCCAACACTCCCTCGAATGCCGCCTAAGGCATCAAACACCTTTTCTCTGCCAACCGGTGCTTCGGAAATTTTTGGTCCTTCGCTGCCAACAGCTCCTCGACATCATTCCCTTCCTGTACTGATCTGCTCTATCGTGCCTGCAATACTGCCAACAAGCAACCCTTTACACTGGCATTGTCCAATTCTAAACTCCTTATGCAAATGCAAGTAATTAACAACTAAATGCAGCTAAATATGCTCAAAGACAAGTAAAGATAATGTACAATAGTCATGAAAATCAGTACTTTTGAGGAGGAAACACTTAGCATAAAGCTTATTGCCCAGCACAACTTTCAACACAATCTGTAGATGTCAACTATGATCTTTATCGATAAAAGAGTACACAAGAATGTCATCGATGAGCACTACCACAAATTGGTCCAAGAATTCATGGAACATCCAATTCATCATATCCATGAATACTGCTGATAACCCAAACGACATCACTAAGAACTCATAATTTCCATAATGTGTGCAAAAAGCTATCTTCGACACGTCTTTATCATTCACCTTCAACTGATAATACCCAAACCTTATATCAATCTTAAAAAACAGTGTAGCACCCCAAAATTAATCAAACAAATCATTAATACTCGACAAATGATACTTATTCTTAATCGTCAACTTGTTCAGTTGCCGATAATCAATGCACATTCTTATAGTGCCGTCTTTCTTTCTCGCAAACAACATTGGTGCTCCCCACAGAGACACACTTGGCCGAATAAAGCCATGATCCAACAACTCCTGTAACTACCTCTTCAACTCCTTCAATTCTTTCGGTGCCATGCGATATGGTGCAATCGATATCGGAGCCGTATTCGCGTACGTCTCAATGCAAAATTCCATCTCCCTATCTGACAACAAACCAAGTAACTCTTCCAGAAAAACTCTTGGAAAATCGCACACTGTGCGAATATCCTGGGCATGCACTTCCTTCATATTAGGATTCATAACATAAGCTCGGTAAGCTTGACCCCTAAATTCCATCATCTTTCGCGCTTCCAAAGCCGAAACAACATTGGACAAGAATTTGACATTTCTTGCCCACAACTTTCTTAGTCTTAAAATCAACTATAGCCCTATGTTCAGACAACCAATCCATCCCCAAAATTACATCAAAATTGTGAAACGACAACCCCATCAAATCAGCCTCAAACACATGGCCCTGATCCATCAAAGGACATCTCCTAAACAACCTCCTAGCAACTATTGTCTCACCAAAAGTACTTGTTACCCTCATACCAACATCTAACACCTTTACAGGTATATTAAGCAAATAAGCTTGTTAATGCAGGATGTATGAATATGTCGAACCAGAATCAATCAATGAAAGCAATGGTATGGACTGCAAAGTAAATGTACCTACAATCACATCAATATCATTCCTTTATACATAGTGCGCAAAAACCCTCGTCGGTCTACCACCCTCAAGCTAAACTGCTACAGTATGAGCAACCACTCTCTGACCATCCTCTCTATGCTATAAATATCCACGACCGTGCCCACGGCCTCTCTATGGAAAAATTGCAGGGGCAGGAGCTTGACCTTCTCTGGTTAACTACGAAGAATCTCGCCTAATGAGATCCCATGATTTACAGCTCCAACAAGTGCCAATAGCACCCCAGCACTCCCTCGAATGCCGCCTACCACATTGCCTACACTCAGGTACTCCAACATAGGCACTGAGGTACTCCAACATAGGTATTTTAATCTTGGTGTCCACGGCTGACACTATTCCCTCTACATATCTAATCCGGACGATACCTCCTATGTTTGTGCTTCTTGTAACGATCTCTACCAACATTTGATTCAGTACTTCTTTTCCCCGCAGAAGAACTCCAGAACAAGAAGCCAACCCAAAATTCTATTCTATATCCTTCGCTCGAGAAACCAGACATTAAACTCTATATAATTTGTAGCTAACATGTATGTCTTCACCTCCTTGACCAACCCATAACAAAACCGATCGCATCACTGTCGCTTATCAGGAGCCAATTTAGGAGCATACTGGCTCAACTGGATAAACTGTATCTCACACTCAGAAATAGACATGTTCCCCTGTTCTAAAGCCACAAACTCCCTCTTCTTCTCATCCTGGTATCGAGATCCTAAATACTACTTTTAGAAGGCTGCACAAAAGATTTCCCATATCACATCAGCAGGTGCCAAGCCCATGATAGTAGTTGTCCACCAACTATAAGCATCACCCTGAAGAAACGACACTATACAACCCAACTTGCGGATATCTGTACACTACATCTGGCCAAGGATCCTCTTTGTGCTAGCAAGCCATTCCTCAGCTACTTTAGGAGCCAAACCTCTAAACTTGGTACCACCCAAGTTACGCAGACTTTAACACCCTAAAAATAGTCCTAGATGTGAATCGGGTTGGACCAGAGGTTTGAGAGAACCGATTTAGGCAATTCGAATAGTTTCAAAAAAATAATTTATAAATTTGATTTTTGGGGTAAAATAAAATATGGAAAATAGTCTAAATTACTTCATTAATATTTTAAGTAAATTGGTGGAGTCAATTTGAGGTAATTAAATCTGATTTTAAGACATTTTAGTCTAGTGACTAAAGTGAAAGTTTCAAAATTGTTTTGGTGACTAAATCGAAAAATAATCAAAACTTAGAATCTTTAAGGAGCTATTTGACCATTTTTTTTCAACAGATTTCTCTTTTAACTTTGGCTATTTTGAAGTAATTTTTAAATAATTTTATAATTAGATAAAGATGGATTTATTAAAAAGGATTTTAATTGTAAAAAACACTTTCTCACTAACTACTTTTCTCAAAACCTTTTCTCTCAACTTTCTCAGTAACCAAACTGAGATTTCTATTTCTAAATCTCCATGAATCAATATTCATTGATTTCCTTTATGATTTCTATTTGATTTCTTCAAATATCTTTACAAAAATCTTTTTGGATTTCATCAAAGCTTGGCCAATTAAGGAGAAATCAGCAATTAGAGGTGATTTTCGTTTCTCTCCTCTAATTAAAGGTTCTTTAATGAAATTCCCAAGTTCTTGATCCTTTGTTGTTGATTTATATTGTGGAATTATGTTTTAAACATTGATTTGTTAATTAAATTGAGATTTCTTGATAAATTGATGGAAATTGAATTGGATCTATTTTGGTGATGGATTTAATTGATTTACATCTTAATTTAGATGTGTTTTAATTTTGAAAGGATTGATTAATCAATGGAATCTTAAAACTATATGGATTGCTAGTTTTAGGTTGTTTATAGTTGGTTTTTGGTGTGACCTGGTTGTTGTGGTGTTGCTGGAGGTATAATGACATGATTAGGTTGTTGTTAGATGTTAATTGATGTTAGTAATGTGTATGAATCATTAGATGTTGGTTGGGCTTTGTTTGGGAAAGGTTTGGTGGTGTTCTTGTTGGTTTTAGGAAGGTGTTCAATGGATTCTTGAGAGGTGTTGTTGAGTTTCTTGGTTGCTAGAGGGATTTGAAACAGAGTTGTGTTCTTAATCCTCTGTTTTGATTGGGTAAAGCAGGGGAGCTGAATCCTTTACATACCAGGGAAGGCGCGAGAGTTGTGGAGGTTTAATTCGCGCATCGGCAACTGAACATTGGTCTGTTGGTGAGTGGAAAAGTATTTTACTACTGCTAAAAGTTTTGAAAATGAGTTGTGGGAGTTTGATAAGGTTTGATACACCTATCTAAGCTCGGAAGTAAGTATTAATTGAGCTTTATCTCAATTTCTGTCTTTGTAAAATGAAATCTCATTCACGTGTTTATGGTTTTATTGCTCACTATATTATACATGTTTTTAAAGTGAAAGATGATGCAAATAATCTTTGATGATGACTTTTGAGAATGGCATATAATTTATGCAAATATTTTGCGAATATGAAAATACATGGTTTAATGTATTTGTGTTGGAGTGATTTGATGCATATGTAAAATAGTAAGGTAATGTTGGTTATTAAATATATTGGCAAGTGGCTGTGTTTAAAATGTTATTAGATATAGTTGACCGGTCATAGGATTGAAAGTGCACTATAAAAAGTTGCCTCATGTGTGTCGAAGGGTGTTAAAGTGTCTTTAATCTCCACCATGACAACCGCAGTGGTTGAGGTGGGTAAATGTTTCATTTTCTCCCACTGGTGGATTTGTACATCCAAACCGTAGAGGTAGGTAAGTGTTATGCTACTCCGGTTTGAACCGTTGAGGTGGGCAAGTGGGTTGTTACTCCGGTTGAGGTATGTATGTGAAGTGGTTGTGTGAACCACTTGAGAATCCGTGTATATGTGTCTTATGGAATGTAAGGTTGCTGGTTTTGAGTCACTTGAAAGCCAATATATGAGATAATGTATCATGAGAAATGGATTATGTTTGTATAATGTGATTGATACATGTGTTGCTCTTTAAGATTATTATAAAGGTATTGTGGAGGGAAGCTTAAATTGAGGTAAAGATTGAATCCATGATACATGTGTTGAAAACGATTTAATTGTATATATTTTGAGATGTTTTACCATGAGATGTTTACATGTGATTTGAACTAAATGGTTTTAAGTGCATTGATGAGTGTTTTTGAGGTTTCCCTTACTAAGCTTATTGCTTACACTCTCTTTTCCTCATCAATGAAGAGAAATGGCTTTCTTGGGCAACACGTGAGCGAAGAAGGATCAAAGGATTTGATATATTTCAAAGTATGGTTTAATACGTTCTAAGTAGTAATAACAAGGCAACGTGACCGGGTTGCATTAGGAGATGTGTTTTGAGATATTCCCTGATGTAATAGTTTGAATTTAGTACTTTGGATTTGTATGATACTTATTACATGTGTTCGAGGACTTTGGGAAACACTAAGCATGCTTTGGTAGAGATCATGCCCTTAGGTGAATGTTTGAGTATTCCATGCTTGGTGTGACCTCTTGTTATGTTGCTATGGTTGATGGGTGAATGTGTATGATGCTTTATGATGTTTATAGGTTGAAATAAGGGAATTAGATTGAGCCAAAGTGTTATGTTGGACCTAGAGGTCATTACAGGTCCCACCGTACTGGGACACCTCCTCAGGTGTTGGTACGCGGGGACTTGCAACGGCTCAAATGGTGCAATTTTGCCTTGCTGTACCGATATGCATGTTAACCTTATCGATACACATAGTTATAAAATAAAGAGGGTTTTGGTACGCGATTCACTATTCCAGTACGGTTTTTAGCCACTGGAATCTGGTCTTTCAAATTAAACAAGCCGTACTGATACGCCTAAGGATCGTATCGGTACACAATTGCTCTTTGGTACCGTATTGATACGGTGGACACCTTTACTGAAACATTGGATGCTATTTCAGTTGGGAATGCAGTCTGATGTTTGAAAGTTTTGCATTTTGGTCCATGTCTCTTATTTATGCAATTAAATGAGTATGAATGATCATTTTGAGTTATGATTTAACATGAAGGCATGTAATATGACTAATTGAAGATTGGTAACCTTAATTTCATGGAAGCTCGTATAAATATAAAAAATATATATTTTAGTCCGTAGAATGCGGATTCGAGCAATTGGATGTCAAAATGACGTCCGATTGAATTGAGATTTTAATCATTACTTATATGTCCACCTTAGGAATTAAAAATTCATTTAGAAAAGGTAAAAGAAAAAAATTGGTTCAAATGTAATTTCTTTAGGGTTTACCATGATAAACCCTAATATAGCTCGCTCGATTCGGTCTTGCGACTAGACCGGGTTAATGGGGCTACATTTGGTGGTATTAGAGCCAGGTTATGATTATTGGGAGGTGGGTTATGGTTGCTTGTATGATTAAACATGTTGTTTGATATGCACAGTGGTTGAATTTGTGAAATTATATCCGATATATGTATATTTGGGAGTTAAACCTTGGGACACATTGCCTTATTACTACTTGAGTTAAATGATTTTGTTTTTAAACAAAAGTGGATTGGATTCTTGTTGCGAGCTGACCTAATTGTTTTATTTTGTTGCATTATCATGTTTAGACTCATATTATCAAGTGTGGGACCGAGACGAGAGACTAGAGCTCATATGGGTAGTGTTGTGGATACACATGATGAAAATTTGCCTATTCCTCCACTGATTCCTCCTATTGGAGCTAGAGTTGAGGGAGGTGCGCCTCAGGCACCACAAGTACCTATTTTTAGTGATATGGCACTGTTGGTACAAGCAATGACGAGAGCGTTCTAGGCACCCATGGCTGGAGTGCATGTACTGATATCGGCGTCTGAAGCTATTAACATCGGGTTACCTCTAGAGCGTTTGCGTAGCCTGGGTAGTGTTGAGTTTTGAGGTTTGGCTCCTGAAGTAGCCGAAGAATGGTTTGCTAGTACCGAAAGGATCATTGGCCAAATAAAGTGTACCGATGTACGCAAGCTGGGATGTATTGTGTTGTTGCTCTAGGGTGATGCATACAGCTGGTGGACAACTGTGATCGTGGGTGTGAAACCTGCCAATGTTACCTTGGAGTTCTTTTGTGAGGCTTTCAAGAAGAAGTATTTGGGAACTCGATACAAGGATGCGAATAAGAAAGAGTTCATGGCTTTGGAGCAAGGAAACATGTCTATTTTCGAGTATGAGATCCAATTTGTTCGACTGAGTAAGTATGCTCATGAGTTGGTTCTAAACGAGTGGGAGAGATGTGATCGGTTCTATTATGGGTTGATTAAGAAAGTAAAGACGTACATGTTGGCCACCGAGTATTCAGGCTTTGATATTTTGATGTCACGGGAAAAGGACATAGATAGAATCTGGGTTTGTCTATTTGATTTGGGGGTTCTTCATCTGGTAAGAGGAGTACGGAGCCTGATGCTGGAGGCATAGAGATCGAAGGTATCATTCGAATCAAAGGCGGGGAGGATATGGTGCTGGAGTTGGTTTCCAGGGTTAGAATACCTTTGCAGGAGTTCTTAAGTGTAGGAGATATGGTCGAAGGCAATCAAGAGAGTGCTGGGGTGCTATATACACTTGTTGGAGTTGTGGATCAAGGGATCATCTCTGGAAGGATTATCCGTAGTTAGCCAGAGAGGGTCAGGCTAATGCATCAATTGCTGGAGTACAGAGAGGTTGTGGGTGCTACCGTGGACATTTCTAGCGCAGGGATGATGGGCAGAGAGTGGTAGTGTATACGGTGGCAGTTTAACCAGAGGATGGTGGACCAGTGAGGGTTTTTGCTCACCGTGTTAGGAAGAATGATACCGATGTGATTGCAAGTACCTTTATCTTGCAGTTAATACCTTTGTTATCTTTTATTGATTATGGTTCTACGCATTCCTACA